>CM035813.1:22467240-23067240 GCA_020458035.1 Magallana ariakensis
ATATGTACCGTCGAGTATATAGGGTCTAAATGCATCGTTCTACCCATTCAAAGACACGTTTAGCTCATTAGACGAAGGGCATTGATTTCGGCTTTACACAGGGAAAAGTGGCTCGCATGATTTTCATGCGAGTTCCTTTTCATAAGAAAATCGTGCGAAAAAATGAGAAAATTAGCTGAAACGTTTCACGCAAATATCATGCAAATATGTTTGCATGAAAATTGTACAATTTTCATGCGAATTATTTTTTGCATGTTTTTTCTGCGATTAGATATTTGTGTCAAATTCATTAAAAAAAATTTATGCGAAATTCACATTAAAATTGCATGTTTTTCATATGAAAATTAATTTATGACAAATCAATTCATTACAGTTTTAAAGCATTCTTTCATTTATATGTTGACATACCATAGTAATTTTTTTTTTAACAAAACTTTGACATTAAGGTAATAAAACATTTTCTGCATGTGTCAGACTTAATACATGTATAAATCAAAAAACAATAATAAAGTTTACATCTTATCGAAATATACTTGTATTCAAGACTTTTTCTATCTTTGTTCATAAAAACATGTAAAACTTTGCCTTTACAATAGTCATTAATACCCACTGAGAGTTATCTCCCTTTTTCGAAGGTCAGTAAACAATAAGATTGTATTACATGTATGGTACATGTATGGTGCATGGTGATTGCACTGGCTGTCATTTAAGATACATAATTTAAGTCGTATGCTGTTAAAGTACAATTAAAGAGTTTGCGTGTACCAACCCTGTCGGATGCATTATTTGAATTATATATAGTTAAATATACAGCTAAATTCAAACATATATTTATGTCTATGCTAAACAATGAAAAATCACTTACAATTAATAGTTAACATTATGATATGAGTTTTTCATGATTCCGAGTGAGGTTGCACAGAGCTGTCAGTATATTTCAGAAGGATTCAGGCCTTTGTGGTCTCCAGTTTCAGTGTGTACTAATGATAATGGACTGATTTTGGTGTATCACTCCAGTGTCCAGCATGTGCCTTTATCCTTCCTTTTTCTGTAGCATGTCTTTGTCAACCTTAAGCTTGTGTACATGCAAGACAAAAGCAAAATACAAATAAAATAAAATGAAATAAACAAACAACAAAACATGAAGTATAACATGTTTAATAATTAAAACCAATGATTTATGCACATCTGCTCAGATGAAAAAAGAGCTATTTCATTGTATCTCTGTATTAAAATAACTGACAGTATGTTTTATCAATCAAAAAACAAGTTTTAGAGGTAAGTCCGGCCGGTTTTAATATATAAAACATATAAAATATGTTCATCCATGTTCGATATAATATAATTACAAACTTCTTTAATTTTCAAAACACACGACATTTCACCGAATAGAAACTTACATGGTATTATGGACAGATCGTTGTGCAGTTTTTAAGCGATGCAGCTTATGTCGTATTTGGAAAATACGAATCTCACGAGTTGTTTTTAATGTGTAAATTATTAAACTACATTAGCTAACTCTTTTATACACTGGGTTCTCTTTTTAGTTTATCCCATTGGTTAAACAATGTTGCAATACTCACTTACTGTACGTAAAAGCACAAAGTATTTCGACCAAACTCTGAATAATTTTTTTTTCAAAGTGCGTTAATATCGACGATATCAACGCACTTTGAAATAACTTTTTATTTTCAATGTGTGTCGACTTAGTCCCAACATTAACGCACTTCGAAAAAAAAAATCAAAGTGCGTAATATCTAAAGTGCGTTGAAACAAAGCAGTTTTTTAAATTGTAAGTATCTTGAGTTATATGAGTTTGAATTCAAATTCCGGAATTAAGCTTTAAACAAATTAAATGCTGCCGACAAGTTTCAATAAGCACTGAGATTCTTTCACAGTAAACACTGTTTAGATTGAGCACATGTAACAGGTCAACACATTGAAATTCTACTTAGGGTGAAATACACAGATATTGCGTGGACCCTGAGGTCCACGCAGAAAATATATAAGCGAGGTTAATCCGGATGCTATGTAGAAAATTCAGCTTTGCTTGAGCTAACCTAGTTCCTGTGCGATATAATGAGTTGCTAAGGGAACCAGGCTAGCACACGTTTATCTGAATCGGGATCGGGATTCCACGCCATATGCACATGTTCAAAGGCGCTATAATTGTAATTGTACGGTGAATAGTACAGAAACAAAGTACTAGTATCCCTTTTTAAGGAAATGATCGGCATGTGATATGAACTGTCAGCATCATGGAATATGTTAATGTTATGCCGAAACTACAACATGCATCAAACAACATAAATCGCGATGTTTTGTTGTTTTCCTAAATAGCTTAATACCTATACTTTTAGTAGACGAGGCTTGTGTACTTCCCGATTAAAATTTTTACGATTTAAACATGATTAAATAATTATTGGAATTTTTTAAATACGTGGTTACATAAAAACTTCACCGCATTGAAGTTTACATTTCAAGAGAAAATGCATCAAAATATGAAACTAATTTACACGAAGCTGCATAGTTAACAAAGTAGTGCGAGGTGAAATGTTAGTAAATTCGCCGAATGTCTGATACTATACATGCAATCTTCATTAATATTGTTCATAATTATGTTTAATTAAGAGGTAACAGGTCAGTGCTATACGTGATACAATGTACAAATTTATTTAGTGGTTAAAGACACTAAATCCAGGCTTGCTACTATAATATGCATCATAACACTTTTGCAATTAGAGGTCTCCTCTGTAGATCTATGTCTTCATATATAAGCAGGGGGCTACAGTGGAATCTGTGATAACGTTAAGGCTTTCATGTTTCCGTTAGAAACACATGCATATGGTCCACGTATTGCAGTCCTTTTTTAAAGGACAACAACTTGTTTTTATAAATAGCTGTGTAGAAATGTTAATAACTGTTATATTTTTTTTCGAAACCTTTGGAGTGACTTTCCTAATTTAGTTTTTGTATTTGTTATATCTTTATCTATATCTATAATACCATGCAAAATTTATATGTAAAAAGCGGTGTCTCTTGGTTTAGCGTTATCACTAGACATACAATAAAAGTAATCCTTGTTTGTCTGATATGTACATTTTGTAGCTGTAAGTTTAAAGTTGATAAAATTATGTTCATTTCAACATTTAACTTTATATTTGTCAACTTGTAAACACCAGATATGATAGTCTGACGATATCCAACCTCGGAAACAGTCCTTGCACATATATTTACGCTTTGTAAAAGTCAATGTTTGTTGGTGCGAGATCGTGGTCTTCGAGTTATTCCAATGTTAGAGTTTGATATGTGTTGTTTTCTTTAGATACATTAAGCTCTTGGTACTGAGAGACCCCATCAGAAAATGCAACAATAATTTCACGGTTGCTGGTATCCTACCGCACTGATTACAGCCTTTCTTCTAATTTTGTTTTATGTTCTTTCTCCTATGAAAAAAGAGAAAGAATTACCTGACAACTATATTAGTTTGTAGAAGGTACGTATCCAAGATTCTACATGTCGAAGTTAGGTTCATAATATTTACCAACGTTTTATAGTTGCAATGATGAATATGATGCATATGACAAGCACTATTGAAAAAGCTATAATCCATGGCGTACAATCGATGTCTTCAGTGTCCGTTTCAGCATATTGTGGATTAGCTAGGTTAATAAAAAATAAATTAACATAGCAATACTTATCATTAACTAATTAATTCGTTGACGCAATTATATAATTTAGGCCATCAAAATATTGAAGAGAAGGACCCTACCTGGATCGCAAGTGCTGTCATCTTTACAACCAACTAGACATCTTCCATCAAATCTGTCACATGTTTTGTTAATACAGTGTACACTGCATGGAAAGCGGCAGTTTTCTCCATAAGAGCGAGTGCATTCTGCAAAATTCATGCAAATATAACCTTTATTTTGTTACAGTTCCTACCTAACACCACCTTCAATGTTATTGTCTGAAATTGCATCGTCTGATATTATCGATTTTGCACTTGAATAAAAATTACACTGTAAGGAAGAGAAAGACAACGTACATACACTTTCGACAACAAAAGTAATTATTTCATACACCATTGATTAAAATTTCGTTCTCTAATATAATATGCAGCCAGTGTTATAGTTTTGACGAGAATAATCGGTTGTTTATGTTTTTTATGGATAATTTTCGAAATATAAAAAAACCCACCTGTTTTACAGCCAATACCCATCCATCCTGCTTTACAAGTGCATAATTCGTCCGTGTGTTGACAATTCGCATTACACACAAGAGAGCAGTTTTTGCCGTAATGTCCTTTATCACAAGCTAAAAGAATCACAATGCATAGTTTTACCATTTTTGTAATATTTACATTGTTTACATACACACAACATTATTCAAAAAACGAATGATTAACATAATTCGAAAAAGTTCTGAAAACATCATTGTTACTTAACAAGTTAAACAATATTATGCAAACAGTCTAGATAACAAATGTATTTGTTATTTAACAAGTCAATAAATAAATTCATAATTTTATTTCAACCAATATGGGATTTACCCTTTTCACAAAAAGATCCAGTCCATACAGCATCACACCCTCCGTCACACTGACCAGTTACGTGGTTACATATATTATTGTCTTTGCAATGCCCTGAACACTGTTTGGTGCAGTTCTCACTGTACCATCCTTCTCTACATTCTTATAAAAAGAAAAAAGTGTCATTATTATACATTTTTGCTCAGATGTAAACGTTGTAAAATAATAATTAAATTAGCATACATTTATTTTGCTCTCCGAATTAAGGGCTGATAAAAGCCAATTTTGAGGTGTTTTAAAAAGCTTTCTTTGATTAAGGCATTACACTTTAAAATTAAAAAAAGACATAGAAAAAGACTAAGAAGTAAATCAATTAAGACTACATGAAGTTAGAGTTTACTTGATAAAAGGTTACCTGCTATATTGACAGTTTTATTTTAGTAAGAGTAAGGAATTTAAAAAAATCTTTAATATCCCATATATTGGTATATCCCTCCAACTATTTTTAGAATTTTATAGGACAAGAAAGTAGTGCCTTTAAGCAAAAACGTTCCTATACTTGCAGTGTGTAAGTTCATTTATTGGGACATTTTATATCAGAATGCTGGACAAATATCAGAAAAGAGGATTAGCAATGTTAAAAGCAAGTGTCAAATTTGATCATTTGAAGAAAAAAATGAAATTGTTTGGCATACACCCTTATCAAATTTGGGAAATTCCCTACTTTTACTTTCATTTTCAGAGTTTTTCAATACCGACTCAATTTGCCGAAAAACGAATCTCGAATAACAACACGAATTTTTAACTGGAAAGAGACAATTTTATGAGCTCTCATTCAAGCTGAACGAAAACAAGGATCGGAGCTATGAATCGTATTGTTAGCATTACCGCCTATATCCACATTGCACACCACATAAAAATTCTGTGAAAAAAAATAAATGTAAAAGCAAGCTAAATTAACTATTAAGAAAACATCCATACTTTTGTCACAAAACATCCCCGTCCAGCCAGGTTTACAAGAAGAACAGGCACCGTCTTGAATGTGACATGCGATTTCTTTACAGTTGATAGGGCATAGACTTACACAGTTTGTGCCGTACACACCTTGTCTACAGCCTTTAATGACATGATCAGAAGTGATTATTAATATGAAGGAAATATAATGTATAGGACTACCTGGAATATTGTCTGATGTTCGGTGGAAGGTTTTGAGAAGCAGTCATTTATTCTATTTGAACTGAATGAACATATTGCTTCTTAAACATAAAGTGCAGACAAAAAATATTGATCTTGGTGAGAGAAAATCAAACGTGTATATTCAATAAGTCGTTTCAAAACTCCCAAACTAATCACAATTTTGACCTGCATTTAAAAAAATGTATACATTTATGATAATTATCTAGATACCTAAGCTACCCTTATAAACTAATACATCTAAGGAACCTGTTTTTACTTTAACGTTGCTAAAATGATTTTCTTTTCTGTTTTTTTTAACCATAAAAAAGAAGAATCCTCAATAGAATCTTACTTTTAAAAAATATTAAACTTCAAGTAAACACTTTTACACGACTAAATGTATTCCAGATTCGTAGAAATGTTCACCTTATGACAGCCTATCAACATTGAAAGAATGCTATGCAAAACTTTTCTACATATCAAAACTTAAATACATATACACTCAACAAAACTTCTAAGTGTTCACCCTAATAAGTAGAATAGTTTTGAAATTATGAAATAAAATGATGTGAAATTTTCAACATGTCGTAACTGATATATCTTCTTATCAATAGTACAGATGAAATAAAACAACACCGATTGAAATCATTTACCCGTGACGAAACGTCAAAACATAAAATTGGTATTTTTCTGCGCATGCTTAATATGATTGTCATTATTTTGTGATTAATTTTAATGTTTGGTGATAGCTTATAAAGAAAACCACTTAAAATGGCCAAAATGGTCACTGCAAACACAGCCATAGCCGTTGGAATATTGGTGTTTGCATTGTTTCCACAACAGATCGTATTCACCTTAAATTTGCTGTTTGTTTTGACCTCGACATTGTTTTAAATATTAAGCAATCCGAAGGAAACGTTATTTTGATATAATTTTTCTATTTCGTAAACGTAATATCATTTTCACCGGCAACTTAAAAGCAATTCAAAAGCTATGAGCAAAATGAACTATACCGGAAGTGTTAGTGACATTGCGCAAAGGTCAAGGTAAAAGTAAATAGTTTGTTTTCAGTTTTATTTTACTCGGTTATCAGTTGAAAAGTCTTATTTTGGGGGAGGGGTTTCAATTTTTACAGATATATTTTGCATAAAAATAATACAGAGACGATTTTAATATGTTATTATTACTTAAAATTATTACAAAAAAATGAGCGGTGAATAATCGATTTTATGGTTTAGGAATTTGACTTTTGGGTAGGATTTATGCAAACTAAAAATGTCGGAAAAATTGATGTTGAGAAATTATATTTCTTTGATACATTTAATAATCACAGGAATTAACTACGAACAAGATTTAATGGTCATCATTCAGTGTGTAATCTTATCAGTACATATATAATTATGTAATTGACTAATGACACATTTATGTAAAATTTCTAGCGAGATTTCATGGAATAACACTTTCTTGTTTTTGTCAAAGGTGACGATGTCTCACTAATTTCTGAACAACCTCTCTGCTTATAAAGTAAACACAAGGTATATATCTTTATTAGTAGTTGACAATAACTTGGTTAGTTGTTTGCCTTTATAATTGATTATTTTTAATTCATTTTATAGTTTCTTTTGACGATTCTAAAACACCGATGTCAACATTTAAAATTTAACATCTAAGATTTAACATTTAAATTGAAATGTTTGAAACAATCCATTAGCTTTCCCAATTACTGTTCTGTATGTGTTAAAACCTTACAAATTTATTGACATTGTATTAATTTTTTAAGAACATAATGTAATGTCACAATTATTTATTTTAGTTCATTTTACTTGATAGTTCCCAAATAAAAAAAATCCAATAATTCATTTTAATTTATTATGATTTATTTATTATTTAATTACGGAAGGCAGAAAAACCCACAATATCACGTATTTCAAACATTGCACAACCTATATTTTAATATGGGTTTGTTCTAGTCAGTTATTGGTTCACTTTCTCTCTCTCTCTCTCTCTCTCTCTCTCTCTCTCTCTCTCTCTCTCTCTCTCTTTGAATCATGAAAAAGACAGATTGATTACTTCAAAAAACTTAAATTAAATGTTTCAATTGATAACGATTCTGAACATAGTATAACAAACCGTACTAGTAATTGTTGTAGTTTTTAAACATGATGTGTATGCTATATATGCTGTACATTCCACCGAGATCCACTTTCCACCACACTGTCTTGTCAGGATTGTGAAGTCCTATTGGTTCTGTCCTCATACACGTCTCTGTGTTTCTATCAACTGCGTTACAAGCGTCATAACCCGTGCCTGTAAAGGTGTGTGACTGGGTGGCGACTTTATGGTAGGATAAATCATCTGTAGTCAAATGATACCATTAGTAAGACAAAGCTTGTATCAACCTTAAGATAATGATACATTATTTGAACGTTCAGTGTACAGTAAACTATAGAGAGGTTGTATAGAGAGGTTGTATGTGAACATAGAAAAATACAATAATGTGTAAAAAAAAAAAAAAAAAAAAAGGTTATAATGTTCTGAAACAATTTTGAAATGTTGTGTAGAAACCACAACTTAATTAATTAATTTCAAAGCGATATAACATTAGATAATTATAATATAAAACTCAATAATATTTTAGTGCCTTCTGTGTTTACCAATTTTGCGTTTTATGTAATTAAGAGTCAACCTTTTTAAATGCATCACTGAACCGTTCTTATCTTAATTTCATTATACTAGTTGAATACCATGTTCTTTTTTCATCCTTGTCACTTACTACTTTAAAACATATATTTATCACAATATCTCCAATGAAAATAAATAATATTGCTATATAAAATTGTCAATTGCAGCCACTCTATCAATGTTTTGTGTTTGGTAAACAATTATTAATTTAATACTTGTATTTTCATCGCATTTTTTTTTTCTAAAATATGTTTAAGATACGTTTGATCTACCGTACAATTTCATAACTTGTTTAACAATGTGATTGTTTGAAGCTATTGTATTTCTGTCTCGGTAAACAATGGCCAACCGAGAAACTACGCAGCCGCCGTTATGAATGACCGACAAAGAACTACCAGCAATCAAACCGCGGCGACAAATGAGGGCAAAGACAACAATGGATTAGGACACCAAAGATACAACCGATCAACTACCCAAAACCAAAACAAACAATCAAACCGTTATAACAACAGCACCACGCCGTATAGAAAATCAACACCAGGCGAGAGAAAATACCTGCATTATAACAATGTTCATACAAACACTGTCTACAAAAAGAATCATGTGACATATGTGGCGAAAAACGCCAGAAACTATTTTTTAGGAGGAGGCAAACCGAACCAAGGAGCAAACAATTTAATTCCCAATCGTCGGTACAATCACAGATTTCAAGAACGACGCCGCACACAACCACGGTATACGTAGATCAAGATTTAGAATCTATACTGCCATCAAACAACATCGAACCTTAAGTGATTAACCTGTCTAACAGACTTTTAAATGAAGCTGAAGTGCGACTTTTGTGTAAAGGTTTGAAATTTACCCCAACACCCCAGAGTAATATGTCAGAACTAAGGACAGATATAAAGGAATACACAAGAAAATTGAAAGTAGCAGAACATTTTTATAAAGAGAGTGAAAGTGACACAGAGTCGGAAGAAAACATTGTACGTAACAAATCATTTTTTAATCCACAAAATGGTAAGAACGACATCTTAAATACCGTCTGTGACACACTAAACAATCTACCTCTTAACAGTAACATCAAAAACTGTAAAACAAAATTCAACTTATCAAGAGAAGAAACCACAGCCCTTGAATCATTAGCAAACGACAAATCAATAGTGATGAAAGAAGCGGATAAAGGTGGCGCAGTAGTGATTATGGATTCCGGTTTTTATAAAGACCTTATCATGAAAATGTTGTCAAACGTCGACTATTATCAGAAAATACCAACCAATGATGATCAAAAAGCGATGCAGAAAATCAAGAATCTGTTAAAAAGACATAAAACAACATCCTACTTATCTGAGAAAGAGGAAGACTACCTAACAGATTATGAATATAAAGAAAGCAATTTTTATGGTCTCCCAAAGATTCATAAATCAACAAAAATTAAAGATGCTATCAAAGTCCAGTGTTCTGAATACATCCGTTGTCCATATCCAGATGATATCACATTCAGACCTATTGTAGGGGGACCTTCAGCACCTACTCAAAGACTTAGCAATTTACTTGACATTCTACTTAAACCATTGTGTACTGATGTTAAAAGCTACGTAAAAGATGACTTGGATTTTCTCCGTCATTTACCTGAAAAAATTAATAAGAATAGCAAGTTCATTACTTTTGATGTCATTAATTTGTACAGCAACATTTCAAATTCTCTGGGACTTAAAGCGATGGAATATTGGATCAATAGGATACCTGAAAAAAATCAACACGACTGTTTTATTGTTTGGAATTCCGGAGACAACAATCTGTCAGTTTTTAAAAATATATTGAATGAACTTAATCCAGATATCAAATTTACAGCGGACGAAAGCCTGAATAGAATTTCATTTTTAGATATTTTGTTGACCAAACAAGACGAAGTCATTATGACGGATGTATACTACAAACCTACGGATACTCATCAGTATTTACACTCCAACTCATGTCATCCACGACATACGAAAAGAGCAATACCGTATAACCTGTCTAGACGAATATGCACAATCGTTAACGACGAGTCTGTCAAAATACAGAGATTACAGGAATAAAAAAAATATCTAAAGAAACAAAGTTATCCGGATAAAATTATTGACGATGCTATTGAAAAAACCATGAAATTAGACAGAAAGAAGCTCCTCAATCCCATTCAAAACAACAATAAAAAATCGAAGATATTGCCACTGGTTACCACCCATAATCCCAGAAATACTAACATCGCCCCGATTGTTCACCATCTAAACGACGTCTTGAAGACTGATGAAACAATGGCTAAGATATTTGAAAAACAAAAATTTATAAACAGCAAAAGACAGCCGAAGAATCTTCGACGCATCCTTACTAAATCCAATTTCAAAGAAAACTCGGAATTTGAAGTTACCAAATGCCAGGATTCGCGATGTGGCACTTGTCCCTATATCAAACAAGGACATCATTTTAATTTTGGTGGGAAACAGTTTATCGTTAACAACAACATGTCGTGTCAAACCAGAAATCTATTATATGTTATCACGTGCTCAGGTTGCAAGGAACTATATATTGGAGAAACGGGAAGTACCTTACGGGAAAGAATCCGAATTCACAAACAGCACATCAACCAACCGGAATACCGCAAACTTAAAGTTAGTGAACACCTTGACCTGTGCGGAAAAAAATCATTTACTGTTTTTCCGTTCTATAAAATGTACAATTCTAGTACTGTTGAAAGGCGTGATAAAGAAAAACATTTTATAAGAACGTTTAAACCTAAATTGAATAGCTTAATGTTACCTCTGAGTATTCTAAATGTTTTATTCATGTTTTAACTGTGTGATATAATCTGTTATTATTAGTATTGTGATATCTAAAAATACGGGAAAATATGACGTCATTCAGAGACTTGAAGACGCCGTTAAACTATTATGACGTCATAACAAACGTTACCATGTTAGTATTGTAAAACATCTGAAGAAAATGAAAGCGCTTATGTTTTACTCGATCTTTGTGTTTTCATTTATTTAAGTTTTTACTTTTAATAGTTCATTTATTTAGGTTTTTTTGTTTTTGTTTTTGTTTTTTTACAAAAGTTAATTAGTTCAATCCTAATATACATACGTTAATTGTCAACCAAATAAAGTAGTAGAAACGAATTTAAAAAAGTTGCTTTATAAGTGTAATATCTATTGACAATAGATCGATATTAGGACCTCTTCTTGTCTAAATCAGGCGTTACTGCATAGACAATTCCATGAGACAAGAAATTGCAAAAATGTATAATATTTTTACACCCCCCCCCCCCCACCAAATAATAATAACGATTCCTCATTTCACTGCAGAGTAAGACTAATTAATTAACCGTTGTACTATTTAAACTAATTGGCAAAATCATAAAAAAGATATTTACCTTTCAACAAATGTTCTATCGCCTATACACAAAGCTTATCGATACAAATGTCTGTTAGATATGTCGAAAAGATTGGATCGAAAGGTCAGGATCGTTTGAAGTCTTATTTGGTCAAACAATACTGTTATCTTCGTATCTTTAAAGACTGAACAATTCGCTTATATTCAGACCTGTTGTGAGACTATACTTTTCGTATCATCAAAGGTCATCGAACCACAACTGCGAAATCACATGTTTTATTTTTTAGATAGTTAAAGTATTTTACGCCGTAAATGTTATTTAACATTTAAAAAAAATATTCTTCTCTATTTTTGGTTTCTTTTATACAGTAATTGAATTCTCATAAATTAGTTTATACAATCATATTGTAAAACCTTTGAATAGTTATTTATTTTATTATGTACATTTCTTATGCAGTGAAAGTTAATTGAGAGAGAGAGAGAGAGAGAGATTGTTTACAGTGATTGCAGAATTGGTATGCATGTCTTAATATTCTTTTTTCAAATAACTGTCATTAATACCACGAAAATCAATTAACTACATTCAATTGATTTCTCTCACACCGGCAATGTGACGGTACATGAGGTACATATACATATATAAAAATATCTACAATTTGTCGATGCAATGTCAGAAGTACAGTATAGATTATAGAAAAGCGAGAAAAATGTACAATTGTTCAAGGAGGAAAGACTAATTCATAAATTTTAAGTATAAATAAACAAAGTTGTTTTGAGTTTTTAAAGTTCTTAAGTAGACATTAATTCAAAATATTTAAAAGTATTTGGTCTTTTACAAAAACTAAGTTATCGGTTTTATTTTTATTATTATCATTACAAAATGTACAGGGTCTTTCAAGAAATTTCTAACAATCTACCAGTTTCTACAGGAAGTCAATGATTTGACTTCCAACATTTAACAAATACTTTTCTATCATGATAGGAATATTTGGTTTAAAGTATGTTCAAAGCATAACTTTTAAAAATAAAATAAAAATCAAGAAAGATTTACGTAAATTAACAAACTTTTACATGTCACCATTGCTTAGTTAGTTCAACTTATAAAAAAACCCAAACAAACAAAACACTGAGATGGACAAAGGTTAATTTAAGTATTCAAATGTCAAGCTCTGGATGTTCAGTTTGAAGAAATCATCTATTCGGAACGTAATGAAATGTATGGGCCCAATATGAATAAATGTATTTTATTTTGCTATATAATCAATTCATTTTTTAGAATGTAAAAAGCCCCAAATCAATCAAACGAACAAACATACATACGATCAAACAAGTTTTACATCGAAAGTAGCTACAACAATAATAATTGTAACTGCACTCAACAGTGAGTTTGTATGATTTTAAGAAAAGTTGAACAAGACAGGACAGCGACATGTTGTTTTGATCGCAGCCCCAGGGAACTAACTATCAATTGTTTTTGATTTACAAAGTAACGAAATTGCGTTAAAATATAACTTTTTGTTTAAAATTTATTCCAGTAAGCGATTTCTGATTTTAATACCGGTTACAATCGTTCCGAGCGAGTAAACGGTTAACCTGTTAAAAGTTGCGATCCCTACAGAATATAAAATATTTAACTATACTCATGAGATGAGTAACTGTTTTGAAAGGATGCTAGAAAGAGAAGAAAATATCCAGAGTAATCCATAAAAGAGAACAGTAATAAAGAATCAATTAAACCATATCTACATGTACTTCAGTTTATCACATATTCTCTGCCAATGGCTTTCACACGCCATACATCTACACATTTTCCTCACACATTTTTTTCAAAAACTTTTCTATTACTAAATTATTCAATGCATGTTTATTTTGAATTGCGTTACTTTTATATTTACAAGAAATATATCTATAGCTTTACAACTACAGCTACCATGCTAAATCTATTATAAATTTCTTTATCTTTATAATTTTCAAAAAGTTCTGATTGTCTATGAAATGTTATTAACAATTCAAACTGTCTTAAAATCCATTCTTGAAAATCACTCAAAAATTCTTTAACTAAAGTGCATTTAAAAAATAGATTAGTACTAGTCTCCTCATCTGTTTCACAAAAAGTGTTTTTGTTATGTTAAAAAAATATTTAAGGTAAGGTTTGCAACTTTTAGAAATTTACAGTTAAAAGTTACATTCCATTTTGTTCACTATACTACAGTTTTTTTTACTTATACAATTCAAATGATTTTGCCGGACCCGTTTTAAGCTATACAAAATGCCAAAGTTTAAATTTCCAATGAACTATTTAAAAATTGAATAAAATTTCACTATATATATCATGATTCCTATTTTTAATTTCTAATGAACTATTTAAAAACAATAGGTTGCGGAATCTGTGTTTCTTGAAATTGATAAAATGTTATTATCATGTTAAATGTTCAATGTTAAATACAAAACCCTGCGAAATAAAATAAACCTGAAATCAATTATT
This sequence comes from Magallana ariakensis, assembly GCA_020458035.1. NCBI lineage: Eukaryota > Metazoa > Mollusca > Bivalvia > Ostreida > Ostreidae > Magallana > Magallana ariakensis. Next base: position 22,481,487 of record CM035813.1, read on the forward strand.
ACGTCATGTAAACTTTGACGTCATATCTTAAATAAAAGGAAGTTTGTGTTACGTTACAATGAAAATCTGTGAGTTATCTCCATGTGAACGCAAACCTTACCTTAACATTTTTAAATAATGCAGGCATTATCTTTTCTTGCAAAATATTTACACTGAATTAGTACATTTACATTTACGGCGGCTAGGTGGTTAACAAATGCCGTCAGCAGAAGTACCTCTTAGATATGTTTTATTTGTCCTTAACTATATATCAGTAAAAAAAAGATTCAAATATTTTAGGATTTACTTTTTCAAATTTTTGTCTACAGAGTTCTACGTCTTAAAAAGAGTAATATTAATTCAGTACAAATTGACGAAGGCTATCTAACCATCTGTATTTTTAAAAATAAATTATAGTGAACTTGATTATTAATTAATCATTGATATGAAAATTATTAGTACTTCGATCGTCCAATCTGTTTTATATGAATAATGCATAATACAATTTGGCTTTAAATACCCTTAATGGTTAACATAGTTACATTGCTACCAAGGTTAATATTTAAATGTCATTGCATCTGTTTTTCAAAACGGATTTTGTAAATGAGCGTGTTGGATTTGCGATCCATTTGTGCTTTCAAAACTGTTTAAGGAGGTTGGCATCTGAAATATTAGTTATGTCAATCATCCAAACACCACTTGGATATAAAGATGGGGACCTAAAATGTTCATTTGTTTTATCTGTGACCTATGTCACATGTCATTTTGTGGAAATATGGGGCCCCAAACAGAAATGATAATTTTCCTGAAATGTTTGCTAAAATTTTCATGGAAATTGATTTTTTTTTTAAACCAAACAAATATTTTTATAGTTTGAATATTATTTAATTATGATTTCAATACAGTATGAGGTTGAACACATGTAGTGACTATAAAAGTAATATTTAAGGCGAAGTTTAAAAAAAAATTGCTTAACTGGTGGTTTCAAATACCAGTACAAAATGAAAACAACAGCAGATGTTAATAACGCAAATTAAAAAATATTAGTAATGCCATCTTTCAAAAACTTTGAATACAAATGTCTCATGTAAAATGAAAAAAAGTAGGGGTCACATCTCAAAAAATTGAGATATGGCATGAAATAAGCTAATTTTAGGTCAAAATGGAGTTAATTTTTTCTTAACTTTTATGAAATATAAGCTAAAAATGCCAAAATATAGTGATAGAAATATCAAAATATTATTCAAATACGTTTTTCAGTACATCATGAATGTATCGTAATACACTAATTATCTAGAAGTTTAGTCTGTGCTGAAAATTAGGAAGCTAAAGTAACAGTACTCTAATACTATTGAGTTATGAAAATTGTTCATTTTTTTCTTGAAAACCTTCCGCCACAAAATAAAGTCCCTTACTAAATCCTGTGAAAATGTAATTAAAAAAATTATTCAATAAAATTTATTTGGCAATGTAAAATATCAATAAACTACTAGAATTAATATGTGATGCAGAATTTTCAGACTAGAGGTAGCCCAAAATGGCTACCCAAAACCTGAGGAGCGAACCTCTTTAACTTTCATCCAAAATTGTATGTATATAAATATATATATATATATATATATATATATATATATATATATATATATATATATATATATATATATATATAAATTCAAACATTAAAATAATCATAATTTAACAAGTAAAATACTTTATGTTAGTTAAAGTTATATGATAATCCTCAGGCTTATTAACATCAATGGTAAAACATTGACAAAGCTTAACCAGAGTTTGGATATGAAATCTTTGCCTTGTCAACGAACTGTTTATACTAATCGGACAACGCATTAGCACACGGCGGGTGTGACCGGTCAGCAGAGGATGCTCACTCCTCCATGGCACCTGATCCTACCTCTATCTTGGAGGTCCGTGTTGCTCTGCTTTGAATTTGTATTTCGTTTTATGGATTTTTGAGATGGTTGACGGTTTGTTATTGTCATTTTTTCATACAGTAACTATGACGTAGTGAAATAATATCAAATACTATCATTTCAAGTTTTTGTCATATCCATTATAAGGTTATGCTCTTAAAATATGTCTAAAGATTTCAATTTGAACTTGTACTTGATGGCTTCCTGCATTTTTGTATTTAATATGATGTATGACTGCAAATGATACATGTTCTAACACTGCGTTGTGGAAAAAATGCATGCAAATAAAATAATGATAATGTAAATAATGTACAAACATGTATTTGGTCCGAACATTACAGTGTTGAAATCCTGAACTCCATTCAATGAAAAAAAAGCTTTTGCAAGTAAATTCAGAAAAAAGACTTTGTTTGATTATACACAGGATCCGATAATTATATATTGATTAACTTTGCATTTTAAAAGATTAAAATATCAAATATGTAACTTCACTGGATAATGTATATTACAGTGAATCCAAAATAATGATTAGAATTAATTGAACAATGCAATGAACTTGGGGTTTGCAAATCGGATACTTGGAAAATATACAGTTTTTCCTAGCATAAATAATTGTTCTGATCGATTTTAAACATGACATGGCAACAAATCATTTATATATTTTTAAAATCAAAATGCATCTTCAGTTCAAAACACCGTCTAGCATGGACTCGTCTGCTGCATTCGCTTACTTTTTGTTGATAGAATTAAGAGCGTTCAGAACACACTTGGGACAAGCCGGGGTCAGAAAATCCCCTCTTTTATAAAACTTACCAGAACTTGGAAACTACTGGGTACCCTGGCATGACCTTCTGTCAGTTTTTTTAAGATTGTAACATACAGTTCTATTTCTTTTTAAATAAAATATGTTAATGCATATTCTCTCTCTCTCTCTCTCTCTCTCTCTCTCTCTCTCTCTCTCTCTCTCTCTCTCTCTCCTTTGGGGTTGTATACAAGGGTAAAATGTATGCATACAAGCATGCGTGAACGCTGTGTTTTTTAACAATTAATTTTCTAATTTACAACTGATGCACATGTGTTTGTGTATATTTTCTAAGCATTGTGTGTGTGTGGGGGGGGAGGGTTTTTTTTTTTTTTTTAATTTAATTTTGTGTGTGTGTTTGTTAATATAACTGGTAAATTCTTTCGTAGTGGCTGAATATTATGAATTAGAACAAAAAGAATTTAAAGCAAAGAAAAGCTTAATAATATTGTAATACAATAGTCTGATATTTTCAATACATAAAGTGTACAGCAAAAAGAACTGATCAAGAACGAAAGAAAATAAAGTACATTTAATTATTTCGCATAAATGAATGATAATAAGTACTACATGTACATTTATAGACGTACAGTCCTTCCATTGAGGTATCTTATGACCTTTTACATCCTCAGTTTTGTATTCGGCAACAAAGATATTGTCTTGTTTATCAACACACAGGCCAACAGGTTCATTCAAGTTCTCAATGTAACATAAAAATTCTCCTTCGTGGTCCAGAATGTGAATGCAGTGATTATTTCCGTCTGCTGCCAAAATCTGACTCTGGCTGTTTGTTGTGATGCCACGAGGAATAAACAGATTATGCTTTGACTTGGAGAAATGCCACGTGTATCGGAATCGAAGTTTTCCGGCCTGATCAATAACCACAAATGCACCAACTGCACAGACAGCCACGCATATATCTAGGTTTCTGTTTTCTGTGATGTATTTAGTTGGATATTTCCCAGGGTATAGAAGTGTGCTGTTCCCTTTGTGCATAATAGAAGGATATCACCGGACGACGTGACACACAGATTGCCGGGTATCCGTCCTCGTAGAGTAATTATTTCCTCTATCTGACCATTCACTACTTTATTTATAGTCCGCAATTTCCAGTCACTATACAATAAACATCCTTCATGTGTTACAGCAATATCTTCTGGCCATTCTCCAGATTTGCTTCTTATTGATTTCATAACACTTCCCTTCATGTCGAAGCATTTAATTTCGTTAGATTCAGCAGATGCCCAGATTTCTTGCTCTCTGTAAAAGGAAACATTTCGGAGATTTTTATAACCTGTGTTAAACGTGTTGATGACATCGGATGTATCAAACAATTCTTTTGATGCACTCCTTTGTTTCTTCAATGTGTAGCCATTTTCATTTGTCGTGAATGTTAGAGGCTTGATGGATCGAATTAATGTATATACTTTCTCTCTATCCATTGGCTTGGGACAAAATGTAGGAAATAATACTTCAACTTTTGGAGGAGGTTTCCTAAATTCGTTGTTTCTTGATTTGTATCCCATGATTGCAGACACAACATTGGATACCCTCTCAAGGTCCTTCAGAGTAGACATGTTTTCTTTTATCAATGCTTCTATTTCTTCTATCTCTGTTAAATGTTTTATCAAGATGTTGTGGTGGTTTTCTTTAATCTCGTTCTGTTCGGTATTCATTTGGTTGATAACGCCATCAATTTCGTTATGACATTCCTCTCCTTGTTTTGACAGTATTGCTGCAAGTTTTTATACTCTCCATCTAGGCTAGCAATATGGCTTTCTTATTTCTTCATAGGTAGGAAAAATGAAATTTACCATTTCCTCTGTATCTTTTTCAATGCCTGTTATCTTGGAATTGCAGCTGTCTTCAAGTTCTATAAAATTATTACCTTTATGTTCTTCTGATATACAACATATGGCGCAAACAAATACGTCACATGACTTGCATTGCAATTTAAATGATTCTTTTGAGTGTGTTTTACAAATTGGATTTTTGATTTTGATTTTTGCTGTTGGAAAGGGGCTATTGCGTGTTTATGATACCCATCTGATATATGGTCTCCTATACATTGCTTACAGAGGTTAACATAAAAAAACGTCACAGAAGTTCTGTGCTATGTTATCCTTACAAAGCTCACATTGGACAATGTCTTGGGCATTGTCAAGGGGATCCATCTATTTCACAAATATTGTTATTCCATCATAAAAGTTATTATATTATATTAGATGATATATTGTGAAATGAATTCCCTCATGAAAACAAACTAGATGTGCAAACGTCGTACATTATATTTTACATATATTTAATAAGTTTAGAATGAAAATAAATTCTTTCATATTTATAAAACGTCTTTCTAGTTTTAGGACATATATTTAATTTAGGAAACCCGCACCTTCTTTCTACTAAAACATGTAAATTATGGTTTGATCATACAACAAGAGACTGTTTAAACCATATTTTAAAAAATTAAGTTTATCTAACGTAAAATGTTTTTAAAAGAACAAAATGAAAGTGAAAAACAGTGTTTACCTCGCAGGATGAAATGGCGGACCATTTTCACTCAGTGTCACCTGATCGAGTTAATCTTCGTACTGATTGACTGATAGATTCATCTTGCTTAAAATTATAATTTACTGATAGATGTTCCATCTGTTAACATTCTAATATTCATTGGTATAAAGACAAAGGATGACTGCACTTAAGGACTTTTGAAAATTGCAAAAAAAATAATGTTAAAAATGGGCATATTTCTTTTGATTGTAGGATTTGCGAATGTCTTAACTGCAACTTTATTACATCAATATAAAGTTTATATTTACAAAGAACGGAGTCATTTTCATAGGTAGGGGTCATTGGATTTTCTTGAATCTCCATAGTATAATGAGGACGCCCACTTTTTTACTGACTTAATACATAGTCAGCGCATGTTTGTCTTTTGTTCTCCTTTTCATGGTAGTCGTATATTTATATATAAACTTATGCTAAAAGGAGATCAATATTATAATTCACCACGTGATTTCTCACCCCAGTTAACTTTTATTGGGTAGTTAATAGATTATATATATATATATATATATATATATATATATATATATATATATATATATATATATATATATATATATATATATATATCAAATTAAACAGCATTGTTAGTGCCATCCTCTATACACTTAGTGTGGTCCCTTAAGGAGGCCGATATGCTTTTCGTTTGCGTAAAAACTATGATGGCAAAGCTTTTATTTTTAACCAAGTGTAATTTGAGTGTACATAAACCTGCGAACCATCTGGTTATGCTTAGCAGTCATCACCAAACAAAGGTACTTTAACCGTAGGAATATACGACAGAGTATAGGAACGTACCATTTCAAAACAGATAATAAGAATAAAAATTCATCATGTCGTTATAAAAGCACAACGAAAACGCCGAGCAACGAGAAAATCGTTTTAAAAAATCTTTAAAAATCAATATGTTTCTATCTTTAATCTATAAAAAACTGTATTTGAATTAAAATTTTAAATAATACTCAAATTTTACCAATAAAGTAGATTTTGATTGGTCCTACTGCTTCATACTAAATTCATCTTTTATTAGAATATATTATAAAGAAAAGAGCTCGATATGTATTAATATGACCTTTGCTAAACGTTTTCGTAATCGCTAAACCATTTTAAAGATAGAGTAACTTAACATCAGTTTTTTTGATAACTTAAACATTTCAATAATCAATATCGAAATGCTGACAGTCAGTAGTGTATGCTTTTGTGCTGAGTAGATTTAGACAGGATTCTCGATGTCTAACACGTCGAACTTGAACATTAACTCTGAAAAAAATAAAAAAAAACGTTCTCAAAAAATAATTACATTTTTTAATGAAGCAAGCAACACATAGAATTTCATTAGTTATAGATAAAGTGGTTTTAGATTATGCTCCGGTTATTAATGAAATGTATTTTGTATGTCTATCTACACCTAATATGCGTGAGAATTTACAACATGAAGTCACATTGACAAGTGCATTGGAATCAGTCAGTTGTTAATATTTAACAGTGTCGGATTTTTATTTATTATTTCTCGACAGAGTTTCTCAAACACATTTCATCATTGATCATATTTGATAATAGCAGCTAGAACTATTGTTCTATTATATTCAAGGGCACTGGCCAGAAATGTTACCCTGCGAGAACTGGTCGCAAGCCAGTATGATTTGTTAATAGCACAATGATTAAAAATGTAGAGAGCCCATCATCCGGATATCTTTTTTTTATTTAAAACTCCTTTACAATTTCACATGTTTGGTAAATATGAATTAATAGCATAAAATTTTGTAAAGGTGTTGTTAGTTATCTTATAGAGAAAGAAAGAAAAAGAGAGAAAAACATGCATGCAATGACATCATGTACATCATACATAAAACAGTTATCTCGAGATATATTTATCATTAGAATTGTAAAGTATGTAGGGTTCATAGACACTATAATAGCTAATATATATGCTATTTACAGTAATTCACAAATTGTTTTCCAATCTCCTTTTCCATCATCCGGATTTCTATTTTCGATATGTACAATGTTAATTGGATGTTTAAACAAATTGAAGAGCAACAGAAATCTGATATATTAATTATAGATTATTATAGATACGTCGTAAATATGCCTACATTAGTAACAAAGGCCTTTTAAATTCAAATCAATGCACTACTTTACTTTGAGAGAGAGAGAGAGAGAGAGAGAGAGAGAGAGAGAGAGAGAGAGAGAGAACAATTGAACGTGGACAAATAGATTATCTTTATTAAAATAGATATATGTCAGTAAGATATTTTACAATTTTATATACACTGAAATTCTCCAATTTGTTTTTCACTAGTACTGAACAGCATTATATTTTAAAGAAAATATTTTAGGTAAACTTTTATTAATTTCGAAATTACATTTATGGGGGCCAAGATTTTTCACTTAATGTTTAAAAATGCATGTTCTTGCAGAGAATTTTTATGCCCTCAAAGATATGATTTTTGATATTACGATTAGTATTATGATATTACGACAAAGAGCACATGGCGGGTGTGAACTATCAGCAGAGGATGCTCACTCCTCCATGGCACCTGACTACCTCTATCTTTTTAAGAGGTCCGTGTTCGCTCTGCTCCTGTTTTGTAGTTTTCCTTTTGACTTTTGTATTTAAACACTGTTCGTAATCACCACATGTCATCCTTTTACCTAACAGTAGTATTATACTTTATATCACATCAATTTGTATATGCCTGAACAGGTATTGTTTCGCGTTTTCTTGTTTAATTATTGAAATGTACTTTGTTTGGTTCATTATAAATTTTGTTTATTTTGTTAGAAGTAGCTTGATTGTCAAAAAATATCATTAATATGTTTCTTAGGGTTCTAGATATGACATTTTTTTCATTAACTTCCATTTTGCAAAGGAAGGAAAATGTCAAATATTTTGGCTGTAAGGTTTTCCTTCATCTTAACATAGATATCGTTTTCTTAAAGAGGTTTATGAAGTCTCGACTACCCAGTTCTCTTAAACCATAAGATTGGAAATGTATACATTGCAATTTTTAATTAAACGTTAACTCCTCAATTACTTAAAGATATAATGGGTTAAAATCGCCATGTTGTGACGTACTGTCATAAAAAGTAGAAGTCTCGGGTTGTCGAGGATTCTTAAGAAAATGTTTATTTTTATTTATAAAAATATACGGCTGCTTACTTTTTTTTTAATTCAGACAGCATAGCTGTTGTCACCACCTTGTTGTTTATGTATCAGATTCCAATGAGTTCCGTTTATCATTAGAAATATTTTTTGCATATAAGAATGATCAGATAATTATATCAATCAATTCTAATTTGTTAAGTTATAAGACTATCTATTACGTTTGATTGTTTTTCCCCAACAGAGCTTCATTTTTCGTTCAAGCATCATTTCGTATTCAGGGACATAACACATTGCCGGATTGCTATGGCAGTGCCACAGTGCCAAAGTGTCACAGTGCCAATTTTCGCACCCGCATAAAATGCAGTTTCTTAAATATTCATATCAACCAAATGAAAAACCACCGCCAAAATAACACATGACCACTTTTGTTTTTAGTGTCTCACCTGACAGCAATGTTATATTTAAGATAGTTGCCAGCCAACTTTTAATGAAACAATGCAGTTTTTTCTGCTTTAGTGCTCATATTACAGAACGACAATACTTCAAATACATGTAAATAACATGTAACTTCACAACTTCCATTCGTGGGAAAATATGATCGTGCATACTCCCAGTCAGAAAAAAACTTTCTTTACCAGACATCGGTGCTTTTTTTATTCCCATATGTCAGTATATTATGTAAGTCAAATTTGTATCTTTTTCGCCATTAAAAGAATTTGTTAGTTAAACTTGTCATTTTGTAAATCTTATCAACTCTGTTTTAGTTTGATTGCATTTGTTTATTCATTTATAGTGTTGAAATTCATTTAAGTATGTAACGCTATGTTCCCACTTTCACAATTCGGAGTGCTATTTAAATCGCTTTCTAAATCGTAGAAAAATCGTAGTAATCGCATCAAATCGCACCCGATCTTGAGGTCTGTCTTCGCAACCGTGTTGAGCGTAAAACAGTTTTTGAATTTCATATTTTTTTTATGATCAATACGATTAGTTTTCAATTGTAATTATTCTTTATCATTGTATCAGATCATTCTGCATCGTTTTTAAGCGCAGCACATCGCATTAAACCGTAAATCTCTTATCGTGTTGATATGAATTAGTCTTGGTGAAGGAAAACACCACGTTGCGCAGCCTTTAGCTGCGATGTGTCTCTATGGTCGGGCTTAATAGATATAGTGTAGGGTCAAATCGTAGCTCAAATCGTGATAATCTTTCATCTTGTCCGTGAAAAGATTCGCCATCATTATCATACCTCATCTCATCATAACAGAGCACTTTAGTTCGTGTCATACTGTAAACGAACGAAATAACACGTAGGCGAGCGTTCCAAATAATACAGAACGATTAACTTCAGATGTAAAAAAAAACCACGTTAGCTCATTGATGCAGCTGGTTGGAAAGTGTGCTTGTTAGACAATCGATGCAAGTTTTATTTGCCACTGCATATATCAATTTTGTTATATTCTGTAAGAAAAAATTAAATCTTTTTTGCCATTAAAAGCATTTGTTAGTTAAACCTTGTCAAATAATGAAATATCTTAATCAATAAATTGTTAATTTATTTTAAGTGATTCGCAGTGTTAGAATTCATTTGGGTGTTTAACGTATACTCATTTGTTATTATAGAATTAGTAAGTAGTTGGAATGAAAGACTTTATTCATGTTAGAGAAAATGGGGACAACATCTTTTATCTGTCTGAAAAAAAAATTAAGCCTTAGTAAGTTGACTCTACATTTTTATAACCATCAAAATTAAAAACATTTGCATGATCTTAAAACTTGCTGTTTCATACATTGCAAATCACCTACTTTAGTGCACAAAAGACAAGCGTTATAGAAAAGTCCAAGTTGGCGGCGTTGTGTACATTGTAAGTTAGACAGAGAGAGTGGTGATTTTTTTTTATCCCAAGAGAAAAATAGCTTCAGACGTATATAATCCTACGTCACGTGACTTCAAGCAGGAAACATATCTCGAAAAACAAAATTGGAATTAATAATGATATTGACTACGACTATCGTTTCGGGTTTTTTTTTGGTTATAAATTATTTCGAAATTTTAAAATCGATTGATATCCAAACTTCTTTCATTAAAGTAGCATGATCCGATCGTAGAGTATATTTTTGGACGCCGTATAACAATAATTGTATATTGTATAATATGTATATTGATAGGAAATGCTTTAGCTTTTTTATCATTTAGACAAAAAATTGTCGAACACTTGAAAGGGTTTCGGCCAATCAGAAATGAGCGTATAGGCAAATTACAATTATACTCTATGGAAGTTTGTATAAGTAATTGATGTATATAACTTTGAGATATTTCCAACTGGAACATTTGGGGGACGATACAAAACTATTAAATATGTAATCACTTCCAGTGCATATTAGCATTATTTTTTTCTGAAAACATAAACACAACATTTTTTACAGCTTCAATTATATATCTTTAACACAAAAATGCCAAATCTATAGTTATAACTTGTTTAAGAATTATGATACTCAAAGAATATAATTACTATATGGTATAGTATAGTGATTTGAATTCTTCACTTTTATTAAGAACCTACAATCCATAAGTGTCGTCATTTCTCCTACTGCGCATGAGCAGTGTCGGTAACCAAGGACTTAGACGCACATACGACTGTAATAGACATACGACAATGTTATTATCTTACGAAACTTTTTGTGAATAGCTCCTTAAACGTAAAATAGAGATGTAATCGTAGACGTACGATTTTTAGTGAATAGATCCCATCAGTGTATCTTTTGGATACCGATATTTCTGACCACAATATGGCTTTAATTTACCATATTAATATCCCCAGCACCTACAAGCAAGATGCTTAAAACGCTTTTTATTGACATTTTGTGCATAGGATAAGATTTACCTTATTATTGATAATTTGTTCATAAGACTCATTAAAATGATGCCATATTCTATCGTTTTATTCATAATGATACATAATAAAACTCTGCTTATTGACTTGTAACACAATACATCGCTCTTTTCATTTGCTCTTTATTATATAAACAACAGGAGATGCAATGCAGTTTTGCTTTGACTAATACAAGTCAGCAAAAACGGTTGTGAAATTAAAATTTCATACATATAATATAACTAGATCGAGAGTCATTCCTTAAAGATTTTTCTATTGTTTTATGAAAGCACAAACCTCGCTTATGAATAAAGTATATAGTTAAAGACAGAGGGTAAGAAAAAAATTCAAAACTTATTGTCTTACCATCTCGGTCATCAACAATGGTATAAAGCTTTGCGCCTGGTATTTTGTAGGAACCTAAATAATTAGATGATCTCAAAGAAAAAGAACAAAAAGAAAAGTCTACCATTCCAGAAAACAGTCAAGAAAAGTTATTGAAAAGCAACACGGTTATTTATAGTTTGTAAAGGACTGAATTGTAAAAATAAAACAAAACGCCCAAAATCTTGAAATAATGTCGCATGCGATCAGCGACTATACTTATTTCAAACTTTCCATAATATGTTGTAATTCGAGGTAATTATTATAATCTTTCTTTATTTTTTCTGTAAATTAAAAAAAGTTACCTATTACGGTTTATAATAAAAATTGCAATTTTTTTACGATGCATTTTAATTATCTTATCGCATCTATGACATTACTTTTGGATAATCTCTTGTATTTAACTGTAATAAACTTTACCTCTTAACTTTAATGGGAGTAAAGTAATCATCATGAAATTAACAAAAGCATTACCGTATAGCCGGTTATTTTGGCGGGATTTGGGCCTACAAGGTATACCATTAATTTTGTCGGACATAATTTTGGTGAATTCAATTCCCTTCATAAAATTTATACTGTTATTTTTTAAATAACTAAGATGTTAATGTATATGTACTGGAGCAAAAACCCTAAGTCACCATCACATGTACAACCCTTGTAGGTGGTAAAATTTTATGTCTGATCCTGGCTTCACACACTTCGATATTTTCAACGAAAATCACTAAATAGTACTTAATAGAAGTTTTAAAGTTCGAATACCGGCGCCAGATAGCTCAGTTGGTAGAGCACCTGACTAGAGATTCAGGGGGCCCGGGTTCGAATCCCGGTCTGGTCCGTCATTATTTCTCCCATCCCGTTACACTTATTAACAGTCAATTTTAATTTCATTGTTAGTGAAAAAATTATCAGACAATTATCTGCACCTGAGTCAATAATGGATCACGTGTCTCCTAAAACAACACAAGCTAACACCCCTGTCACTGGGGCTTATTACACACCTGAACAGGGAAAAGTGAAAAAGTGTTTATTAAACAATTAACATATAATTTATAGAAATGTTTAGTTTTTATTTATTTACATTAATTTAGGTTTGTATTGATTATGAGTAATGTACATCTGTATCCGTAACACTGTGTGCATGTAACAATTGTCCTTTTTTTATCAAGCTCGCCAACTTAAAAAAAAATAATGAAAAATAATGAACAAAATCTACATAGAAGTACTTAAATTTGGTGATTTTAATTTTAATGAATTTTCAAAAATCGCCAAAATAGGCCAAAATTATATCACCGCCAAAATAACCAGCTATACGGTATGTCATAAAAATACCGAAATACGTGACTGTACCTAAAAATTAGCCTATAATTTAAGATCCAGTACAAAAGACAAAAGTTGAAATCATTTAGATAAAGAAAAATAACTTTGGTGAACATTAATCAATCCAAAAAGCACTGGAGCATGCATGTAAAGAACTTATTAAAACATATATAACAGGTCATTTAAATAGCAACAATGGCTGAAAAACATATCAAATAAAGATATAAAGATTGGAGATGGCAAAGAGGAAGTGCCATAAATTGAGTGCAAAAGTGTAGATTCTTATGACATTGGTATCAATGGTTGATTCACCTTATCAGTTAGATATAAAAAAATCTGAATACTGCATGGGTGGTAGAAGTAGTAAAAAATATTTATATGTACAGGTCACTTCATTAAAATAAGTATGATAGGATTAATGTCATTATCTTCATATCTATGCTTCTTATTAAATCCAGTCCTATTGAATAATGCAAAATTCTATATAATTAGAAACGCAGATGTTTTCAGTTAGGCTAGTTTTTGAAAGACAAATCGTACTTCTTGCAATCGATGATTTTGAGGATGATCTGTCGTACATCGTTGCGATTCGGCTTTCCATTCGCCAGCAATGGAAATTCTTTCAAACTTATGATAACATGCGGGACATAGATATACTCAAGTAACTGATTTTCTGCCGTGATTTTGAATTCATTTCTGAGGTACATGTAGTTCTGCATGCTCTCCATAGAATCCTCACATTGTGGTCGATACATTATGGCAGCAGTTGGAACCAGGTCTCCAGTGTCCCTATCCTTTATCGGTATTACAATGGCTTCTATTACATTACTTTTGGCTTTTATAATATTCTCAATCTCAACGGGATATATTTTTCGCCCTAAAGTTTGTATAACATCTTGGATCCGCCCTTCTACAATCAAAGCATTATCCTTTGTCAGAAATCCGCCGTCTTCTTGGCAAAACCATCCGTTTTTCATTAAGATTTCCTTTATACTAATTTCATGATTTAGATATCCAGAAAAATTCATTATTGAACGTACCCATATTCTGCCTCGCTGGCCCACCGGTAGGAGGAATCCGTCCTCATCAGTGATCTTGATCTCTACTCCTGAAACTGGTCGGTAGCTAAGGAGTTCGTGCTTTTTCTTTGACGTATCTTCTGCAGTGAACAATCCCATGGCAACGTATCCCAATTCTGTTGAGCCATAATCGACTTGATATTCATCCCACACTTTACCAATACTTTCCAAAATTGAAGAATAAACAACGGTGCCTGATATGATAATTCTGGGTACCTTCAATGGTATGTTCTTTTTAAATATAAACTCTAGCATGGATGGAACAAAGAATGCTCGAGTTGGTTTTTCTTTTGCTATAATCTCACAGGCAATTACAGCTGCATCCGCTGTTGAAGTAAAGTGCAATGCATTTGTCTTCGTCACTCGAGTTCCACCACTACTGATTTCCCAATATGGATATCCTCCACTCCAAAAGAAAGGACTGCTATTGTATAGAATCTCTTTTTCGTTCTTTGATGGGCATGATTTGAAACAGTGATACGCCATCACAACCAAGGCATGGTGCGAATGCTTTATTGCTTTTGGAAGACCTGTTGAACCAGATGTCAGTTGAATAATTGACGCATCCTCTGGATCAATTCTAGGAAGAACTGCTTCGATCTCACGGGTGCGCAAATCTTGAACATTTTGTAGTGATGAAAAAGCCTCATGTTGGCTAAACAATATAATTTGTAGTAATTTAGAAACTTTTCCGGGATCATTGTTTCCAAAGGTTAAGTTCTTGTGAAGTATGTTTTTGATAATTTGACAGTTCTGCCCACTGTTACCAGGATCAATGATAAGTATCTTTATATTCCCGATTGCATCGAACAATTCTACTATGATTTCTTCTTTTTGTTGGTAAGGCAAATTCAGTGAGCAACCGCCCGCCATCTGCACTCCTAAATCGGCAATTAACCATTCTGGAACATTTCTAACGTTGAGCCCGATGATGTCACCTTTTTTAATTCCCATCTGGACCAGTGTTTTTGCAAACTTCGTTGCCTTTTTATATAAGTCCCCGAAAGTAAGTATAGACCTTGCGCTATCATCGTCAATGAAAATACATAGTGCCACATCTGGAGACTCGTGTGCTCTTCCTTTTAGTAAATCCGGGAAAGTAGTGTATGGGATATCCAAAACAGTATTGCAATATAAGTAGCTATCAGACATTTTTCCAATCGACGACAATAGATCTGTATGAGACGAAATAAGACGAAACAGTACTAGCAGGAGCAGTTGGAACAAGACTTTAGAAAGAAAACCAGCTGAACCTTATATCAATAAATTTTATAAAAACATGCATGATAACTCATTTATGGCATTGGTTGAAACAGTACTAGCAGGAGCAGTCGGAGCAGGGCTTTAGAAAGAAAAACCAGCTGAACCTTATATCAATATTTTTTATAAAAACGTGCTTGGTAATTCATTTATGGCATTGGTTGAAGAATATCCATGATCATGCATAGGTCTGTTGACAAAACAAATCTTATATTACGTAATCTAGAATGATTCAATGTAAGATTAAAAAGTAATTATTCATTAGAGAACATCGCAGTCTGTAGCATTGCAAATATTTTGTGACGTGCCAAACCCAAACAAAAACCTCCCTTATCTAAATTATGATGTAACGTCAAATTACGCTCCTAAAAATATAACAATGACGTATAGTACGACTTTATTCCCATCTGCCACGTGGTATGTTTCCGTACAAACAAGAATATACAAAGTTAATAAGTTAGGAGGAAGATAAGTTTAACTATCAGAGTTTTGCATCATCGATGAACTTATTTAATTTATTTAAATAAATATTTAAATATTAGAAAATAAATATATATCTTAAATAAGATTTTAAAAATATGAGGAATATGTAGTTCCACCATGCTGTCATGTTGATTATCTGTTATTGTATGAATGAATTATATTTATTAAGAATATTAGGAAATCTCTTGCATTTTTTTTTACGAAAACAATAAACTGAAAACTGAACTTGTTCACGTTTGTCCCTTATGTTCCCTACCTTTACTTAAACAATATAATGCTTTCTTTGGTAATTCATGTGGGATATGAAGGTGGCGACTTTGCAGAAAAAATACATAACCCGCTTTAGTGGGTTATATAATTTTTTTCTGCAGTGATCGCTATCTTCAAAACCCGCATGAATCATCAAAGAAAGCATTTTATTGATTATATTTACATCTTTCTTTTAACAAATTAATAAATTGATTGTAAAAAGTAAGTAAAATTTACTAAATTACTCTTAATGTTCATGAGTGCGTTAGATAAAAGAAACAGCCAAACCGTCTCCTATAGGAATTTGAGTCTGACATCATCATGATTATTTCGTACAGTCCGTGATTTATCTTAGGTCGTTGTAGATTTCGACCAATCGATAAACAGGGCGTGTATATTTCAGTCTGGCTTTTTCTATAGAGCTAAGAATTAAATATAAGTTTCCGTAAGAAATAGAGGGAATCATACTCGGTAGATGTAATATATACAAATGAAAACTAAAAAATATTCTATGTTTTAAGATAATCATATAAAATTAAGCTAAGACGATAGTTTGTTCAAGAAAAATATCTGAATTAAAAGTGTTGAAAATCTATTGCAAGTATGTGTGGTATTATTATAGGCCCTAATGTGTTCCAAATAAAAACTTTAAACAAGGTTAAAGTCACTGACACAAGAAACGAAAAGTTCACTTTTAAAATACTGATATTGCCTTTTTTAAAATGAAGTTTTATTGATGAGCAATGAGGTGTTTTAAGACGCATCGAATTTTTTACGATTGAATTGTCAAATAAAAGTACTGAAATAATCCTCGTTTAAGTAAATGAATTTAAACTGTCATGTGATAATGTTAAACTTGAAATTGTGAGGTATTATAGATGTAATTTTTTAAAAAAAACTGTAGATATGAAGAAAATTGATAACTTTTGACTTATTGCTGCTAGTTTCGATCAGTGTTGGTAAAAGTAAGACAAATACCTTTCTAGTAGCAGCCGAGGTAGAAAGCAAATTGTAAATTAACTGAAAAGATTTCACGAACACTGTTATTCGAACTACGAGCAAACATTATTATCAAATGACAAGAATTGAATTCCAAAACCCAACACCACAAGGGTTTCTGTTGAAGTACAAACACTATCACTAATAAGTCAGAAAAGTACTGACATTCCCATTTTTACTGATAAACTAAGACATTTACTGACAATGTACTGACATTACTGATAATCTTAGAAAAGTACTGACGTTTTAACTGACTGTACTGAGAAACTTAAAAAAGTACCGACAAACTTAGACAGCACTGATAAAATTAGAGAAGTACCGACACTTTTTACTGACGGTACTGAAAAACTTCTCTAAGTTTTCCAGTACCGTCAGTAAAAAGTGTCAGTACTTCTCTAAGTTTATCAGTACTGTCTGAGTTTGTCAGTACTTTTCTCAGTTTCTCAGTACCGTCAGTAAAAACGTCAGTACTTTTCTAAGTTTATCAGTAATGTCAGTACATTGTCAGTAAATGTCTAAATTAATCAGTAAAAAATGGGAATGTCAGTACTTTTATGACTTACTAGTGTATCAAGGTTCTATTAATATTTCATCGAAGCATTTTTATGAAAGACACACTTTCTACAATCAAACCCATGCCAGTATCGATGGAACCCGATCAACACAGCAGTGACCAACTGAAAGATACACACAATTAATTGTAAAGCTAATGAGTAAACTACTTTTTTTTTACTTCGTGGACATTTATATTTGTTGATGTATATAATTTCAATTTGATTCCAGCTAGGGCATTTGGGGAAACAACTAAAAAGGTTATATCTCTGTTAACTTCCATGGCACATAAGCTGAATTTTTGGAAATCATTGTTATTTGCTTCAAAAATACCGATATATCTTTTACACAAAAAGGTCGAATATGTGGTTGTAATTTGTTGAAAGTTCATGGCCTTCAAAGAGAATTTCTGTTACTCTGGTACAGTGATTTAACTTTTTTATTATCAACCAACAGTCTAAACGCGTATCTTTCAGATACCGATAATTCTGAACACGCGGTTAATTTCAATTTACCAGATTAATGCACGATCAACATCATCATACCATAGAGCAAATCAAGCACTCACAAGCATAATACATCGAACACTTTTCAATGACATATTGTGTGTATAAAAAGAAATGTAAATGTACTTTATAATTGAAAGGAAACATTTCGGAGATTTTTATATTATGTGTTAAACGTGTTGATGACCTCGGGTGTATCAAACAATTCTTTTGATGCACTCCTTTGTTTTTCAATGTGTAGCCATTTTCATTTGTCGTAAATTTTAGAGGCTTGATGAATCCAATTAATTTATATTCTTTTTCTCTCTCCATTGGCTTGGGACAAAATGTAGGAAATAAAACGTCAACTTTTAAGGGAGGCTTCCTAAATTCGTTGTTTCTTGATTTGTATCCCATGATTGCAGACACAACATTGGATACCCGCTCTAGGTCCTTCAGAGTAGACATGTTTCCTTTTATCAAGGCTTTGATTTGTTCGATCTCTTTTAAATGTTATAACCATCAAAATTAAAAACATTTGCATGATCCTAAAACTTGGTGTTTCATACATTGCAATTCACCTACTTTAGTGCACAAAAGACAAGCGTTATAGAGAAGTCCAAGTTGGCGGCGTTTTGTACACTGAAAGTTAAACAGAGAGAGTCGTGGTTTTCTTTTCATCCCAAGAGAAAAAATAGCTTCAGGCGTAAATAACCCTACGTCACGTGACTTCAAGCAGGAAACATATCCCAAACAAGAGGCCCAGGGGCCACATCGCTCACCTGAGGAACAATAGCCTTAACTCTGATCAAACTAGAGGTACTGTGAGCAACCTCACGATTGATACCCCCGCTAAAGAAAAAAATTATAACTCAAGTATTTTTCTATTATAGAAAATGATGGATGCTATCTCATTAACCGTTCATGTCCTATCAATAACAACTGCTCAATTTTTTAAAATTGTTCATGCTAATATGAGTACACAAACCAATTTCTATTATTTAAATTCCATTTTATTTCAACTTAACTGTTAATGCATGAAGACATTTGCATCCTTATGATAACAAACATGACTGAAATCAAACCATAATCCACATGTCAAGCAGCCATTAAATGTTTTAATTTTTGGTATCCCGAGCCCGATTTTTTCCGAAATTTTTTTCCACAAAAAAAAGATAAAATACATCAGGGCAGGCAATTTCCAGATGGGCAGGAGGGGATGATAATCTAACAATTAATTTAATATGACCAGACACATGCAAGCTTTGTGTTAAATTTTACCTTCTAATCATTTCCATTAATACAAGACAGGAATAAAGCATTTTTTTAAACAATGACCTTGACCTTGCATGAATGACCTTGGGACAAGGTCATGACACACCCTCAGGTCATAAGCAATCTTTGTGTGACGTAAGAACTTCCAATGTTTCTGCATAAGAAAGATATGGACCGGACACGAATTTTGTACTTTTCCTGCCAATGACCTTGACCTTGTCCAAATGACCTTGGATCAAGGTCATGACACACCCTCAGGTCATAAGCAATCTTTGTGTGAAGTAAGAACTTCCAATGTTTCTCCATAAGAAAGATATGGACCTGACAAGAATTTTGTACTTTTCCTGCCAGTGACCTTGACCTTGTCCAAATGACCTTGGGTCAAGGTCATGACACACCCTCAGGTCATAAGCAATCTTTGTATGAAGTAGGAACTTCCAATGTTTCTCCATAAGAAAGATATGGACCGGACACGAATTTTGCACAGACAGGCGGACGGACAGACGGACGGACAGACAGGGTGATTCCTATATACCCCCCAAACTTCGTTTGCGGGGGGTATAATTAGCATTACAGTATCAAAATCAAAATATCTTGACAACTAAGTACAGTAGATATTGCTCAAAATATTTAAAATATCTGCCGATTTTTATCCACATATTTTTATGGTAAATACCAAGCCCCTTTTGTTGTTGTACCTGTAAGATTTTTCTGTATTCCTATATAACCCTCCCCCCTCTTTGTGGCCCCACTTTTCTCTAGGGAATCATGGTTTCATCAAACTTTAATCTGCACAACCCGTGCTTTCACACAAGTTACTGCTTTTTGGACTGAAAACTTTCCGAGAATATTTTTTAAGATTTTCTCTATATATTCCTATGTAAAAATTCATCCCCCATTGTGGCCCCACCCTACCCCCAGGGACCATGATTTAAACAAACTTGAATCTACACTATCTGAGGATGCTTCCGCTCCAATTGGATCATTTCTGGCCTAATAGTTTTTGAGAAGAAGATTTTTAAAGATTTTCTCTTTATATTCCTATGTAAAAATTCATCCCCCCATGGTGGCCCCACCCTACCCCCGGGGACCATGATTTAAACAAACTTGAATCTACACTATCTGAGGATGCTTCCGCTCAAATTGGAGCATTTCTGACCTAATAGTTTTTGAGAAGAAAATTTTTAAAGATTTTTTTCTATATATATTATGTAAAAATTCATCCCCCCATTGTGGCCCCACCCTACCCCCGGGGACCATGATTTAAACAAACTTGAATCTACACTATCTGAGGATGCTTCCACTTAAATTTGAGCTTTTCTGGCCTAATAGTTTTTGAGAAAAAGATTTTTAAAGATTTTCTCTATATATTCCTATGTAAAAATTCACCCCCCCCCCATGGTGGCCGACCCTACCCCTGGGGACCATGATTTAAACAAACTTGAATCTACACTATCTGAGGATGCTTCCACTCAAATTTGAGCTTTTCTGACCTAATAGTTTTTGAGAAGAAGATTTTTTAAGATTTTCTCTATATATTCCTTTGTAAAATTTCATCCCCCCATTGTGGCCTCACCCTACCCCCGGGGACCATGATTTGAACAAACTTGAATCTACACTACCTGAGGATGCTTCCATACAAGTTACAGAATTTCTGGCCTAATAGTTTTTGAGAAGAAGATTTTTGAAAAATACCTACAAATTTTTAATAATTCTAAATTATCTCCCCTTTAAAGAGGGTGTGGCCCTTCATTTGAACAAACTTGAATCCCCTTTACCCAGTAATGCTTTGTGCCAAGTTTGGTTGAAATCTGCCCAGTGGTTTTGGAGAAGAAGATGAAAATGTGAAAAGTTTACAACGACAACGCCGACGCCAACGACAACAGACAACGGACAAATTTTGATCAGAAAAGCTCACTTGAGCTTTCAGCTCAGGTGAGCTAAAAACATAATTGGAAATAATAATATTGACTACGACTATCGTTTCGGTATTTTTTGTTATAAATTATTTCGAAATTTTAAAATCAATTAACATCCAAACTTTTTTCATTAAAGTAGCTTGATCCGATCGTAGAGTCTAT
Source organism: Magallana ariakensis (assembly GCA_020458035.1). Taxonomy (NCBI): domain Eukaryota; kingdom Metazoa; phylum Mollusca; class Bivalvia; order Ostreida; family Ostreidae; genus Magallana; species Magallana ariakensis. The sequence continues at coordinate 22,502,913 of CM035813.1, forward strand.
TTTCGGACGCCGTATAACAATAATTTTATATTGTATAATATGCATATTGATAGGAAATGCTTTAGCTTTTTAATCATTTAGGCATAAAATTGTCGAACACTTGAAATGGTTTTGGCCAATTAGAAATAAACGTATGGGCAAATTACGATTATACTGTATGGAAGTTTGTATTAGTAATTGATGTATATAATTTTGAGATACCGGTATTTCCAACTGGAACATTTGGGGAATAATAAATATGTGATCACTTTCAGTGCATATAAGCTTGTTTTTTCCCTAAAACATAAACACAACATTTTTTATTACTTTAATTATATATCTTCAACACAAAAAGGCCGAATCTATGGTTATAACTTGTTTAATACTTATGATACTCAGAGAATATAATTACTATGGTATGGTATTGTGATTTGAATGCTTCACTTTAATTAGCAACCTACAGTCCATAAGTGTATCTTTTAGATACCGATAATTCTGACCACACTATTGATTTAATTTACCATACTAATATCTCCACACCTCACAGCAAATCAAGCACCTACAAGTATGATGCTTTGAACGCTTTCTATTGACATTTTGTGTATTTGATAAGAATTGTAAGGTTTACCTCACTCATAAGACTCATAAAAACGGAGCTATATTTTATCTTTTTATTCATAATGATACATAATAAAACTCTTACGCTTACTGGCTTGTTACACAATACATCGCACTGCGTATTCGCTCTTTACTATATAAAATGATACATTAAAATTTGTTCAATCATTATCTGAAATCCTATTAATAAAATTTAGATCTAAATTTTACACCGTTGAATATCAAGACTGCACTATATTTTAAAATAAATTAAGCATCATCTTTTTTTTAACTAAAATATTTTAGAAATTGGTTGAAAAATTTAACAATCTAAACGGTAGTATTTTCAACAGGAGATGCAATGCATTTTTGCTTTGACTAATACAAACCAGCAAAAACGGCAGTAAAAATGAAATTTTATACATATTATATAATTAGATCCAAAGTCATTCCTTACAGATTTTCCTATTGTTTTATGAAAGCACATACCTTGTTTATAGTTAAAAAATAGAGGGGAAGGAAACAAATCAAATCTTAGTGTCTCACCGTCAGTCATCAACGATGTTATAAAGCTTTGCTCGTTATTTTGTACTTTATATAATATGTTGTATCGAGGTGATAATTATTTTGCTTGAATTTTTCTTTATCTAAATTAAAATAAGTAAGATATTACGGTTTATGATACAATTTGCTAATTTTTGTCGTTTTACGTCCCGTTTCCATAATCTTACGCATCTAAGACATTACGTTTGGATCATCTCTTGGATAATCTCTTGTAGTTAGCTGTAATTAAATTTACCTCTTAACTTTAATGGTAATACATTAATTAATATGAAATTTAACCTAAAGCATTATGTCAAAAAAATACCCAAATACCTAAAAATTAGCCTATAATTTAAAATCCAGTACAAGACTTAAAATCATTCAGCTAAAGAAAAATAACTTTGGTGAACATTAATCATAAAAAGCACTGCAGCATAAACGTAAAGAACATATTAAACATATGTAACAGGTCATTCAAATAACAACAATGGCAGAAAACATATCAAATAAACAGATAGATATAAAAATTGGAAATGTGCAAAGATTAAGTGTCAGAAACTAAGTGAAAACGTGTCAATAAAATTCTTATAACATTGATACAAAGGGTTAATTCAGCTTATCAATTAGATATTTAAAAACTCTGAACACTGCATGTGTGATACAAAGTGGTAAAAAAGGATTGTATGTACAGGCCATTTCATCAAAATACGTCTGGTAGGATTAATGTCATTGCCTTCATATCTATGCTGCTCATTAAATGCAGTCCTATTGAATAATGCAAAATTCTATATAATTAGAAACGCAGATGTTTTTCAGTTAGGCTAGGTTTTGAAAGACAAATCGTACTTCTTGCAATCGTTTTTGAGGATGATCTGTCGTACATCGTTGCGATTCGGCTTTCCATTCGCCAGCAGTGGAAATTCTTTCAAACTTATGATAACATGCGGAACATACTCACGGGTGCACAAATCTTGAACACTGTGTAGTGATAGGAAAGCCTCATGTTGGCTAAACAATATAATTTGTAGTAATTTAGAAACCTCTGCGGGATCATTGTTTCCAGAGGTTAAGTTCCTATGAAGTATGGTTTTGATAATTTGACAGTTTTGCCCACTGTTACCAGGATCAATGATAAGTATCTTTATATTCCCAATTGCATCGAATAATTCTACCATGATTTCTTCTTTTTGTTGGTATGGCAAACACAGTGAGCAACCGCCCGCCATCTGCACCCCTAAATCAGCAATTAACCATTCTGGAACATTTCTACCGTTGAGCCCAATGATGTCACCTCTTTTAACTCCCATCTGGACCAGTGATTTTGCAAACTTCGTTGCCTTTATATATAAGTCTCCGAAAGTAAGTATAGATCTTGCGCTATCATCGTCAATGAAAATACATAGTACCTCATCTGGAGACTCGTGTGCTCTTCGTTTCAGTAAATCCGGGAAAGTAGTGTATGGGATATCCAAAACAGTATTGCAATATAAGTAGCTATCAGCCATTTTTCAAATCGACGACAATAGATCTATATGAGACGAAACAGTACTAGCAGGAGCAGTTGGAACAAGACTTTAGAAAGAAAACCAGCTGAACCTTATATCAATAAATTTTATACAAACATGCATGATAACCATTTATGGCATTGGTTGAAGAGTATCCATGATCATGCATACACCTGTTGATTAAGCAAATCTTATATTACGTAATCTAGAATGTTTCATTGTAAGATAAAGTAGTTATTTTTCATAAGAGAACGTCGCAGTCTGTAGCATTGCAAGTATCTTGTGACGTGCCAAACCCAAACAAAGATCTCCCTTATCTTCATTATGATGTAACGTCAAGTTACGCTCCTAATAATACAAGAACGACGTATAGTACGACTTTATTCCCATCTGTCATGTGGTGTGTTTCTGTTCAAACAAGAATATACAAAGTTAATAAGTTAGGAGGAAGTTGTACAAACATAAATAACATAAAAAAATGTAAACAAGGATTGTGCCTTGTTTTTGTTTACATTAATATATATACTAGTTAAAATTCTTTTTCCGGCTGATTTTTCTACCTGCTGATTTGTTATGATATATAAACAGCTCCTATTGTTTGTTACATTCGTTTTAAGTCTAAACATGAAATATTCAAAATGTAAACTAAAACATCACCCAACGTTTGTTTGCACAACAGAAAATTGTGAGCTCTGTATCTTGCTTATAACTCGACGTCCGACCCTCAAATTTTGGTTGCTTATTAAAAATGCTTTACTGAAGCATTATAACATTAAAAACAAACTATTTGTTTAGGAAAATCGTGACCATGCCCCTCTAAAAGCCCTAATACTTTCCGCTGACTGTGTAAATTGTTTTCGTGAGTACTGTTAATACCATTGTTATATTCACCATGAAGGAAGCTGAATTGCAACACCGTGTACGTGAGCTGGAAATTAAAATACAAGCATCAAAAAGAATACCTAAACAGCGCACCAACGTTTTGTTTTAATGAACGCTTCAGCTTTTGATTCGCTAGCGAGGTTGTGGTGGGTTTAGAGTCAAACATTACCAAAAAATAATTTGAAACAAATAGTAAATTATTAATAAAAAAAATCAATCTATGCACGCTGTATTCTTTTTACAAAATACTATTTTCGGTCGTGTTATAAGCGCATTACTGTTTAAATGCCTTTTTGGGTGACGGGGCACACCTGAAATGGATAACCAAGCCTTGACAAGTGTAGGGAAAAAACCCTCTTTTAGTTTTGAAAAAAATTGTGTTTTTAAGCATGCGGTCGAAAAAGGAGAAAATTTTCCACATACATATTTTTATTTTATTTTAAACCCCATGAAAAGAAATTCCGAGGATGATAAAGGCCATCTAATCCATGGGATAGGACACTTTTTCTTGACTTCCACCTATTCCAAAGAGAAATCTTTGGAGAGAAGGTATGCCAGAAAGGGAATGGTATCGGCAATACTTTAACGCATCTTTTAAATTCTGTACGCTTTACTCGATCATTTTATGCGTGCTCAAATTACAGTCTAGTAGTATATTATTTAACATTATGACCACTGTTGAATCCACCAACACATCAATTCCTATTCCCAGAAATGGCTGCTTGGCACATGCCTTAATATTTGTCGTGGGGAATGTTATAATATTCATGTAATTACTGGCACTTAAACATGAGTGTATAAAATTAATGATTTATTTTTTATACTTAAGTACAGAAAAAAACCCAAAGGACTGAACATTTAAAAAGAAGTAGATATATTTTAATATTTTTGATCACGCAACATGTACATTTTAAAGCTAAAGAACATTAATTAAATTGATCAAAAAAGATTAAGGTAAATAAAGTACATTCAGTCAAAAATGAGGTTAAGCCTTAAATCAAGGTGAGTACCAACTATTATTTGTCGTTCACTTAAGATATCTAATGACCTTGATATATCCAGTGTAGTACTCGATAACATACAAGTTGTCAAGTGTATCAACACATATACCGTTGGGATCATTGAGGATCACGTTATCGGTGTAACGCAAAAACTCTCCATCATGATCCAGAACGTGTATACATATAATGCCACCGTCTGCTGTTAAGATCTGACTTTGACTGTTTGTTGCGATGCCACGAGGAATAAACGGTTTCTCTTTAGACTTGTAGGTATGACCCGTATAACGGAATCTGAGTTTACCGGCCTGATTAACAACTACCACTGCACCGGCTGTACGGTCAGCCACGCATAAATCTAGGTTTCTGTTTTCTGTGATGTATTTTACTTTTTAATCCCCTGAGTACAGAGGTTTACCGTTCTCTTCATATTGAATTGTTTGTTTCTCAACTGAGCCTGAGTATCGAACAACTTTATTTTGAGTTTTGTCGCCATCACACAGCACTACCAGAAGATTACCGGAGGAAGTGACACACAGATTGCCGGGTATCCATCCTCGTATTTTGATTATTTCTTCTATCTGCCCATTCACTACTTTATTTATAGTCCCTAATTTCCAGTCACTATACAGTAAACATCTTTCAGTTGTAACTGCTTTATCATTAGGATCCTCTCCAGACTTTGTTTTAATTGCATTGATAAAGTTTCCATTAATATTAAAGCATTTTATTTCGGTAACTTTAGCAGACATCCAAATTTCTTGTGTGCTGTGAAAGAAAACACTTGACAAACATTTATACCCGGTGTTAAATATGTTGATGACTTCGGCAGTATCCAACAGTTCTCTTGATTGCTGACCCCATTTGATGTTTTGATTTGTAGCCTTTTTCGTATGTAGTAGAGGTTAGAGGTTTGATGGATCCAATCAATTTATAAGCGTTCTTCCTATCCATTGGCTCGGGACAAAATGTAGGCAGTGAGGCTTGAACTTTTGGAGGAAGTTTTCTGAACTCGTTGTTTTTTTATTTGTATTCAATAATTCCAGACACAACTTTGGATTCCCGCTGCATGTCTTCCAAAGTGCGTAGATTTTCTTTTATCATATATTTTATCTGTTTAATTTTTTCTAAATGTTCTTTTAAGATGTCCTGGTGGTTCACTTTGATTTCGTTTATTTCTTTCTTCATTTGATTGATAACTATCAATTTCTTTATGACATTCCTCTCCTTGTTTGGACATTATTGTGGTATTTTTTTCATACTCACCATCTAGACTGGCAATCTGGCTCTCCAAAGCTTTGCTTATTTCTTCATATTTCGGAGAAATTACATTTTTAATTTCTTCCGTTCTTTTTTTAATGCTTGCATTCTTTGAAATATAGCTGTCTTCTAGGTCTAAGACATTATCACCTTTGTGTTCATTTAAGATAGAACATTTGGCGTAAATTGAGATATTACATGACTGACATTTCAGTTTGCATGTTTCTTTTGAATGTTTCTTACAACTTACAGGGTAGATTTTCTCTGCTGAAAGGTGACAATTTTATGTTTTTCATATTCATCTGAGATATGTTCTCCTATACATGCCTTACAGAGGTTGACATGACAGAATTCACAATAGCTCTTTACTATGTTATCCTTATAGAGGTCACACGTATCACGTCCTGGGCACTATGACGGGGATCCATCTAATTATCAAAACAGTGTAATACAGTCATTGTTTGTGCATCAATAAAATGTTTGCTTACAATTTATTTCATTATACTTTTGTTATCTTAACTATTGTATAGACGCTTTAAAAGAAAATAAATGAAAGACAGTGTTTACCTTGTTGAATAAAATGGCGGATCTTGATCACCTGGGCTACCGTGTCAGCTGATAGAAGGGTTAACATTTATTAAACATCGTTTGCAATAATCATTACGTTTCCCATACCGGTATTATGGATATTATGCTTTTAGGAATTAAAATAATTTATCCCTTTATCTCAACATAACGAGAAATAAAATAAGACTTGGTGACAGGCATAGATCATACCTGAACAAAACCTAGTTATCCCGACTTTCGTTTTGTTATAGTTGTGAACAGTTATTTACCTTAAAACGTTATAAGTATTAATAGGTTTTTATGTAATTCAAAATGCATAAGTTAATTTTTTAGACAATATTCATTCAAGAAGTGATCGAGATGTTTGAACATGTTTGACCTCAATGATTTAATTTATTTTTAACTTGCAGGGAGGGGGAATAGGAGTAAAATGAAACGTTCTAACAGAACATTTTTTATCTCCCCCCCCAAAAAAAAAAGGTAAAACGTTTTAGTAAACAAACCAAGGTTGGGGCACCAGTAATGGGGTTGGGGTCACGGTTTTAACAATTTAAAATCTTCATTCTATATACGTAAAGCTTTGTAGTTAATATTGGCATTTCTGGTGCAGTGGTTCTTGAAAAGATGTTGAAAGACCCACACCCTATTTTCACTTTTTCTTGATTATCGCCCTTTTGAAAAGGGTTTCGTCCTTTACATTAACAATTTGGAATTCCCTTTGCATATGGATGGTTTTGTTAAATTTGGTCAATTGGTTCTAGAGAAGAAGTAAAAATTGTGAAAGTTTACAGACAAACGGATTGACGTACAGACGGTGGGACGACGGACAGCAGGTGATCAGAAAAGCTAACTTGAAGAACCTTGAAGAATACTTTTAAAAATATAATCAAATGCACAACAAAAACATTGAAAAATAATGTTTATCAGCAGGTTGTCCAATATAATGTACCTACATGCCTTCTGTGTATAGATTGTCAAATATAATACTGTAACATATGCATGAAGTCTGTCAGCAGATTGTTTATAATTTACATGGTGTCTGATTGTCATATATGATATATGCACACAATGTTTGTATACAGATTGTCCTATATATATTTACTTTCTCTATTTCTTAAGAAAACCGATTGTGATTCATAGCTCTATAGAAACTGACGGGGCTAAAATCTACACGATCCAGTTCTAACCAGTTTATTCATCGGTCAAAACCTTCAGCAATCTAAGAAAAATCAAGTACTGGACGAAATAATTCTGATGAAATCGTGTGTAGTTTAAAATAACCACATTACTTCCTGTATATGACGTTTGTAAAACGATTGACCGATATCATGCATGCACATGTACTTGATATTTGTGTACAGATTATCGAATATCATGATGTACGGGATGTCTTTGTCTATATATAGCTTGCCCATTATAGTACATGTACATCATGTTTCTGTAAAGCTTGCCTTAATTACGTCTGTCTACAGAATTTCCTGGACATCCAAAATAATACATGTATATGACGTAGATCATGCATGTCCTTGGTGTTTGCTTACATATTATCAAAATAATAGATGAACATGTCTGTGACCGGATTGTCCAACATAATGCATGTACATTGCATTAGTGTATAGATTATCAAATATGATATTTATGCATGGTGTCTATTTGGAATCTAACTAATAGTTAAATAAGTTTTGTGATTCACACGTATTAGTAAAAAGTTGAGACTAATCTCTTGATATAATTGCATGCATTTGAGAAAAATTCATGAAAATCCTATCTTTTCCCAACATCTATCAAACATCCTTACTACATTTTGTAGTTTTTGTATACAACACATCATCAGAAGGATCTGATTTAATCATTTCTTTCTGTCTAATTAACTAGTAAGGACCTTGTCAATTTAAAACACATATTTCTAAGTCCAATCGTTTAGTTCGACTATTTTAGTGATCAATTTATTTTAACTAAATTATTAATTCTTTTAAAACATAGTTCACTGTTTTTGAAGATTTTTTCTGGCTAAAAACAACATTTGCCATTTTATACAAGAATGCACTAAAAAAATCACTATATACACCGCTGTATAATTTTATCAAAGTCCAAAAACATTTGAATTACAATAACAAACCGTCATGGCAATTTTGTAGCAAAAGAGGATAAACAAAATAATTATTTCAATTCGTTTTATGGTAAATTTCCGTTGCATTACATTAAACGTAGTGTGCTTTTAAAAAAGAATCTTGCAGTTATGGATTTTTGATAAGCTTATGTTTATATAGAATGTAATTGTAAAAAATGTGTGATATGCTGCAAGCAGCTAAAACAATGTACAAAAAAAAAAACAACAACCGAGAATCATGATGTTTTGTTCATACCGGTATATATATTCGAATTATTGTTTTAAAAGATCCTTCCTAGTAGTGTAAACAAAAATTGAAAATAACTTTACCGATTCTAAAAGCAGTTCAAATTTATATGGAGCCAAGCTGTTCACCCATCAAAAGAATGTGAACAAAATACGTGCATAAGAGGAATACCAAGGTTTGGGGGATATCAACAAACGAAGAGACGTTTTTAGTTACTTAAGAGGTATGAATTATATTATATATATTGCCTGTAGGATACACATTTTACTCCTAAAAAGGAATACGATATTAGAAATATTTGGGGTTTTGAGTGCTTTTCTTAGTTCCTTTTCATCCAACTCAAGAGGAATAGCAATTCTATTTAGTAATAACTTTGATGTTAAAGTTCATAAAGAAAAAGGTGATGTTGTTGGTAACTATCTCACGTTAGAATTTACTACGGTGGGAAAAGGGTTCTCCTCTGTTGTTTAAATGGACCAAATAATAATAACCAAGCTTTCTATGAAAAGCCGCAGGAAAATATTAATAGTTTTAATTGTGAAATTAAAAATGCTATCCTCTATGGAGACTTCACTTTGGTTTTAAATCCAGACCTAGACTATTTTAATTATAAGGATATAAACAACCATAATGCAAGATAAAGGGTTATATATCTTATGGAAGATAATAATTTTGTTGACATTTTTCATCAAAACAATCCAAATGTCTGAAAGTATACTTTGAGAAAAAAAGTCCACTGAAACAGAGTAGACTAGATTTTTTTTTTATATCTGAAAGTCTTCTGTCAAGTGTTACTTTAAAGGTCATATGAAACGATATCCTGACCATATTGAGTTATATACGGGAATGAGTACATAAGTGCCTATTTAATAAGACTGGCATTGTTTTTTGGATATTTTATGCAAAATGTCAGCGCCACAGTCGATCAAAATCACTTAATCGGGAAAAGGAACATTGACTTACGCGGCTTACCTCCCTTGCTTATGACGTCAGTAAGACCCAAAGGCCTTATAAAGCTCTGTAGTGAATACAAATATCCATGTCATTTTGCAGTATTTTAAAAGAAAAAAATTCTATTTTATATAAAAACTTATATAATTATACAACAATCAACCACGACAGTATATTTTCTCTCAAGAAATTCAATCGCATGCGTCTATATTTGATAGCGTGTACATGAGAGTAGAGACTCGAGAATGAATGATTTTCTTTATAGATCTACATGCAAGTATAATATAAGTTTTATGTATGCATGTATATGTTTTGTTTCAATTAGTTTAAATGAAATTGTCAAATTTAAAAATAACTGATCGTTTTTTCCAATTTGCACGTTCATGCAATTCAACAGCACTGGTTTTTTTTTCTTAGCAGGCAACATGCTGACTCATTCGCTTCACGATTAAATTGTTTGTTTCGTTTTCAAATTCACAAATATGTTACCATTTAATAATTTTTAGTCTAAGAGAAGTTTCTTCAAATGTTTTGATTTTGAAACGTGTACTTGTATGTGCGGTGTTTACTCACAGATTCCTTCTATCTCCCTTTCTTCCGCAATTTTTTCTTTCGTTTTATTGATGCTTGTTCTTATAATGAAATCTGTTGATTCCCGTTCGTTCACACATATTTTTATCAAACAACCAATTTATTTAACCGGTACATTTCTAAATCATTTCCGCGATCTAATTTGATAAAACGCTAATACGTATACGTGTACACAAAGAATTTTCTAAAGATATTGCTACTTGTATATATCAATAAGTCAGAAATTTATAGGCCAAATTAATTAGAGTTTATATCAATAGACCTATTTTTAAAATAAAATTTAAGATTATTTTTGCGGTATTTTACAGCAGCTTTTAAATACAGACTATACACAATGCCTCAAACATTTTCATTGGTCTGCCTTATACGTTTTTATGTCACAAACTAAATCAAATGAATTAAAATGATTTAATTCTATCTAAATGTAGCTCAGTCATGATACGTATCGAAAAAGACAATGTTGTTTCTGTTTAAAAAGGATTAGGATAGTTCGTTAATCAGCTGTTAATGTTGGAGCATTTCGTTCGTTAAATTTTCACTGCAGTACGGGATCTTCATCGTGATATTACTCTGGTGAAAAGCTGATAGTTTTATTCATTAACGACCAATTAAAACTAAGTCATCTGTACTACGAAATCAGATCATCTCATATGAAAAGAAAGACACGTTCATATATGCAAAAATTACTAAAATAAAATCGATAAGCTGCTGTAAAATTACACTAGTTTCATTGCATTGTTTACATCGGTGGGTCTGTGTGACGTCATAAATCCACAAATTCAAGAACGATAAGCGGGGAAGAATTTTTTCAGATGCCGAGTTTCCACGGTTATTTCTCAGTAATACAATGACAAAAAAATCTTGCTACACGTATTTTAACATTCGTTTATACCAAGCTTCATATTTATTTCAGAAAATCATAGTGTTAAAAATCGTTTCATATGACCTTTAAGCTCTATATAGAACCTAAATACAGATCTGACCACTCTATTATTCCTCTTTTCTTAACATTTCATGATTTTCAATATATAATGTTCCAATGTATACGTTCCAATATATAATGTGCGAACATCAGCGATTAAAGATATTTCAGATAATATTGCGATCTAGAAACACACAACTGGTTTTGTTTCTACATCGCAACATTATCTGAAATATCTCTAATTGCTGATTGATTGTAAATTACATAAATCCGTGGATACTATCCCGAGCATTGTTGACCGAGTCAGAGATTGTGCATGAATGTTCTTGCGAGAGGCTCCAAATTTCCTACCATTGGAATATCAACGTATCTTTAGTCAAAACATACTTTGGCGAGGGTAAAATGATGTAAAACATTCAAGAAAGTAGTACTTACTGTTTAAATTTCCCTCGAAGCGATACTTCACACAGCAATTTTTCCGTGGAACTAATCATTCGCGTATCACGTGGTCTACCACAGTGAATAATGAATATCTTATATTTGGTAAATAAAACTTGATCACAGATTGGCGTACTATCGGTACGTATTTACATAGTGTAATGGGGAAAACATTAGATGATAGGCAAGTTTGTCTACTCCTACACTTGTCATAACTTCCTTTATCCAAAACAAACACTTTGCATGCAAGTTTGTTTAAAAGGTATAAAGAATTACGAATATAAATACTCGGAAAGAGGACCTTTTGCTATCCAGAAAAAAGCTTAGTTTTAACGGTTATTTTTCGAAAAGCACTCAAATTCTTCTTCGTGTGCATTTAACAAATCACTTTAGAGACTTTTAGCTTCTGTATTCAAAATAAACCAAAACTTTCAAAGTGACGACAATAGAAGTATTTTTTCTGAAAAAAAGTTTTGTATTTAGTATTTCCACATAATGGGTAAGGAAATAATGCTAATCAGTCAAAAGATAACGGACGTTTTGTGTGCAATTAATTTCAAGATTTTTTGTATGCGAAAAATTAAGCTCCAAAATATAACATTAAAGTTGTGTTATGTGTAAAAATAAAACAAGTAACAGAAATTGTTACTTGCCAAAGTAAATGTATTACTTTATTTGCATTTTGATCACACGCTGACCTTTAATTTATAAGTTTCTTTGTGTTTTTTAAAATAATATTGTTTATAAAATTAATATTAAGAGACATTCATTTTATCAAATTCTAGGTAAACACAACATGATTATTTTGTTCTGTTTGAAATCTTATTTAGAATATACATTATGTATGTGGCATTTATGTATGCTAAATAACAGTTTAAAAACCATATATGGATGATGAATGTATATCTAAATGTAAAACAAAACCAAACATTAAATATTAGAGATTTACATACTGCTTATGCATATTTCACTTTAAATTATATAAATACCTGTCTGATATCCTTGTAATTTGTTGTCGATATAGTTAGAACTATCAGACAAATAAAGGAGATCGACTTGGGCTTGTTTGCGTAAAAACTACGATAGAAAATCTTTTAAACCCTGTATAGCATATACAAATTCAAGCGTACCTGCGAGGTTTCTTTAAATTTTGACGTCTAGTTCCTTTTTATTATATTATAAATTGTGTTATAAAAAATTCTACAATAAGCATTTTCCTTAAATTGTAACATGTGATACATGTTAGTGAAATATATCTTGCCTCATATGTAAGACAATTTCAATTCTATCGCCTGGTTTTTAAAAAGGGTCATTCCAAGATATCAAAATACATCAAAATATATTCTTTTGGGGTATTGTTACATTGGATTTACTCAAAAATTATAAAAATAACCTTAAAGATGGTATTTTTCAATATGTAAAATTTACAAGGTATACAACTTTTACTTATTCTGTTATATCAATTGTTACATGATTACATGTAGCCTACTTGTGAAAAGATTTACTTCATCATACCGCCCTAAAAGACCAATGACCAAAAAAAAAAAGATAAAAAATAAATAAAATATTGTTCATTATGTTCAATCTTATGAATAATATTTAAAAAATATTTTACCAGGTGTAAGTACAAAGTACACTGTATTTTACAAAACTGCGAAACAAATTAATGAACACTTTTGTCCTAATTAAATATTAAATATCTGTAACTATGACTGGCAAAATTATGAAAATTGACAGGTATGGAAGTAGATACATTGAAAAGCTGCAATGGACTATCATTAGTTCATTATAAAAAAGATATTATAAGGAGAGTATTGAAGGTATCGAAATTTAGATAAAAAGAATTTGCTTAATTTTGAAGTTTATTCCATTTTATTTTTTACCTGGATAATAATTTATTACAAAGTTGTGGATCACATATAAAAAAAAGGGGCTGGTCCTTTTTTCAGGGAGTTACATATAGAGGCTTTGGATTTTTTTCTAAAGAAAAAAAAATGAAAACGACTAAAAGTTTCCGATACATTATTCAAGCAAAGTTGGGAAAATTTTTATTTTGATTCCCTCCCTAGTAATAAACTTGACGTTTAAATAGGTTAAGCAGTGTCGGTCCATTTTCTAGTGGGGGGGGGGATGGTTGCGCAGATTTGAGAATTTATGAAATGGGGTCTTGTTAGGACCGACTAATTTATACAGCGCGTTAAGATAATTTGAAGTAAAATTTCCACAAAGCCATTGGAAAGTATTTTGTTTACTTCGTAAACATGAACCAATTTAGTTTCTTGTTTCAAAACTGTACCCCTATCTTTATTTAGATAAAAAGTCCGAGACTCAGGTAATCGATCAATTGCAGAGTCGCTATCTGTACACACGGTCGCTCAGTACATATTCAAACGCTCTATTGTTCTACAATAACGGATACATTTTGAATCGAGTTTTTATTATTTGATAGATGTGTTGTTTAAAGATGATATTTTAGACACAAACAATTTAATATGAAATATAGTACATACTCTTTTGTCCATCTTGAATATCAACAAAGCGATAAATTGCAGGCCTATTTTCACTAATGAATGTCACAACATGTACCAATCAATCCATAATTAAACGACAGTGAAGAGGAAGTCCGATTAGGAGTTTTCTTGTCTGATAATTTGCTAGGATACTTATTTTATTACTTTGTAATTTACATATGTATACAAGCAAATCAATCTCAGTTTATGACACCATTTTCTAGCTCTATATTAATATTGCAGCGACCATATATTGTCTCATAAATTTTCTTACAAAATCATCTTTTTGCCTGGTGTTCGTTGTACTTTATCCTCATACAACAGACATATATCAATACGAAGCCTGACAACAAAACACGCTTAATTTAGAAAATAAATCAATGTACACGTGTTTTAAATTAAACAAATACTAATAAATTAAAAATTAGTCTTTATGCGTTCACGATATTTAAAAGACAACGTCTACATTCCTAGTACATTCCAGGGTATTTCCTAACTTACAAATGAAGTATCTATGGGCCCAGTATTGACTCGGGTTCCAAAGTATAAACGTCGCATATACATTTATTTTTGAATCGCATTTGCGTTTTATAATGTGGAGATTAATTATTGTATTGGAAATCATATAGATATGATCAGTGCATGTTTGATACAATCTGATGAAAATTAGATCTTTGATCCACTCTAACAATTTGATGTCGCTAAAAAATAGCTTGGCTATTCAATATGTATATCATCAAAACTGGATCAAATGACTTCTGGTTAAAATCCATAAATAACCGCCACCTTTAGTACAGCCCGGCTTGGGTCACTTGGTATAAGAACATTTTTATTTGGAAACGAAGACTGTAATGTTTCTCTGATAAAAGGAGACTCAATACACCCACCTACTTCCAGTAAAGTGGATAAGTCTGTCAGGCTTGGATCGGTCAGGATATCTTAAATCATTCCAACCACATTATCAAGAAATGGCTGGAAAAAAGTCGTAAAAAAAACTTTTGGTAATGGCCAACTTGCACCGCTTTATCTGCACATCCTCTTTTAATATTGTTTTTCTTAAAACCTCCTCGAAGTTGCACTTTAATTCTTCTTCGTATGCATTTAACAAATTGACTGGTAGCATAAATGTGATGGTGCTCCTAGTTCTTTTGGGATCAAATGAGCACTTTTGAATTTCAATATCGTCCATCAAGTTAATGTTCTCTCCCGGGTTTTCTTCTTTGAGTGTCATTAAAACAGGAGCCCCAAAGAGTCGTTTGAAGAATGACAATATTTCATCCTTCACACTATTTCCTCCACAAGAACTCCTGTAAGCTCGATGTAGGATTTTTAGTCGTGCATCTGCCATCATTTCATGAGCTGTTATACATATTGTATATCCTGAAAAGACACTCGGAAAAACAATTTCAATATTCAATATACACTAAGCCGAATATAATTATAAGGGGGTGTCAATTTTACCTGGATAGCTAAATTTAATAATCGAGGGCTTACGTGGTCTTTTAGAACGAAATAATGTTTATGTTTTTGTTAACTCAATTTTTAGGGTGGTTAACCAATGATCCAGATTTGTTAATGAATTAAAGTCAATTTGTACTGTTAAAACAGATTCTTTTTATTAATATAACTAATGAAATAAATTAGGACACAATAATATATATATATGAATTAATTTATTTATTAAAGGTGTAAAGCAAAGCACTAAAGGGAAGGTGGGGGTGACAGGTTTGTATTTCTGACATTTTGTCTTCAACATTTAACCTTTTGACCTTAAAATCAATATGGGTCTCTTTAGCCCATTAGGAGTAATGATATCAAATTTCAATTCAAAAGCTTAAGACAGAATATAGAAATTTCTTACATTGACCTTTGCATTTTTAACCTCAAACTCAATAGGGGTCTCTTTAGGCCATAAGATGTTTCGATATAAAAGCTCAAAACCCTTTCTATCGTACTGTAAAAAAACAACAGTGAAGGAACATGTGTATATTCCTTTTTGCCTTATATTGCCTTATCAAATGATTCTGTAAAATCGTTATTTAAGGGTAATTAAATTTACAATGTACATGTGCATTGTAAATACCGACCTTATAGTTTGTTATGCATTGAACCCTAAAACATTTGTCATAAAGAGAAGAGATTATTTGTAATCAAAATTAACCGGTATTTTTGGTAGTATACAGATGTAGCTTCTGGCTCCAGAAGAAATAAAAAATAAGAGTCTTTAAATCTAGCCTTTAATGATCAAAAATGTCACTATAATGCCATGTTCAATTTTAACTATATTAAAATATCTTTTTCAAACTAGTTAAAAGTTAAGAGTTCCTGCTGCTGCTCTCATGTGCATTAACTGATCTAGTGACATAAAAAAGTAAGTCTGCTTAATTTTCAGTTGTTTCATTGCAATGTTTTTAATCACAAAAAAGTTCAGTCCTGCATTCCGCCTTTTTTCAAGATAAAGTCAACTCCTTGTATTTCCTGCAATTATACTTCAACCGTTGCTTCCAAACTCTTCAATTACAAACAAACTCTACAAGACCTTGATACCGAACATCTGAAAGATAATCCTCCAACGTGTTCATGTTCTTCTTCACCCTACAAATATAGTCCTGCCGGACACGTCATTACTGGTGATGTTAATTTAGTTAATAACGATCACCTAAAATCACTTATTATGAAAGAAACAAAATTTAGGGAACCTAGATCCTTCACATGGCGTCGTAATTTTATACATATCATGAATGCTGTTGAAGATTACACCAAGCGATGGGCAAAATCTGAAAAAGAAGACATTGACACCTTGTCAGAGTGGGTTAAAAGCATCAGATGTATATTAAAATCTCGTATTAAACGACTGAAAGGTCAAATGAAAAGCATATATCATTCTGTTTTCAATAATGCAGAAGTGAGAAAAGAACTAGGTAGAATGCATGATCAGTATGTACTGGTCCCTGCTGATAAGGCAAGTGACAACAATGTCTTTGTTTGTAAGGCATATTATATTAATTGCATTTTCAAGAACTAGGTTTCGATTCTACACATGGTAATCCTACTTACACCCATAGCAGCCTTTCCAAGCAGGAAATAGTTCAAAATCATAAATCGGTTATGAATACCTTTAATATCCCCAGTAACAAAATGAATTTGATTTACCTTGTTTGTATTGGATTCTAAAGCTTCACAAAAGTCCTTACAAACAGAGATATATAGCAGGGTTCATTAAATGCTCTACCAAACCTCTCTCTTTACTCCTTACTAAAATTCTTGCAGAAGTTAAGGAGAAGCTTTAAGAGTACTGTACAACAATATACTCCAGAAGTGGTGTGAATCAGATGTGGATACTAATAAACTCTAAAGAATTATTAAAAACTTTGAGGTCACAAAATCTTACTCAAATCAATAGCATCAAAACGTGCGATTTTTCAACGCTTTATACAACGATTCCCCACGACAAATTAAAATTTAGATTTTTTAATATCATCGACAGTTTTTTCTTCTATAAAAATGGAAGTCGTAAAAATGCTTACCTTGTCATTGGAAATCTAAAAAACTATTTTGTTAAAAACCATTCTAATTGCACACACAAGTACTCTGAAGCTGACACTAAAAAGGTGCTTGAGTTTCTGATAGACAACATCTATGTAGTTTTTGAAAATCAGGTCTTCCAACAATCTGTTGGAATTCCCATGGGTACCAATTGTGCCCCATTGTTAGCAGACCTATTTTTGTATTCTTATGAAGCAGAATTTATTCAAAAACTTGTACGTGAAAAAAATAAATCACTCGCTGTGGCCTTCAACTCAACATTTAGGTATATCGACGACGTATTATCAATTAACAATTGTTATTTCCATACTTACGTCGACTCGATATATCCC
This sequence comes from Magallana ariakensis, assembly GCA_020458035.1. NCBI lineage: Eukaryota > Metazoa > Mollusca > Bivalvia > Ostreida > Ostreidae > Magallana > Magallana ariakensis. Next base: position 22,520,891 of record CM035813.1, read on the forward strand.
AATGAACTTGAAATAAAAGATACCACAGAGTCAGCGTCATCTGTTTCATATTTGGATATTTTACTGGAAATGGACATTGATGATAACCTAACAACAAACCTTTATGATAAACGCGATGACTTCAATTTTTCTATTGTGAACTTTCCTTACTTATGTAGCAATATACCTTCATCACCTGCATATGGTGTTTTTGTCTCTCAGTTAATTCGAAACGCAAGGGCATACTCTTCGTATAAACAGTTTCTAAGACGAGGCAAGCTACTGACAAACAAGTTGATAAAACAGGACTATCAACAGTCTCGTTTAAAGTCATCTTTTTGTAAGTTTCATAGTCGATACAACGATCTTGTCAGCAAATACAATCTTCCACTGAGTCGCATGCTGACTGACGTTTTTCATACTAATTGTTAGACCATAATTAATCACCTAATTGTGTACGGACTTTTGCGGTTTTTATTTTCCCGATTACGACAAAGAGCACACGGCGGGTGTGACCGGTCAGCAGAGGATGCTCACTCCTCCATGGCACCTGATCCTACCTCTATCTTGGAGGTCCGTGTTGCTCTGCTTTGAATTTGTATTTCGTTTTATGGATTTTTGAGATGGTTGACGGTTTGTTATTGTCATTTTTTCATTTATCATTGTTCAATGATACAAATTGTTTAAATATTGTGACCTTGACATTTGCTTGATAATTTTAAGGTGGAAAATTTATGAATTTTTTGCTGAAAACATTGCATCATTACATATTAAAAATGGTTGTGACCTTTACCATTTTTTTTTAGTAATTAGTCCCATTCAAACATAGATTTATGGGGTTACACGTAATATGACCTTTATCAATTTGACAATTTCTTGGTCACATTTAATTTTGGACAAATGTTAAATGTTGTATTGTTGATAAAGAAATACATTGATGTTTACATAAGTATATAGGACACTTTGTATATCATCTTCTGTCCTTTATCATCAATATAGTAAAAACTGTTGCTTATTTCAAACAAGATAATATGTCCGATTCAATTAAAATAATATAAAAATGAAGATAATATGTTTCGTCAAGGTTATATATGATCACTTGATAAGAATCAACTAAAACTATTAGATAGAAGAATATTTTATTTGTGTTTTATATCATGCTTATATCTCATACAAAGCTCGAGTCTTGTTATTGTTTACATATTTGTTGTATTGGTATAAGTCTTTATCAATATTAAAATGTGCGTTCTTTTGTTGATACATGTAATATTATTTATGAACACATTGAATCAGCTTATCTTTTTATCTTGTTTGCGACTAATAATTCTGTTACATGACCTCTGTGTCTTGATTGTAACTTGTAACTAATATTCAAATTTGGTAAATCATTCAATATGCCTAAGTAAACAATTTCATGTATAAAAAATGAAAAAGTAAAATTCAAAAGTCTTGATCTCATATCCTTTAAGTGTATTTTAGATATAGAGGCAACACCCTATAACAAACGAGTAAAAATGTCTTAATAGCGAGAGTAGCTCGCCGGCGCGCAGTGTCGTCGAGCGAAGCGAGCTCTAAGAACCAGTGCGCGGGAAAAGAACGAGCTAAATCTACAGATTCATCAAGAATTTTTTTTGGCAGCATCCCATAATGCTGTCTATACAACTATAGCTACAGTAGTGCAAATTTAACTCGTAATTTACGGTTCCTTACGGTTTGAAGACACGTTTTGTGTATCGCACAAGCTTTGATGAGACCCTAGAGATTTTTTACACGCTTCAATTCCTTCGTATTGAGTAATATATTCTTTATACATAAGTACAGAACAAAACGAAAGCAACGTACATTTGAAAAGTAGTCAATATTTTGTACATTTTTGATCATACAACATTTACATTTTCAAGCAAAAAAAAAACAATTAATTTATCGGAAAAGATTAAAGTAAATAAACTACACTCAGTCAATCAATTTTCTCCATAAATCAAGGTGAATATTAACTATTACCTTGTCGTTCACTTTTAAAGATATTTGATAATCTTGACATTTCCAGAGTTGTACTCAGCAACATACAATTTGTCATGTGTATCAACACATATACCAGAAGGACTATTAAACATCTTATTATCGATGTGATGCAAGAACTGTCCATCCTGATCTAGAATGTGTATAGAGAGATTGCCACCGTCTGCTATGGCGATCTGACTTTGACTGTTTGTTGCTATGCCACGAGGAATAAACGGTTTCTTCTTTGACTTGGATAGATGACCCGTGTAACGGAATCGGAGTTGTCCGGCCTGATTGACAGCAATCACTGCACGAGCCTCATTGTCAGCCACGCATATATCTAGATTTTTGTTCTCTGCAATGTATTTAATTGTATGGTCCCTCGAGAACAGAGGCTTACCGTCATCTTCGTACTGAATTGTTTGTTTCTCAATTAACCCAGAAAATCGGACAACTTTGGACTGAGTTTTGTTAACATCGGTCATCCCTACCAGAAGATCACCAGAAGAAGTGTAAAGCAGATTAACAGGCATCCATCCTTGTAAAATGATTATTTCTTCTATCTGCCCATTCACCACTTTATTTATTGTCCGCAATTCCCAGTCGCTATACAGTAAATATCCGTCATGTGTTACTGCTATATCATTTGGCCATTCTCCAGATTTTGTTTTAATTGCATTGATAACGTTTCCATTAATGTTGAAGCATTTTATTTCGCTAACTTCACCATACGTCCAGATTTCTTGTTCGCTGTAAAAGGAAACCTTTCGGAGATTTTTATACCCAGTGTTAAACGTGTTGATGACCTTAGGAGTATGAACAGTTCTCTGGATGACCTTCCTTTGTTTCTTCAATGTGTATCCATGTTCATCGGTAGTAATGGATAGAGGATTGATGGATCCAATCAATTTTTCAGCTTCTCTTCTATCCACTGGCTTGGGACAAAATGTAGGCAATTTCGTTCTTCATTTCATTGATAACGCCATCAATTTCTTTATGCCATTCTTCTTGTTTGGATATCATTGTTGTAATTTTGGCATACTCTCCATCCAGGCTGGTAATCTCGTTCTCCAGCGTTTTCCTTATTTCTTCATATGTTGGAGAAATGACATTTTCCATTTCTCCCGTATCTTTTTCAATCTTTGCTTTCTTTGAATTGTAACTGTCCTCGAGGTCTACTACATTATGATCTTTGTGTTCTTTTGATATAGAGCATTTGGCGCAAATGAAGATTTTACATGACTTGCATTGCAGTTTGCATGTTTCTTTCGAATGTGTTTTACAAGTTGGAAAAATCAAGGCTGATCTTCGCTCCTGGAAGGGTACTATTTTATGTTTATCATATTCATCTGAGATGTGTTCCCCTATACATGGCTTGCAGAGTTTAACATGACAATATTCACAATAGCTCTCTACAACTTTATCCTTACATAGGTCACACCGTACCACGTCCTGGGCACTGAGACGAGGATCCATCTAAGTTACAAAACAATGTAATACAATCATTATGTGTGCGTCAACAAATTTTTGCTTACCATTATTTCCATATAGTTTTTTAAACCAAAGTTTATATGTTTTAAAAGAAAATAAAAGAAAGACAGTGTTTACCATTTTGGTGAATATATAGATACACGTGCATATACATTGAAAATGCTTTTCATTCTTAGACTATGTCTTTAAGCAGGGTCCTTTATGTTTGGTGAAGTGTACACTAGCTATGTTTATCTCAGAGCAAACCTTTTAACTGATTTCATAGATGCAGTTGACTGTGCGACAAGACGTGTTGCCCACTATTTTGTAGGTACAACCCTTAATGGGGCTACGAAAACTGTCAGTGTTGGTGCTGTGCTTGCACAAAAGGCATTTGGTGTCTGAACGAGTTTTAAAGCAACCATTGGGCAATGGGTTATCTAATACCATGTCATTTAAGTTCTTTGGGCGTTGGTGGATCCTTGAAAAGGTCAGCCATTCTTTCGTTAGTGTAAAGTGGGCAGAATATGTATAAGGATGCTGTTAAGGTTCTTTATGACGTGGTGATAGGTAGTGACAAGTGGAACCCTGCCTTTGTCTATTTTCTCTTTGTATTGCAAAAAGTTGTCCTGTCTTTTGTAACACTCTCATCAATTGCAGATTGCACTGTGTGGGCTTTATAGCCTCGATTACACAGATGGGACTTTAATATCTTGCTCTGTTCTTCAAAGATTTTATCAGAAGAACAGATTTGTTTGATTCGAGTGGTTAATCCTTTAGGAATTCCTCCAAAAGTCTGGGGAGGGTGGCAGCTAGATGGATTGAGGAAGAGATGAGAATCAATGGATTTTGCATGGAGACTGAATTTTATTTCACCATCTTCCAGAGTTGATGTAGTGTCAAAAAATACGTTTTTGAAACTAAATATGTCAACTTTGAATATGATTGAATTATGAAAGGAGTTGTCAAAGGTTAGGAAATTATTAGGCAGTCTCGGTTTTCGACCCATTTCATCTCTATGTCGTCCATGAAACGCAACCAGATCAGACGTTTTAATTGTTTGTTGTTGTTTTTTGGTTATTTTTTGCTTTTATTCTATGTATTTTATTCTTTTGTCCTGAAGAAGGGACTGGCTCGTCCTGAAAAGTTGACAATTTCAATTGTTCGTGTCCTAGCTATTTTTAGTGTTCAATATATTTAGGCTTAGTATCTATGATATGATAATGTGTTATTTTAATGGTCATAATTAAAGAAATAAAATATTTTAATATCTGATAAATAGTTGGAAATAAATAAAACAATTTAAAAATTAAACTTTACATTATACATGTAGTACATTTACATACTACTAATTTCAATAAGCATGAACTTACTAATTTAACATTAGAGTTATCTTTCTTAGCTTATTTTAATATTCATTAGGACCAGTTTTAGATAAGAACTAGTTTAGAGGTCAGTGACATTCTATTGGTCATAACAAGTATTCTTGATTTCTATTGGTAATCCTAGGGTTAAATTCCTAGAGAGTTCAGTCTGTATTTTGTATAATTCAATTTCACTCTAGCATTCGAAGAGTGAAGGTATCAAAGTGGTTTACATGGTAATTTAATATAGTTCAAGTTATTTAAATTGGACACAATAATGACCTTGGAAAGTAAGTTCTTTTATTAATATTTCCATTAACATTTGCTAGTAAGAGAATGAAAGATTGTGTGCAAGTGATTGAATTATCAAGTATAAAGTATATATATATTTAAAAAGTATGTGAGAGGTTAATAAGCAAGTTGTTTTAATAATGTATAATTACAATGTACACTGAGCTATAGAAATTAATAATGAAGTGTTATATATAGATTTAATATAAATCTGACCGATAGATATCTATATATATCGTTGTACACTTAGATTGAACAAGTGCCTTATTGTATATACAGGTCAGAGCCAATGCTATATAGATTGCTGATTATCTAATAGATAGTAATCATCACTTGAATCCACAATTCGGTAACTATTGTAATTTTTGTGTTTATTGAGAATTTGATATATATTCAAATATTTACAATTTGGGAAAATAAGAATTATTTCCCTTGAAGAGTAAATTCATGTAAATTGGCTATCAGTGTAATATTTTAGATTTTATGCTTGATGATAAATACCGTATGTCTATATATGGTATTATTTATAAATGTGATAAAATATTTCTTATTGTTATTAGATATTGATGATGATGTATATATTTTGCAGGGTGATAAATAAATATACCATTGATATCACAATTTGAACCCACAACGACTGTGTTTTATTTATTGACGAAACAAACCCACGGTTATATATATATATATATATATATATATATATATATATATATATATATATATATATATATATATATATATATATTTTTTTTTTTTTTTTTTTCCCCACCAACTGCCTATATAATTAATGTTATGAGTTAAGAGAATTCTACTATGCATTTTAAATAAAATGCATCGTTCACTACTATACAACTTTTGCTGTTCTGGGGGTCAATACGATGATTTAGCTATCCGAGAAGTACAATATTCACCGAGCCGGAGGCGAATATTGTACTTCGAGGGTAGCTAAATCATCGTATTCATCGAAAAAAACAGCAATATTTTTTTTTATTTTTATTATATGATTTAGCGACGAATTTATTCAGACATATCAAAGTGAGTGTTATCAAGCGAAGAGTTTAGTTTAAAACCATAGCCAAACAAATAGAGAAACGCGATATTTTATTGGACGATCTATTTTTAGTGTAATGTAGAGAAAATCAAATGCTATATGGACCTTCTTTGTCACGTGCAGATGAACATAACGTTCTGTATTTTCTAGATAGTTGGATATGAGCCAATCAGAGAGCTAGTAATTAATCAATCATATAGTAACTCGTATTGTAGAATCATTTAAAAACAGTAAGCACATTTTCATGGTTTGTCAATTATTCACAGGTTTACATAGAAGTCAGTTCGTATATTTAATTTCATTCATGATCACTTAATTAAATACTTTTCTTGAGTTATCGTGAATGTCGCATTGTTGGTGACTAAATCCATGTATATGTAGCCCCCTGTTTTAGAAAGTTAAGGTAATAAATTATAAATTACAAAAAATTATATTTTTAAATTATTTCTAACAATACAAAACAATAAAAAACATAATAAATATTTTGTTTTTATTTTAATAAAGAAAATTGATTCTTTTATGTAAAAACTAAAATCATTAAGTACCTTTTATTCCGTACAATTAAAACTAAATAATCAAAAAGGTTACATAATATGTAACATAATTATTCAAAGACAGTCTTTGATGTCTATTTAAGGTATTTTATAACCTTCACATCACCAGTGTAGTGCTCTGCGACCATTAAATTGTCATGATTATCAACACACAAACCGTACGGATTTTTCACGATTTTGATGTAATGCAAGAATTGTCCATCTTGGGCCAGGATGTGGATACAGTTGTTGTTATAGTCGGCTGTAAGAATATGACCTTGGCTATTTGTTGTGATACCTGAGGGTAAAAAGGGATGTCCGTTTGGCTTCAATGGATGGCCTGTGTATCGGAATCGGAGTTTCCCGTTCTGTTTAACTACAACTATTGCACCAGCTTCCCAGTCAGCCACGCATATGTTTTTGTTTTTGTTTACAGCAATATATTTAATCTTATGGTTCCCAGAATACAGAGGTCTACCATTTTCATCAAATTGAATGGTTTGTTTCTCTTCATTTCCAGAGAAACGAACAACTTTGGACTGTGTGTTTTCATCATTGCGCATAACTATCAGGATATCACGAGGGCAGATGGCACATATGTTAGAAGGTTTCCATTTTTCTAATCTAATTATTTGTTTTATCTGTCCATTTGCTATTTTATTCACAGTCTTTTGTGTCCAGTCACAATACAACAAATCTCCATCACATGTCACAGTTATATCACAAGGCATTTCTCCTGATTTTGTCGCAATGGTATTTATTTTTCTTCCACAGCTGTTAAAACATATTATGGTACAATCTGTTGTGCTTAACCAGACTCCTTCTTCATTGTGAAATGAAACACTGCGAAGCTGATCATTTCCAGTTTTCAACACATTAATGATTTGGGGTGTTTCTATCTCTTTCTTCAATTTATATCCGTTTTTATCTGATGTGAATGTTGCTGGCTCAAGCGATCCTATATGTTTGATGCCTATTACCTCTGGACAAAACGTAGGGAAAGACACATTCAGTTTTGAGGGAAGATCACTAAAATCTGTATTTCTGGACCTGTATTCAATGACAGCAGAAACAATATTGGAATTTTCAAGTTCATTTAAGGTATATAAGCTTTCTTTTATCTGCCATTCTATTTGCTTGATGTCATTTAAATGTGTCTCTAACATTGATCGATGTTTTACTTTATTCTCGATTATTTCATTTTTTGTTTTAATGACAAAGCTATTAATTTCCATATGCCATTTCTCTCCTTGCTTGGAAACAATTGCTGTTAATTCATCATATTCTTCATCCAGGATGGAAATATGGTCGTCTACTTCGTTCCTTATTTCTTCATACGTTGGAGAAATAACTTGTTTTATTTCTTCAATATATTTTCGGATATCATGTTTTTTCCTTTTGTAGCATTCTTCAAGAACAAAAATATCATGACCTTTATGCTCCTTGGATGCACGACATTTACTACAAATAACTATGTTACACTGTTGGCATTGTAATTCACAAGTTTTGTTGGAATGTGTTGAGCAATTTGGATAAATCAAAGAGGATCGGCATAGCTCTATGGGTACTATTTTATGTTTGTCATATTCATCTGAGATATGTTCCCCTATACAGGGCTTGCAGAGGTCCACATTACAAAAGACACAGTAGTCTAGAACTGTTTTTGACTTACAAACGTCACAGGCGTGTTGGATAAAGCTACGCTGATCCATCTATTTAAGAGCTGGAAGGATATATTTCAAAATTCAACTGTTATTGTTTAAGCAGAACATAAACAACCAGGTAAAATTCTTAAAACCTAAATATCTAATTCTCAATCTTCATCTAAGTCATATTCACCAAAATGTATTAAATGTACTTTTGCTAGAAATGAGTTAAAAGCAACAAAAATGGCGTGTGTTTACCTTGTTGGGTTCGCTGATGTTTTACTATCACGAAGTCCGCCAAAACGCAAATGGTATGTGATAAACAGTATCCAGATATTGCCGACAGTGGCATTTCAGTTTGTCAATAGACTTCAATATCTTTAGAAAGAGGCCTGCGATGTGGCATTTAAACGTTAATTTATTCAGATTCCATTTCTTTGAAAAAAAACTTTAAATCGATAGTGTAACCCAAGAGACGAATACACGAACTTTAAATAACTTAAAAGGCATGCACCTTTTCTCCATGAATAATCAATATTCATTTTAAAATGTACTTAGAAACATAAACTATTTTTTCTTATATTAACTATCAATGGCTTAATTAGAGAAATCATCATGGCTCATTAATATTATATTTATCGAGGTATTTTTTTAACAAATACGTCAACACTTAATTAGATCAATTTTAATATAAATATGTTAATTCCTAACCAAATACAGTAGTGGAAGAGAAAATAGAGAATTGGCTGTTAAAATGTAATATCTATTGATATCAGATACGAGGGTCAATCAAAAAATACGAAGACAATGTGGCTGTCTACCATATATTTTTCCTTAAAGTCAAAACTAACAGATTAGTTTATGCAACAATACTTATTTTATTGATATACGAAGTTTCATTCCATTTGATGAAAAGGTATTTTTGTTACCCTATTTTAAAATCAACATGTTTTGTCACCACGGCGCTGAGTAACGTTGAAAACATAACGTTAAGATAACACAAGCACAGTTAATAGAAATATCCAATCTTTATATTACCCTTAGTCTTTTGTGCTTTTCACCATACAATTTAAATCGACACTATATCACTTGACATCTAATTTGTTCACAATTGTTCGAAACTCATAAGTTAGTTCCTCAAAGTGTTCTTATTTTTTACCGCATGTCTCTTCGTTTACAGTAAGACAATCCCTGAATGTCAGATGACGTTGTTTATTTTTTGATCAAATATTTACAGATATTCTATTCTCTTTCGTACTGATTGATGTTCAAAATACATTTACTACAACTCCCACAAAATGTGTAGAGTTAAACACAAACGTAAAAATAATTGTTGACTTATTTTTTCCACCACTCAGCATTTTCACAGTTTTTATTGCTTTTTCCCGAGTTACATTCATACTGTTTATACTTTTCGTTGCGCCGTGACGTCCGGCGACGTCAATGTTTTTAGTCAATTTTAAAGAGAACTATATGTCTATGTCTTTAGTTACTGATATCTGTTCAACAAATCTATATATCCCGTCATCATTTGGTACATAGAATAACATATCAATCTTTAATTTTAGGTTTCAATTTTAGTTGGTTTTACAGGGACCTGGACACGATTTCAGATGAAAATTTTATTTTTGATTTTTATGTATCAAATAGTTTACTTGTGTATTTTGAATGATTTACCAAAATGTGAATGTTAGAAGTCGTGTTACAAGCGAGATACAGAGGAAAGAAGTCGTTGTTAAGTAAACAAAGCTCGAGTCTTATATTTGTTTACAAATAATGTAAAGTAAAGAAATTACCATTTCTTTGACAAAATAACTTGTGGAAACAAGATAAACTTATTAATTGTGTTCATAAATAAGTTTATCAACAACAAAATGCAACATTAGATTGAAACTTTTACCAATTCAAGACATATGTAAACAATAACAGGACTCGAGCTTTGTTTACAAAACAAAGAATTTTAACCTATGTAACTCGCTTGTAACTCGATATTTGATTTTCAAATTTTAACAGAGCATTAAATATCAGCCATATTGACCAGTCTAGACATTAAAAATGAAAAAATAAATTTTGAAAAAATTGAGCTCAAATCGTGTCAAAGTCCCTTTAAAGAGGTTCGCTCCTCAGTTTTTGGGTAGCTATTTTGGGTCACCTCTAGTCTGAAAATTCTGCATCACATATTAATTCTAGTAGTATATTTATATTTTACAATGCCAAATAAACTTTATTGAATTAAATTGTTTCAAAAAAATTTCATTTTTACAGAGTTTAGTAAGGGACTATATTTTGTGGCGGAAGGTTTTCAAGAAAGAAATGAACAATATTCATAACTCATTAGTTTTAGAGTACTGTTACTTTAGCTTCCTAATTTTCAGCACAGACCAAGCTTCTGGATAGTTTGTGTATTATGATATATTCATGATGTTCTTATTAACATATTTAAACATATTTTAACATTTCTATCGATATATTTTGGCATATTTAGCTTATATTTCATAGAAGTTAAGAAAAAATTAACTCCAATTTTGGCCTGAAATTAGCTTATTTCATGCTCAAATTTTTTAGATGTGACCCCTACTTGTTTTACTTTTAAATGAGACAATAAATGTATGTCTATTTGTATGCAAAGTTTTGGAAAGATGACATTACTATATTTTTTTTTATTTGCGTTATAATTTGATAACTCCAAAATTTTGTAACATCTGTTGCGTGTTCTTTATGTACTGGGCTTTGAAGCCACCAGTAGAGCAAGAATTTTTAAACTTTGACTTAGATTTTACTTTTATAGTCACTACATGTGTTCAACCTCATACTGTATAAAAATCATAACTAAATAATAGTTCAAACTATAAATATTTGTTTGATTTCTTCAAATTATCAATTTCCATGTCAAATTTTAGCAAAAATTTCAGGAAAATTATCATTTCTGTTTGGAGCCCAATATTTCCAAAAAATGGCATGTGACATGGGTCACAGATAAAATAAATGAACATTTTAGGTCCTCATCTTTATATCCAAGTGGTTTTTAGATGATTGACATTACTATTATTTCAGGTGCCAACCTCCTTAAGCTCAATATATGGAGATATAACTTTCAACATAATATGGTTTATTGTTTACGGAATACAAAGTTTGACCTTGCGCTGTGACCTCATTTTTGCAGAATAAGATTCTAAATAATTCTTAGAAATGAAGGAATATATGAACTTTTTTCATTTCAAATTGTTTGAAACGTTGCTAAATTATGTCTACTAAATTTAGTTATAATATGACTTTAAATAACATAGCTATGGCAAGAGTCTTCGTATTTTTTGATTGACCCTCGTATCATGTCTCTTTCCTCTCAGGTGTTTTTGCATGGAACATTCTCAAAGGCAATACGATTGTGATAACAACTTGGGTGGCACGGGACAGTTTTTTAATTATATTCATTGTAGCCAGGGAATGCGTGTCTTTGGAACTCTGTAACTAGAATTTCCTCAGTTCCCATTGAGCACAAATACCTATAATTCACTTGTTATAGGGTCAATCACTTATTTCTGAAGAAAATTACTAGTCAAAACCTGTAAAATTTTCTACATACTGGATTTTATGAGATTTTGACCCTTTCATATTTTGCTAATTTTTCATGATTTTTCAGCTTTTTAGACCTCCCCCAGGTAATTCCCTGCAAATGGTTGACCTTCCGGACCGTGTGCATGTTGCACCATCACATGTCAGAAACTTACCGGTGTATAATTTACAATGTCCCATCCACCTACTTTTCGTGTTATTTTACCTCCCGTCTGTCATTTGCAATTTCACTGTATAAAGTCAACACAACAGTCATAGCCGCTGTTTCGCATTTTACTTCTGATTCTCATATACCTAACATATGGGGCCTACATATTGCACGTCAATTTCAACAAGAGACATCCCTCTAACTAATGATAATCATTATAAATAATTTCATGAATTTTAGCAACACTCATAAGCCTTCAAGTACAGCAACTCTCAATTTTACAAACATATTTACAGTATTTACGGTACTTTATCCGAAACTGTCCCTTGCTACCTTGACAGCGTGCGAAAGTTCCAGCACGGACAATCCAATGTAATTATGTTCCCCAAATCGATACTAAAGTGCAGAAATTCAACACAGACTTCCATTACACACTCCACTACTAACACAATTCCACCACAGTTAGCCAAACACAACACACATTTGACTAATGTGCGGGTTTCTTGCACAATAATCACAACCGTACTCTATCTGGTCTTACATGTACACTACTCCCCTATCAGTTTGGACAGGCATTGCTTTTCTTCGCCAACCAAAAAATGACACGTAATGTTTGTCAGAAAAAAATAGATGGCCGCACATCCCCCTTAAGTTATTAAAAAGACATTATCCTGTTCTTGTATGCATAATTTGCATACAAAACAACATGTAAAATCTCATATTTATTGTTTTTATATCTTTTGGCAACTGTTTTGGTCAGTTTCGGGCAGAAACAAGCCAGTTCAAGAAATGTTTACATTCTTATGCTCAAATGTAAAAGATGGCCGCACATCCCCCTTAAAACAGCTGTCGAACTGCGCAGTTACAGACTTATTTTGAAGATTTAAAATTCTGAAAAAATATGAAGGGGTTTCATTGGTGTTCTCTCTACAACCAATTGTTGAGAAAAAGGTTGAATTTTGCACATAAATGTAGAAATTTTGCCTCAAAATAGGGTACTCCATTTTTATCAGTCTGCATGGTATCTATTTTTAGAACAAGAAAATTCAAGGCTCTACTTAGAACTCCCGTGTCTATGGAGGCACATTGACGTGATATTTTCATCGATAAAAATAAATGTCAATTCAAAGCAATCTAGACTGAATGTGACAGACATCTCTATACCAGTTCCAATTGTTTTGTTTTAGTTCTATGAGTATAAATTAAATTAAATTCTTTTTAGAAGTAGAATAGGGGTCCAAAATAATAATTGCCTTAAAGAAAAAATATAAATATATTTTTCACTGAAAATATAACATAACTCTTAAGTACCTCCATAGACACAGACAAAAATATTTCTTGCAAATTGATGGTTTTTGAGACTCATTTTAAGAATGGGGTACCCTCTTTTGAGACAAAGTTACACCTTTAATAAGAAAGCTTTGACCTTTTTCTCAACAAATGGTTGTAGAGTAGACACTAACAACCTCCTTTCATATTTTTAAATCTTGAATTTAAGTCTGTAGCTGCGCAGTTCAAAGTGATTTTAAAATGCATTGTTCTGCCCTTGTATGCGTAATTTGCATACAAAACATGTTAAACGTCATATTTATTGCTTTTGCATCTTTTGACAACAGTTTTAGTAAGATTTGGACAGAAACAAGCCAGTTCAAGAAATGTTTACATTTTTCTTCTGAAATGTAAAAGATGGCCGCACATCCCCCTTAAGACACTACGTCAAAATATGGCGATTTAAATGTTTTGTTAAACTCAGTCTGTTTATATTGTTCGATTCGGTTGTATATCGTCGTAGCTCAGTGGTTAAAGTATTGGGCTTTTGAACTGCAGATTATGAGTTTGAATCCGCCTGAAGCTTTTGTTCATGTTTACTGAATTAAATTTTCGAAAAATGTAATTTTTCATCCAAATCGCACATTTTTTTTGCCTATTTGACTTAAATACTTCTTATCTATTATGATATCTATCATAATCAAGTAATTTTCTGCTGATTTGAGAAAGTATTTCAAGGTGTAGTGAGCCACCTTAATCATTCTACATGTAAAATACATGTAGAATACTGAACTCAAATAGATGAAAATTAAAACCTTAATTTGCAAGAGGTTTAATTTAATTACATTCAGTATACCAGAATTATATATTAATTATATAACTAAACATTTAAAAGATTAAAATATCAAAATAAATACGTAACTTCACTGGGTGATGTATATCACAGAGAATGATAGAATTCATTCAACAATCAACTAAAGAACAACAAAATAAAAATCCTTGGAAATGATCACTTCCAAATTGCACATTTGGTATTCAAAAGGTAGACAGTTGAGCATGTAGCATACACTACATAAAATAATATATATTATTATATTTCACTGGTATACATTGTATACAGTTTCTGTACATAAATGTAGAATCTTATGGCAACATTCTGTAGAATACCGGTATAACATGGCATGATATCAGCAAAGCTTGCCTTTGGGTTTTGCAAATTGGATACATACAGGTTTTCCTAGCATAAATAATTGTTCTGATTGATTATTAACAGGATATGGCAACAAATCATTTAAAATAATTATCACAGTTTTAACAACAAAATGTCTCTTAGGTTCATAGCACCGCGTAGCACAATGGATTCCCTTGCTAATTGCCCATAGAATGAAGAGCGTTCAGAACACACTTAGGACAGGCCAGAGGCAAAAGATCCCCTCTATTATAGTACTTAACCAGAACTTGAGCACTACTGGGAACACTGGCATGACCTTTTGCAAGTTCTTTCTGAAACTTGACCAAAACTTCCTCCAGAAAATTCTGTTTTGTGTAGTAATGTCCGCATGTGAACAGGACACTGTTATTGGTCTGACTCGAATCAAGCACCTGCTCCCCGTGAAGCTTTTCATCTAGATGGTCCACCTCGCTGCGTGTCATAGCAATGAACTGTTGCGACTCTGCCCCTTTCTGAAGATTCTGCACTACGTCCTGCCAGAGCTGCTGATAGGGGATCATTTTGTCACTGGGCTGAAGGTCAAGGCCGTGACCTTCACTGCTGTCCACCACAAAAGGCTGGTAGGCTTGGTGACATATTGGATGTTTCTTTTCAAAGTCAACTGACTGTAGTCTTTTGATAACGTTTTGTAAGACTGTCATTGAAAATTTTGTGGAGAAAGAGAGGTTTGCATCAGCAACCAACCGCTTCTCTGACCGTGGCCTAAAACAAACAATGAATCAACGTAAAAGAGCACCAGAGAATCACCACATGATGGTGTGCCTTCAATCTAAGGGGTGTCTTACAGTAAATCTTAAATTTTATTCAGCATCTGCCTTTTACAATTTTTTCAACCAAAAATAATGTCGGCTAACCAGCCCAGTTTTATAACCTAAGGAAGAAAGCTGCTCACCAGAAAATGATGACAGACAAAATACAGGAGACGTGATCCAAGTACGGACTCAATAATTTCTCTAAATCAACAGCGTCCAATTCTTCAGCCTCCCAAAACTGCAAGACCTAAAATGTTAAACCTATACATTTAATTTTCATCTACAATTTGTCAAAAAACATGAAATCTTAAACCTATACATTTATTTTTCATCTACAATTTGTCAAAAAACATGAAATCTAAGTGTATGGGAGTGTCACTGGTTTGAAATAAGATCATAATCTTGTGTCTGAACTTGTGTTGGGATTATTTAAAATCCAGTGAAATAAATAATGTGCTTTTGAAATGATGCAAGATGTAAAGATATCACAAACACAAAACAAAAATACTTTGCATTATGAAATAATATATATCACAGTACCTCCATGATTAGAATCCTGTATCGTTCTTCTTTTTGTCCCGCGGGCAGATCTTGTTTCACACAGAGCCTGAAATATAGACAACACAAAGATGTACATGCATCACATCAACTTATACTGAATACACAAATTTTATACTCAGAAATTTAGTAATCAATTACAGAATCTTTCAATTATAATTACTGAAAACAAATAGATAAACATATACAGTTAAACACAGTTATAGCAAACACCCTAAAATTGAATTGACGCTTACAGCGAAGTGATTTTCATTACTTGTGACTTTATAACATGTTGTTTATTTGATAGATATAACAAATTAAGCTTATAACGAAGCAAAATTGCCCGTCCCTGGCATTTTGTTAAAAGCATGTTTTACTGTAAAGGGCATCTGACAAATTAATCTAATAGTGTGTGTGTATATTTAGAAAAATGTAAAAAAAATTGTCATCAAAAGGACCCTCCATCACACCTGAAATAAAACCAATGAACTTTAATCTTTAGAAGCCAGAAAGCAATTACGATATAAAGCAAAAAAGTTTTAGAATGTAAATACATGTAGCTATAGAATTGGATTATTATGGTTTTCATAACCTAACTTTTATACTACAGCATCTTCAAACCAGAAAAGCTGTTAAAGGAGGGATTGGTAAACCAAAACATGATGAAAACATTAAAAGAAGACAAGTTAAAAATACTTACTGAATATAGAGGTTGACAATGGCTGACACGATGGCCTTAAACTTGGAGGTATAGTGATGCTTGTATTTCTTCAGTGCTGACAGGTGAAAGGTCAGGGCCTGAAAAAGAAAGTATTCTTTTAGAGTCCCCTACACCTTTAGAAAATTCAAACCAGCTAACAAACTTATAACTTTTAAAAAGAAAAAGAAAAAAAAGAAAGTGGGCAGGTGTACAATTTGAAAACGACTGGAAAAAAAAGTTTTGGGGCAAACATAATTTTTTGAAATTATACAAAAATGTCATATTTGCTGGATTTACATGTAAGCAGCCTGATGCCATGTCTACTGAACTGTGAAATTTGACAAACAATTGTCTCAATATAAATTTGTTGACGAGTATTGTAAACAAAACCAAAATTGAACCCCAAACATATATTACTGCTCTTATGTTTTGTAGATCATTTAAAATATTTCTTCAATAACCAAGCCCTAATAACACAAATTATATTTATCATCCTAAAACATGTGGCCTCTCCCTAGATTTGTTTTCATTTGGATTACCTGTGAATAATTTTGATTGCTATTAAGGTGGTATGGAACACTTTCATGTTGTGACGTATTGTTTATCGAAATAAGCAATAAAATCAAGTGTAATTATATATTAAGTAGTTTTTTTTCTCAATATTGTCAACTAACAACCTAGCGCAGTGGGTTAGAGGGTTTACTATGAATCTGTAAGTCATGAGTTTGAATCCCACTGGGGGTTTTTACAATTTTTGCATCTCCAAATATTTTTAAAAGTTTTTTTTTGGTTAAATATTGTAAAATTTGAAAATTCTAAACCGGTGAAAGTATTTCAATTATATTGCACTTTAATCCACATTAATATCGTCAGATGTCTCATACCACCTTAATTGGCATACACGTGAATAAATCTGATCATTAATTTGTAAACCTGTGAATATTTCAATCAATAAATTGCTTACCTGTGAATAATTTTGATTGTGAATGCCCACATAGACAGCACTCAACCAGTCCTTCAGATCCACACATCTCCTCAGGAACTGGAGGCAGTGACAGAACTCTGACAGATGCTACAAAGAAAACAGCCACATGGTCTATCAAATGCCTGTGTTTGGCATGCTCATGTTGTTTTGATGAGCTTGCTTTGTAAATAAAATTTCCATTCTGCTTTACTTACACCAAAATGTTCTCCAATTACATCAGTAGACTCTGAATGCACTTTTGTACTTATCCTTCAGATTTAACATTATAATTATTATTTCTATCTACTTTGCATCAATTGCCCATGACCATCATTTATAAACAGTTTTATCATTGCCATGATTCAAAATTATTATTTCAAGCAATTTATAGTTACATTCTTTTTCAAATCTGATTTTACCATAATGTTTGAATATATCAGCTTTTTCAGATTATTCTCCTTTCAAACATTTTATGTTTACAACTACTACCTCATGAGCACTTTCTCTAAGAATAAAGAAGGTATCGTGTTTCCAAACTGCAAGGAAAGATTGAACTTCAGAGCATTAGACAGACAGAGTCTGAGTCATCCATGATTTTCCAGAGGAGAACAGGAAGTAACAATGTTTTTTTCAGAATTTCAAATATCAAAATTCATTGCTTCAAGAATTAGTCAAGGAAAACACATTATTTATTTCATTAATGATTACAACATACAATTAAGACTCTCTATTTTACAATGAAGAGATTGTACTTGCCTCTAATACTTCCAGGATGACAAGTCTGTTGTACTTGGTCTCTGTCAAAGACTGGAGATCAGGTAACTTATCCAAGTGCCTGCTATCAAATCTTTCCAGTCCAAGCTGCTTAAAAATAAATGTACTATATCAAAACCTGACAAACCATTTTATTTTATTCAAGACATCAACTCATAAATCATACCTGCCAAAATTAAATTAATTTTTACAAAATTTGCGTTCCGATAAATGGATTACAAATAAATATCAACACTCAAAATAAAATCCTACCCAGTGCTCCTCACTGCTGTCAAAAGAGTCCGACCGCGACAGACTAGTGTGCCTCATCCTGCTGGCCGGTTTGGGAGCAGGGATACCAGCACAGACGGTGGGGACCAGTATCTCTGTGACGGGGGCGTAGGTTTCTCGGTGTCTGTGGTGAGTGTGTATTCGGCTGTGTTTGCTGCTGGTTGGACTTGTGGAATCCATCTTGTCCATTCCAAGCTGTAAAAGAATTAATAACTTAAATATTGCACTATTTCAAGTGAACATTGATTGTATATAAAGAAAATTTTGAAATAGCATTTTTAAACAAAATTCTTGGTCCTACATGTATATATATGTGAGTGTGGCTTTTGGAAAAAGTTCACAAGTTATATAAATATAAGGTGTTTACCTGGCCAAAGTCATTCTTTCCCCACACCCACACCAATCCCTCGGTGTCCATGGTAACATTGAACTCTCCTCCAGAGGCTAAATGGGCCATCTGTCTGTCATTAATCTGAGTGACAATGTTGGGCTGTTTCTGCAAAATACAAGTCAATAAGCATTTAAATTCTTCACTTGAATTTTCATATATTAAACAACATCACAGGGATGTAATAATCTTACATTTTTTATCTTCATTTTTTATCTTTTTGTATATTGGACTGTTTTTAAATCTTGTTCTACATTTCAAAAACATTTTTTAAACAGTAAGAAAGTCTAAGTAATTAAAGCACAGACAAACTGCACTTAAATTTGTACCTATACCAAGCCCCTTAGTACTTTATCTTTAATGATATATCTGTATATATACAACATGTACAATAGTAGTTTAAATTAGTATAATTTCTGAATAATACAGAAACTTTAAGATGTTCCCTATCTTTATTGGTATGTACATCTGACTTACCATTTCATATTTTGAGTTGTTCCCTATCTGACCCTCTGCATTACGCCCCCAGCTGTACACATCCCCATCCAATGTCATCAGTAAACCGTGGGAACTCCCCACCGCTACCTGTCAGCGAGACAAAATACAAAACTCCTCACTCCCTCAATATCTATGTACATGCATAACATTCCATTTCACTGGTCATATATCTGTATAAGCTTAGGTTGTGAAACAAAATTTTTTTAAAGAAATTACTGCAACAGCTAATTTAATTGCATGATTAATGGATCATTGTATATCCACCTATCCAGGACTTCATTCTACATAGTGCATATGATACAAGAAAATGTGATTTTATCGTTGAACAACAATTTTTTGTATTTCTTTGTTTAGCAGATCCACGATATCAGATATTCAATGAAGTAAGATTAAAAGTTTCATTGGTTGAGCCAACAAATTAACATACCCTAGAATCTGTACAAAACTAATGAAAATTAATGTCCATGAACATTGATGAAACCACAAAATAAAAGAACCAAGTGTGGATCCCTACCTTTGTGATTCTACCATGGACGTATCCAGTGTCTACGACTTCAGGAAGGAGGTAACGTTCCACCGGGTCCCCCATAAACTTCCCCGCCTGGCGGGCTTTCCTGGCAGCATGAGCCACAAACCTCAGGTTGTAAGGGTGGCACCCCCAGGTGTATACCTTGTTACTGAGCGTTACTGCCACCTGTCCATCAAATTGTACGACATATAATGGTAGAATACAATCTTTTACCGAATTCAAATGCATCACAGGCTAAAATATTTTTATTTATAAAATAATTTATTGCATTTACCACCTGAACTTTAATTAAATACAATTTGTTGAGTATATCATGTTTAAAATGGAAATATATTAAAATGAAAGCAAGAAAACATATTGTAAAAGCAACAAATATATCTTACACTGTGGAAGTATCTCGTAGCTATTATTGCAATTTTTTCTGGCAGAGTATGTACTTTCACTGGGACTGAAGATTTCCTGTTGTTTCCAATGCCCAGTTGACCAAAGAAACCACATCCAAAGGAATACACAACACCCTGCAATGTTACAGGGGAGTAATTCGACATGTACAGTACCATATCAGCGTTATCATTATTATATATATTCTTTATATATTAAGGATCAAGAACAAATTAATTTAACTATAATCATGAGTCCACTTTCAAAAGTAGAATAATCTAATTATAAACTTTCATGTACAACATTGTCTGTGGCATTGAAAAAAGTAATATTTGCTCTGAATTTTTTCTCTGTGATTTTTACAAGAACAAAAAGATTTTTAAAAGAATTTGTGTTCTCTTACTTGTTCTGTTAACACCAGAGAATGGCAGTGCCCAGCCTGTATGTGAGAAACATGTAATGAGGTCAAGGATGTGACCTTGGTAGGGGTCAGTGCATCTTCAATATTGCCATGCCCTAACTGACCGTGGACACCCCAGCCCCAACTGTATACACTACAACAGAAAACATTTTTTCAGTATAATTAAAGGACATATTTAATTTAGTGTAATACACTCTCTCTCTCTCTCTCTCTCTCTCTCTCTCTACACACTCACACATTTTTAAAGTACACTTACTCTCCCTCTGATGTGAGAGCTATGGTGTGATACTGTCCACACACAATATCTACACAGTTGGTTGCTGACAAAGCTTCTAACAACATAGGCCTGCTGTAAATGTGGGTGGTTCCTGTCCCCACCTGGCCAAACTTAGAAGATCCCCATCCATAAACCTGAAATAAGAAGCACATATATTTTAAATACAATATTTGTCATTAAAATTTAATAAAATATATGATGAATGCCTGAATTCAAATTTCTTTTTTAACCCCAACAAGACAAATCACACAAAACCAATGAGCATTTTGCAATTTGAAATCTTAATACATTTGTTGAGTTATAAGGAAAACTCTAACTTACCCCCTGCTGTGTTAAGGCCACGGTGTGTTCCCCACCACAGGACACGGACAGAACTTTAATCTGCAGCATGTGTAGGGTCTCAACTCTGCAGGGAGGGGATACAGTATTCTCCAGAGCCAAATCTCCATGGCCCAACCTAGAAAAGAGATGCAAAAAGTCATTTCTAGAGAAAAAATTGATTTATTTCTTATATCTACATGTATAATATTTTTTAAAGATTTTTTTTTCTCTATTTCATATGTATGGAAAAAGCAAGAATTATCTGTAGCCATTATTTACCTGCCCTGGGATGTTTTCCCCCAAGTATATAGTTCTCCATTTCTAACCACCCCCACATGCTGGGGACCTGCCCCTACCGGGCGAGGTTGAAAGGAAAGATGCCTTCTCTTCTGGACTGGCTGATTTGATTGGGAATTCTGTAAAATTTATCAGTACTTATTTGTTTAGCATGTGATTCGGAAAGCATGTATTTTTTTCCAAACAATAAAGGAATCATGCAACTTGCATTCACAAGAAAACATATAATTTAAACATAAATTTTACTAATAATCTCTCTCTCTCTCTCTCTCTCTCTCTCAATACTGTACCAAGATATTACATACCATAACTCTTCTGATTTATTGTATAATAAAAAAATATTTGGTTACGTAACTTTGCTCCTCTCTCTCTCTCTCTCTCTCTCTCTCTCTCTCTCTCTCTCTCTGTGTGATACCTACACTGACAGACCGCTGCTTTGCCTCTGATGTACTGACAGACATCATCTCCTGTACTGATGGAATGTGGCCATTTGCTTCTCGTTTCTTGTTCAGGTGAAGTACAATGCTCAGAAAGAACTCCACGAGTTTTCCTGCGTTGAAGATCCCGCCATCCTTAAAATCATAAATTGATATTTAAAATATATTGACATTCTTGTTCATCTACAAAAGCAATTAACACAACATTTTCTTTCTTTGATTAAAAGCTTTCAACTTGTGCTTTGAGAATAATGATTAAATTCAAAACTTACCAAGATTCCAGAATCTCCATCACTGGACACTGAGCTAATACTGGTAGTTCTATAATAGAAATTAGAGTGTACATGCTATCATTTATTATTAAGATTACCATAAAAAAAACTAATGATAATAATTGTCCTCGTTTTAAGTGATAAATATCATGATTTAAACAATTCAGCACTCATACATGTATAATACACATATACCATAAATGTACTAGGTGTATTGGAGATTAATGTTAACGTCATACTAAGAATAAACAAGAAAAACACTGGAGACAAATGTAGATGCATATATTTCCTACCTGTGTCTGGACCCCATGAATCTACAGAGGTGCCCTCTGAGGGGATTTCGGGAAGGGTCAAACACCTGGGCCAGAGTCTCCAGATGAGTTTCATCAAGATTGCGTAATACAGGCTGCAGGAGGCGGTAGTTGGGGAGGGCCAGCTCAGGCTTACTGCACAATAGGTCGACCAGTGAGGGCGGGGTCATAAACTCAAGGAACACACCTGATGAAAAGATAATACATGTAGTGTACATACACATAAAACACCGAAATCAGCATGCATATCCAAAGATGTGTATTTTGTGCAAATAACCTGTTGTGTACGAGTATCTGTTTACGAGTTACTGGTTTTTGTTTACATATGTACCGTATTTTTCGGACGAATCGTCGATGCGGACGACTAGTCGAATTGCGCATTTTTAGCCTAAATTTTAACAAATTCCTACGATACGTCGATTCAGACGATACGTCGATCTTATCACTTTAAAATGGCGTATAAAAAACTGCAGTAACATTATCAGTGTATGATGCCACGATGTCCCCGATATTGCTACCAATTATTATTAATGATTGACATTTAAACAATTACGTTTTATACTTATGCATCATATTTTCAAATACCGGTAACATCTATAAAATCGCTTGCATTGTAAACAATTCCCGATATCGCGTGTTATGCAAGTTGTATGAGAGTAAACTAAACTTACTTTGTCAGAAATATTTTATTTCCTTAAAATAATTATTCACTCTGACCATCGCCAGTGTATTCGCCATTATGTAACCAGCCACCTGTTGACTCGGCGCGTGGTCAATGTTTGTTTAACAATTTCCGGTGTCAGAAGCATGTACCTGTCTCGTGTCGGACTTCAAAGGGGGATCTCAAGTGTAGAAAGCTTAGCAATTACTATAATTTGATTAAACTTGTTTAGTTTGTATCAAGTAATGCAGTTACACGCTATTGTTTTACATAGACACTGTTAGAAATAGATTGATCATTTGTACGACTTGATAATGACGATATACGACATACATACGTTTCCTAAAATTTTTATTTAACCACAATCGAAGAATTGAACAATAATTAATTAATGAACTTTAATCACTCTTATTACGGTACTCTTTATATACACAGGGAGTGAACACGCCGCATATATCTCAGCCTTAGGGAATGATTATAGAGCACAACCGATACCAGCCTACTGTATAAACATTAGTATTGATAATTGCCGATTACGTTTTTTAAGATTGAATTTGACCATAAAATATTTATTTATACTTTCCTCTAACAACTCTTTACTAATAAAATAATAAAACTTAAAAACATTCCCCGGACTTACTGCAATAATTTTTTCCATTCAAATTTGGTTTTAATTTTACTGCGCAATGTTATCTTCCCACTAGTGTCATATATGGAACCATGTGACGATGTGTTTATGAAAACGGAACGGTAAAACTTTTAATTTGATTAAAGACATGTACCATTTTTTAATTACCGTTATTATAATGTATACTGGTGTTAACAAATGAGTGAAAACAATAATTCATAAAGATGAACGATGAATTCAACAAGGTAATTTCCAATCACACAGCCAAGTCAAGATGATTAAAACCAAGATTTTTAATGCTATTTTTAACAATTTTCTGACCTCAAGCCTAAGATAAGTCGATTTAGACGATAAGTCGGGTGCTCTGCTTCAGAGAAAAAAAATACCGACTAATCGTCGGAAAAATACGGTATGTAGAGGAGGGTGATCACCTGCATGAGACACTGTGCCAAGGCACACACACAAGTGTTTTGAAAATACAAATAATAGCATGTGCATTGTTTTGGTACATGAACAATATGTACATATTCTAAACTATAACCAGCATACAACTAATAAACAACTGTGTGACTTTGATAAATGCCTTCTGCAAAGAAAAGCACATTTTATCATCAATCAATGAATCTTTTTCCATCAGGATTTATTTTCTGGACAAAACTTGACGTGTAATTCAACAATAGACAGAACTGGTACTGTAATTCAACAACAGACATATTGATTATGTTCAACAATAGACACAATTCAAAGTGCTGTTACCTTTGGAAGCCTGGATGAGATGGTTGGTAAATCCTTTAGCCACAAGTCCTTGAATCATCTCTGGTTGTAACATGAAGTGATTGAATTTGGCCAGTAGACTAAGGGCCTCCATAACAAGGCCACGGGACTAAAAAAAAAAAATCTGCATTGTAGTCTCAGATCTATTCTAAAGCGTACATAATCAGTAGCCAAGAGAACTCATTCATATACCTTTTACAATTACTAGAACAAATATGACTGTTTGGTATGAAATAAAATGACTTGACAGAAAATTTGTAATTAACATCTTTAATTGACTACTAGATTATACAACACATCAATTTTAAATTTTAGTCAGGAAC
This sequence comes from Magallana ariakensis, assembly GCA_020458035.1. Taxonomy (NCBI): domain Eukaryota; kingdom Metazoa; phylum Mollusca; class Bivalvia; order Ostreida; family Ostreidae; genus Magallana; species Magallana ariakensis. Next base: position 22,545,965 of record CM035813.1, read on the forward strand.
CACTGCTTCCGAGTTTTTTAAATGTACTGTAATTGATTTACAAGACAAGATAATCTTACCTTTGCTACCTCCAATAAAATATCATTTGAGTTGCTTTCTGCTAATAAATTAAGGGCCATCTGTTCATCATAGAAGAAATTGCTGGTAAGAAATTCTCTGGAATAAAAAAGACTCATGAATTATTTTTCTAACATTAGTTGTTATGTAATTTGTGTCACTTTTATTGCTTTAACTTGTTCAAGTTTTTTGAAGATAATCTCTTGTTTAAATATCACAGTAATAATAAACCATAGCTTGATCATACTTGTACAGTGAGTGTGGCCATACATAACAAGGCCAAGTTCAACACCATCCATACAAAAAAAAATTACACTTAGTCATAACTTTTCTTTAACTAAATTGTAACTTTTATGTACCCAAGATGTTGATAAAGTGTACAGTAGACCCTTGCATATATGTATAAAAAAACCAATATAAGATTTTTTGAAGTAATTTTTAAGTACATTTGGTAAGTAAATTCCAAGCTATTGAATACAAAGGAGAGGGATATTAAAAGTGTCGAAATAAATATCTGATAATGAGATGCTCTATGACTATTCGCTTTTTCATGACTGTATGGAAATGGAAAGAAAAAAAAGCTAATGGTTTTATATGTAAATACAGCAGGGCTGTCACAGCACTTTTTGGTACAGGGACTGGGTCCCTCTCCATTGGGAAAATTATCGACATTTTTTGTCAAATTGGGAAAATTTAAAATACTTTAATATATCATCAAAACGACTTCTGTATTTAATAGCTTAATCTGTTCACTTCTTAAAATTAAAGTTTTACAGCTCACATGATGTTCTCAGAACTAACCAAGAGTAAAAAGAAGACAGACTGAAAAAAATAAAAAAAAATTCAGAATATTATGAAGAGTTCAATTTAAAAAAAAACATGTTGATTTACAAATTTAAATTTTTGATTTGAAAATTTAAAGTGGTCAGAAAAATAAAAAGTCTTCATTTTTTTTTCACATGATTGATACATGTTGGTTTAATATTTTTTAAATCAATTAGGTAACCCACAGGCGTATATATAAAAAAAAAACATTTCTTCAAAAATAGCAAAGAAAAAAAAGATAAACATCAGATTTGGAAAAGGGAACCAAATCTATATGATGTGGAATTATTTGAAATATCTTATAAGCAAAATTCTGTGTAATACATGTATGTTACTGACATCTTGTGTATTTATGGGTATTAGTAAAACCCTGTGACCCAATTACAGCCGTAATGAAAAAGATCTGTTTACGAAGTCTAAATGATTTCCTGATAACCAAAGAATTTACTTGGAATGCTTATTATTTAATTACAAGATATCAACCAATGATACTGTGATCACAATAATTTATAACCATCGTTAGTAAATTTCAGAGCACTTTAAAATGCATCACTCATGCAGTGCAGTGCAAGTGCAAGCTGTATAACCAACTCTGCTAGCTGGGCTTTTTAGGTCACCACAGGGGTTAAGTCCAGTTGTGAGAACCTTTTAATTAAAATAATCATCAGTGTCTTCCCCATTACTTGATCATTCATGATATAATTAAGTCATTTAATCAATTACGGCTAATCTACTGACCAAAAAGCAAACAGCTTGTGCAATTCGCAAGTTTTAAATAATTATGCATTTGGGAATATTTATCCTGAAATTGGGAAAATCTGCGGCTTTTTGCCATTGGGAATGGGTCCGATATTCGGTTCAAATTTGAGGGGAGTGACGGCCCTGTACAGAAATGTGTTTTTTTTTATGTACTGATTGTATGGGGAAAAATTCTTTGAGTTAATTGTTTACGAGTACTTACAGAAATGTGTTTTTAATGTGCTGCTCCCCAGAGCTTTGCTTGAGGAGGTAAATGTAGCAGTAGATGGCCATGTTGGACAGCTGTTTCTTCTCCACCGTGGTGAGGTCAGAAGAGCGATCCCCCAGGGCCTGCTTCAGGTGTGACATCACTTCCTGTACACAGCCATGCTTGGCAAAGCACGATACACGCCTCAGGAATGAAGACTGTTGAAAATATTTATTCAGCATCATTTTTAAAGTCTACAGCAACACACTTATTCAATATTTCATGACTTGGTGATTAAGATCAATAAGTATAAGTGTGTCATTACAAAATCTCAGATTTTTTCAAAAGATAATGGCTAAATAATACAGTCATCATAAAAAATTTGATTGCTCTATTATAGTTGCTATTGACAGTAATTCTGATTTCACTTAACAAGTGAATGTTGCCTTCACATGTATTACCTTTGCCAGCTTTAAGACTTTGATAGCTCTGAGAGAGATGTTACTTTAGTTTTGATTTCACTTAATAAGTGAATGTTACTTAGCCTTCACATGTATTATCTTAGCCAGCTTAAAGACTTCGATGGCTCTGACAGAGATGTTACTGTAATTTTGATTTTACTTAATAATATTACATATACCTTAGCTAACTTGAAGAGTTTGATGGCCCTGTCATAGCTGTGGTTCTGAACGCATTTCTCTGCAGACAACTCGTACAGGGTGTTGACGTCCAGACCCAGGGCTATCCCCAGGTTGTCGGTGACACCGGCATCGGATTTACCAAGGGCTAGGTCAAGGAAAAGGCGCTCCGGGGAAATCCTGCTCATCAACAAAACAATCATCCATAAATGTAAACACTTTTTAAAAAATGTAACAAGTTTCAAATTCAGTTATAAAGAATATCACATTGCTATGTTATATTCAACGGATATGCAACATATTCCCTCATCACTTTCGCTTGCATACATTGTGTTTATAACACACAATTATGATCTTAATTTTAGTTTTTACTCAGTTATATATTTCAAGTTTTAAAACCAATTTTTTAAAACCAATCGTTTAATCAAATTCATTCATAGATGGATCCAAAAATGGAAACCTTCAGCAATGTTTTTGCCGCCTCATTTATTAGAATTGATAAAACCTTAAAGGTCAAATTTCTAAAATTTTCAATCCAAAGATAAAAAAACCCTATTACTCCATCTTGCAAATAAAAAAAACTGAGCTAAATTAACAAACCTTGGTCTTAGTTCGTACACAGCTGTGTCTGTGATAACCAGACATCCATTTAACACAGTGTGACCATTGATCTGGATCTCAAATGATCGGTACGCTCCCCCGTATGTGCCCAGCGATTTATTCTCGGAGTGGTCCCAGAGTCCCGTCTCCTTATTCCTCATCATTTGCTGCTTGAAGTTCTCCTCTCTCTTGTCATGCCAGTAGAATGGAAAGGACTTCTTCACCACAGTCAATAATTTCTCATCCGCTGGTAAATCAAAGTGCTGTAGAACTGCCTCCTTGTTGAACTCCTTTAAAACAAAATTATTATTTCTATGTACATTAACCATGTATTGTTACCAAATTGTGTTTAAAGATGAGAGCTAAATCAATTTATTTTTAATTCAAAAGTTGCAGTTTCATTCAGACTCCAATATATAATCAATTTTGATGGATATATACCTTTTGGTTTTCCACTGACGTCTCGGCTTTCTGATTGGCTATAACTAGCAGCCTTTTCTCTCCAGCCAGTTTGGTGGTTGTGTAAATTGTTTTGTCACTAAGGATAATGTTACAAGCACCAAGAGGAAGCTTGTATACAAACAATGGAGAGTGTTCTATGTTGCTATCAAACACCTGTGTTAAAAAATCAATATCCAATTAATATTTCAAATGAACATTCACTTAAGCTTTCACATATATCAATGATATAGGGTGCCGCTATTAAAGTTGTGAAAGTTTCTTGCATTAAATAAATAAAATACTGGCATGAACAATATGCATCATCATCCTAGTCCTCAGCTATCAATATCAATCCACTTTAATGAGATAAAGCTTGCACATAATTCTATTGAATTTTCAGGCAATCAATGCTGCAGCCCTGTTTTAAAAACACATTTCATAGTTGACATGGCTGACCTGATACATGACTAACTTAGCTGACCTGATACATGAATTATAGCTGACCTGAAATATGATTGATAGCTAACTTAAGATTGATATGACCTGATATGATGAAGGTTAATGATAGATAGCCGACCTGATAGCTGACCTGATGACCTGATATCTGACTAGCTGCAATAATGTAGCCCTCTCTGGTTTTTTTTTTTTTTTTTTTGGGGGGGGGGGGGGGGAAGAGAAGGCTTCAACTCGATAGGATCTCAGTAATGGTGCAAGTGCGGGAGTGAATTACTCCCGCAACATTTTCGGCTCAAATTGTATATAAATGAAAATAACATTTGCATTTCTTACCTGAACTCAACCATTGTAGTTGTGTAGGGCATAAATTAAAATCATCACGTATAGTCCATATATCGTTTATTTTTTGTGAATGTCAAAAACGCAAGTTGTTTTTTGTCCGCCATGTTTATTGACCTTGATCGGTTTTATTCTGGGATAGTCAATGAGAATTTAGGAGCGGTTCTTAAACTGAATATAGGAATACCCCAATTTTAAACATAAATAATGCAGTAAATATGAATTTTCCATTATATACTCTTTTCTTCAATGCTGTTTTAGTGACAGGATGAGGTTGTATGGCATATTTACTCTGATATTTACGATATCAAGCCCATTTAAACTCCAAGCATATTTCCCATAAACTCTCGTGAGAAATGTCATGGCTGCTGAAGAAGACAATCGTTAAACATGCTGGTGTGTTTTATCTGATTTTGATTTATACACGATTAGTTTGTTTCACCTGAATTTAAAAAATCATTTTATCTTAAGGAAGTCTTAACAAAAAAAAAAACAATCTTTTCAGACCTATGTCAGCTGCATTAAAAAAATAATATTGCACCATTATGGAGATCCTATGGAATATTAGCCCTCTCCAGTAAAAATCAGATACAAAAAAATTGGACAGAGCTACATTATTGCAGCTAATATCTGACCTAAAAGATACCAATATCTGACCTAATACAAGACTGATAGATGACCAATATCTGACCAGAGAGATGACCAATATCTAACCTGATAGATAACCAATATCTGACCTGATAGATGACAAATATCTGACCTGAGAGATGACAAATATCTGACCCGATAGATGACCGATATTTGTCCTGATAGATGACTGATGTCTGACCTGATAGATGACTGATATCTGAACTGAAACTGTTTTAGCTTGCATAATGCATGATTTATATCAGACTTTATAAACAACTGACAACTGTATTAGCTTTCCTGATACAAGCATGATAGCTGACCTGATATGTGGATGATTTGTTGTCGTACGCTGTGATGAAGTGTCTCCCTTTAGCATTCTGTGGACTCAGTGAAACAGATCTCTGGAACTGATAGAACCTTAGCGGCAGGAATACATCTTTGGTTTCCTCTGCAAAAAACAATTCAAAGACATTTAAATAATCTCTCTTGAATATTAAATTCAACTTGAAAAAGAATTCATTAATGCGGATCTCTGAATAGACATATTGCATTTACATGTCTCTTATTTGTGACAAAAATCTCATGTCTTGACTGTTTTTGGTACAGATGTTCGTTATTTCAGAGACATCAGATGAGAGCTAAAAATATAAAATATATGAAAGATTTAACATTGCTTTTATTTTTTTCCAGCAAAAAGATAAAGCTAAAATGCTAATTAGAGACTACTTTGAGAAGGACAGAAAAATTTCATCCATGCATCAAAATGTCATGTACCGTATTTTTCGGACGAATCGTCGATGCGGACGACAAGTCGAATTGCGCATTTTTAGCCAAAATTTTAACAAATTCCTACGATACGTCGATTCAGACGATACGTCGATCTTATCACTTTAAAATTGCAGTAACATTATCAGTGTATGATGCCACGATGTCCCCGATATTGCTACCAATTATTATTAATGATTGACATTTAAACAATTACGTTTTATACTTATGCATCATATTTTCAAATACCGGTAACATCTATAAAGTCGCTTGCATTGTAAACAATTCCCGATATCGCGTGTTATGCAAGTTGTATTAGAGTAAACTAAACTTACTTTGTCAGAAATATTTTATTTCCTTAAAATAATTATTAACTCTGACCATCGCCAGTGTATTCGCCATTATGTAACCAGCCACCTGTTGACTCGGCGCGTGGTCAATGTTTGTTTAACAATTTCCGGTGTCAGAAGCATGTACCTGTCTCGTGTCGGACTTCAAAGGGGGATCTCAAGTGTAGAAAGCTTAGCAATTACTATAATTTGATTAAACTTGTTTAGTTTGTATCCAGTAATGCAGTTACACGCTATTGTTTTACATAGACACTGTTAGAAATAGATTGATCATTTGTACGACTTGATAATGACGATATACGACATACATACGTTTCCTAAAATTTTTATTTAACCACAATCGAAGAATTGAACAATAATTAATTAATGAACTTTAATCACTCTTATTACGGTACTCTTTATATACACAGGGAGTGAACACGCCGCATATATCTCAGCCTTAGGGAATGATTATAGAGCACAACCGATACCAGCCTACTGTATAAACATTAGTATTGATAATTGCCGATTACGTTTTTTAAGATTGAATTTGACCATAAAATATTTCTTATTTATACTTTCCTCTAACAACTCTTTACTAATAAAATAATAAAACTTAAATTAAAACATTCCCCGGACTTACTGCAATAATTTTTTCCATTCAAATTTGGTTTCAATTTTACTGCGCAATGTTATCTTCCCACTAGTGTCATATATGGAACCATGTGACGATGTGTTTATGAAAACGGAACGGTAAAACTTTTAATTTGATTAAAGACATGTACCATTTTTTAATTACCGTTATTATAATGTATACTGGTGTTAACAAATGAGTGAAAACAATAATTCATAAAGATGAACGATGAATTCAACAAGGTAATTTCCAATCACACAGCCAAGTCAAGATGATTAAAACCAAGATTTTTAATGCTATTTTTAACAATTTTCTGACCTCAAGCCTAAGATAAGTCGATTTAGACGATAAGTCGGGTGCTCTGCTTCAGAGAAAAAAAATACCGACTAATCGTCGGAAAAATACGGTACTACTTATCCCAACACAGTATTGGCATGCATAGACACAATTTGTGTATATGACAGTGCAAGTCACATCCTTCCTGCCAAACAGCCTATCCTTTTCAAGTACGAACTATCCTAATTGCATTCCCATACAACCCTTCATCCTCCCCAGAAACTCACAATCCCCTTTTTAATGCATCGAGGATCTGTGACTCAGTTATAAAAAAAAATAAAAAAATAAAAAAAAAAAAAAAAATTTTATATTTTCAAAACAAATTGTATGTTATTGATAAACTTATACATATACAAAATATCCTATATCTATGCTCATCTGATCAGTTAAGCAGTGACTATACATGCAAATCATTTTGGGTCAGTCTCAAACTAAAATTTTATACATTCAGAAAACATGGGAAATGCCATTCAATCTGCATGCTTCTCTTTATATAAGACCTTTTTAAAGCAGTCTGTCAGTCCTTTACATGCTTCACTTATTTTGATTGTCGCGTACAATCAAAATAAACGGAGCATGTGCAGGTTTGATTTTGTTCTGTTCTTAATGGGACCTTCTTTTTAATTTACAAGACCTTCTCTTAATATCTTATAGGACCTCATCTTTGTTTTGTATAAGACCCTACTATTAACAGAACATGGGACCTTAATAGGCCCTTTTATATAGGGCTTCCTCTTTTATTGTTTTAATTCCTTTGTTTTGTGTTATCACACTTCTGTTCATAACTCTTCTGGGTCGGAGATTGTTAGACCTTCTCGTTGTTGTTCACATACCTGTAACAGCAGTGATGCTAATGACTGGCAAATGGCGGCCATCAATCTGGTCATATCCAAGGTCTGACACTTCAAGGTCAAACTTGAGGACCTCTGATGTTCTCGACTCCAACAGGAGTTTCCATTGGTTTCCTGCTTGTCCAGTTATCTAAAAATCACCAATAAAAAAACATTTCTTAAGGATCCTCGACACCCCATGACTTCTACTTTTTATGACAGTACGTCAAAACACTGCGATTTTAACCCATTTTAAAAAGTTTATATTGCCAAAATTTGTTGTCTAGCTTTGTAGCCCAATGAGTGTATATAGCTTTGATTTACTGACTTGCAGGTCCCGAGCTCAAATACTGAAGGGCCTTTTGTTTTCATGAATAGAGGTAAAATTCTAAAAGTTGATTTTTTCCCCCAAAAATTGATTTTTTTCTGTCATTTTTAAGTCAAACACATGCTAGAAATCTTTGAGTTATTAAGATGTGTATAGGCTTGTATGCAAAACTTTTCCCAAAGGTGTGAAGGACCTTTAATTATAATTTAAGTGAATAAATACATTTCATGTTTATTAACAAAAAGTTTATTAACTTGAAGGTTCATAAAGGTTAAAGATGGATAGAGGCAAACTTCTTTAGAAATTGTCTTATGTTCATCTGATGAAACATTTTGCATAATTATTAACTTTTTTATGTTTACACTACATGAAGAAATAAATAAATAAAACAAAACCAGTCTGAGCAAAGATTTCCACAAATTCCATCAAAACAAATCAGAAGATCATTCTTACACAACTTATTAAGATGAAATGTTTTCGATGGGTTTGAAAACCAGTCACAAACACCTTTTATAAATTCAGAATCACTTGTCTATTTAAATTTCTTACAAAATAAGTCACTACAACAAATCATGGTTATGTGAATGCATGTTTTCAAGCTGTATCAAGTTTCCTTCTGCATAAAATGTATAATCATACCAAGAGGTAAGTCGACATAAAATGTATGATCATACCAAGAGATAAGTCGACATCTGCTGGTCATCTTGTATGAGGTCAAGGTTAGCTATGCTGGCATCGACCTCCACTTCATTAACAATGCATCGCTTGATTAAGTCAACAATCTCTATCTCGCCGCACTATAAAAAACCCAAAATGTTATACTAAACTAACACGGAGAGGATAAAAATAGAAAAATTATATATCATTGCGAAATAATACCAACGGCTGTTGCTTCATGGAATTCGGTTACTTGGCACTTATGTATTACTGCTTTGTAATGTTTTTCTCCCAATAGTACCGGTACATACAAGTTTCATTACATTGGTATGAAAATTTGTTTTTAAACTTACGGTACTTTTGCATCTGCATAGTATTACACAAAATATGTATGATGTACAACATATTCACAGAAAACATTCAGATGTTATATTACTCAATGACTAAGAAACCTGGTCTAGTCAATCCATATTTATTACATTATATCAAATGAATGCAGGTAACTGCGCAATACCTTTGTGCCAATGATAGCAATTTGTTGACCATCCAGTGTATGCCACCACGTAACAACAGAGGGGATGCCTAAATGTACAGGAATACAACTGTTATAATGGGGAGTTATGTATGTATAAAGACACCAACATGGCAAACAAGATGCCCTTCACCAACATCTACATGTATCACAATGCAGTCATTATAATATTCTTTTGTCTGTCATTTGATTTCATTTTGACTGTATGCCAACACGGTGATGACAATAAACTGAATTGAATTGAATTAATCCACATCTCAGCCATTTTAACTAATAAAAATTGGAGAAAGAGAATGAAACTTTATATTTCTCCAGATATACATTGTATGCAGAGGGGCCATGTTTATCTGCTTTGAATTTCATTCATTTTCAGAGAAATATATATACAGGGTTTGTTTTTTCTCTAAGACTTAAAAAAAAATAATTCAAGAAAGAATTTCAATCCAATATGTGAAATAATGCATGTTCGTTCTGTACACAGGATGCGTTTCAATAACAACCTAGTACAACAAATTAGTTTATTTTCTCAATACCATGGAATGATCCTGTAAACATAAAATTTAACAATTTTTATCATACTATATTAATTTCTTAAAGTATTTCTTAAAAGTTAAAATTTTGTTAACTGATTAATGATTATCATTTATATATATATGAATGGGTTTGTCAGTCTTTAGTTCCCTCAAAAAAGGTTTTTCTCGATTAAAATTACAGGTACCATTTTAAAACCCAGCTAGAACCTAGCAGCTAGGTTAATTACCTCTTGGTTTCTTGACTTTAGTGATTGTGACATCATCCAGACTCCAAATCTGATCAACCTGGGCTGATTTATCCTAGAATACAAAAGAAAGTTACTACAACATGTACTAATTATCAGATAAGAGATATTTGTAAATTGAGTTTGTTGAGGCAATATGCACTATCTAATGAACATATAATGTTCTTTACCATGATTGACATATACTTTCAGCTACATATGTCTTTCAATTAACAAGCCAGTTTTAAATCAGAATAAAAAAATTCATATAACGCCAAGTCTGTCACCATATGACATATTCTTTTCAAAATCAATTTTACACGAACATCAAGATACGGTCTGAAAATCATGATAAAAAGAGTGTCAAATTTAAACCCACAAATGCACAGAAAAGATTAAGTAAAAATATTATCAAAGGAACTAGAGACGCCCACTACCACTATAGTCAGTCTCAAGATCTTTGGCATATATACAGTATACCAGTTCATCAATAATTTAAGACACAAAAATTGTAGATTTTAAACATTTCTATCAACATGATCAATTAAACCATGAATCTATCTATTGCCGTGTTCCCAATGTAAGATATGACACCGATTCTGATCAGCTATGATTGTCTTTTTCTTGTATTATACATGTAAATATCTATTTATCTATGTGTCATGGGTAATATCTTATAATAGTCACCAAATGAAGGCTCTAATTGAACTAGCAATAAAATAAATGTATATACATGTACATGTATGTAATTGAGTTTCACTGTGAATTTAGATGATTCGATTCTGTTTACTTAAAAATACACATCTTGACATACAAATTTGACAGCTGAGTTATGAAGCCTAAAATTTAAATTTTTGACAAGATAATGAAAAGCTTAGATTTAATAATGTAAACATTTACAGCAAACAAGCTTGTTGATTATGTCATAATCTGCGTAAAAATGATTCAGGAAAATCATAACAGTGTCTCAATCCTTGACACATTAAGTCATTATGACAGCCAGAATTTACTGGTTGTAACTAGACATGTTCGCCAAGCCTTGATTATTATTTAATCTAGAACAAACATTCTTCAGTTCTTTAACTGATAGAGAAATACATGATAATTTCCTGATCTCACCATATCTTACTAAATAAGTGTCATTAAGAAAATTTGTATATACTTTGTAGGCAATTATACCGTACTTTGTACGCACATCGGGGTAGTATTTAAAACCTATATATGATAATATGATATAAAAATTTAATTAAGTATATCCTAACAAAAGTTAACTTAAAATTTTTCCTTGGGTCTCAAAATTCCAAACCCCTAACAGCCCGCCCCCCCCCCCCCCCAAAAAAAAACGAGATCAATAATGTGACAGCAAACCGGTTTTTCTTATATGTGAACTGTATCCATAATCCATGTCAACCCTGAATTGATAAACACTACCTATCCAGAGAAATGGGTACTCTATATGCAATTAATATTTTGCAAAAAAAATGACTAAGTTCAACAGCTGGAATTTTTTGCATAAATTATCAAAAATCAAAATCCAAGTAATATGCACATGATGCATATCTCAGATAATTATATATGTATATGTACAATTGATCTGCAAAACATTAACTTATTATCCTGAAAACTGTAGGAGCTAGGAGTTACATCCATACAATAGGGTATACCCTATCTGCAATATAATGCAAAAAAATGACTATAAACACGAGGCATCTATGGACGTTTCTACGGTTTCTACTCACAACCAACGCACTTAGCGAACATCTTCAGAGTCAATGATAAAGTTCAACAGCTTTAGACTAAGTATTTTTTGCATAAATTATCAAAAATCAAAATCCAAGTATTATGCTTGCATATCTCTGATAAACGTACAATTGATCTGCAAAACAAAAATTTAATATTCCTATCTTGAAAACTGTAGGATGGTAAAAATCCATTTTAAATAATTTAAGATTTAAAATATACATGTATATATAATAGGGAGAATATAAATTTAATTCTAATTTAAAAACATACTATAAAAAAAAAATTAAAATACTCTGAACTCTAAATTAATTTTGAAATAATCTCCAAGCAAAACATTTTCGATTGCAAGTATATATAATCTAAGCTTAAACCCCAAATAAATCATTTCATGTATGGCATTTTGTAAAACTTACTACATGCAGTTACTGTATGGGTCAACAATGAAATAACTCATTGTGCCAGTTACCTTTTCAATTAATTCAAATGCATCAATGTTCTTCTATATACATGTGTGAAAAAAAAAAGAAAAAAGCTACTAGGTTCTAAAGAAAACATATTACAATGTAGGCCTATATTCCAAGTTTGTTTTACATTATTTTTTTACTCTTGGCCCAGATTAGCATGCCCAATCTTCTGGAAATTCCCTTTGCACTTCTAATGTGATCAATGTTTACATGAAACTGGAATATTCTGGATCCAACCAGAGAAATCTAAACGAAATAGGCTAAGGCCTCCCTCACCAGAATTGATCGAGCTGGAATGATGAAAATTGTGGCATCTTCTGTTACAATGAGGAGCCATGATACTGTGGGGTCAAAACACATGGAACATATTGGTTTCTCTTGGGGCCATGTCAACTGTTGGTATTTTGGGATTTTCCCTGATGATGAATATCTCAATAAGAGAAAGCCTGGAAAAGAATTTTCACATAAAAACATAAAAACTCCAAGGATATTCTGGGTTTTTTATTTACCGCATGTTTACTTTTAAGTTCAGTCAACTAACTGGGGCTAATTAATTGATACTTATCAATGCTTGATTAAACACTACAATCATTTTATCAAGAACAAGAACACAGTAAAGTGATTAAAATATATCAATCTACTATTAACTTCTGACAGGAAAAATGCATAATAATAGGCATACTTTGAGGATTAGAAGTTTAGATTTTCATTAGAAATCAAAATCTTATTTGTGTATGATCTAAAATCTATAAAAGACGAGTTCAAGGAATATACATGTATATATCGCGATACTTAAATTTTTGTGGAGGTAAATTCGAACACTGCATAATTAATCAGGGTTTTATTATATTAACAAAATTGAAATTGATAAAATGGCCTTCAAAGTGTAACATTATGCAATCCGGTAGACGACACAATGTGAGAGAACTTTGGAAATTTTCCAAAAAACATTATTTTTTGTAAGTAGGTTTGTAAGCAAGGTTAATATGTCACATGTGATATATCACGTACACAAGTCATAACAGTTCCTGTTACACGTTATAATTATGGTATATAGTAACCTTTTCATTTGATTTAAAATGAATTGCACAAAAAAAACACCTATAAATACATGTATACTTGCATTAAAAAAACTATTTTATCAAGACTAGCCTATACTGCATGTGCGAAACATATTTATTTTAATTTATAAAACCGCTGATAAATACGTGCATGGTCATTTTTGGCATATACATGTATATATTTGCTGATACAAATTTTGCATATACTGTGACATGAATTCAAATGCCCCAATTTCATAACCGACATCCATGATCAAATATGTTGCGTAAGGTCACAAAAAACTAGGTCAAAATATATTTACCATTGCTGTTGTAAAGAGCTAACAAATTATCCTCCCCTGCCTCAATCCATGCATATTTAGTCACTACCGGTGATTTTCCTGAATCACCATCTTCTCGAATAGACATTAATCGAACTAACTGAAATAACGGGTACGTCGTTGGGAAAGGCATTCTCCTGTCTTTCATTGAAACATGTTGTTTATTTCCTTACATTATTTACAGGTCCTGCTCGAACCGCTTTAATGTCTGACTACACACTCGGGAAGTTTCTCGACTCTACCTCGATATTAACGGCGCGGCCATGTGACTTCGTAAACAAAACCACGTGACAATCTCTCGCACGTGACGTACTTTTCTTTTGGTCATGCCGAAATTGTACAAGATTTTTAGGGTCATTTTAGTGGTTCATCTGCTGACAGATGTGTCGCTGACAGTTCGATATGACCCGAATTGGAACTCTCTTGATTCCCGACCCCTGCCGGATTGGTATGACGATGCAAAACTCGGAATCTTCATACACTGGGGAGTTTTCTCAGTTCCAAGCTTTTCTTCCGAGTGGTTTTGGTACGACTGGAAGCAAAGGGGACTGCCTGGCATTATTGACTTTATGCAAAAGAACTACCCTCCAGATTTCACATATCCAGACTTTGCACCTGAGTTTAAAGCAGAGTTTTACAGCCCAATAGAGTGGGCTGGTCTTTTTAAACAGTCGGGAGCCAAGTAAGTCGATCATGATCATGCGAGAGGTGAAAAGCATCCAAAAGCTGTTCAATATGTAAGACTACCGTCAAATTCCAGCATTCCATAACTCAGTACATGACTGAGTTTTTCTATTAGGACCTCCTTTGCGCTCTGTCCTCTTGTCCCTTCTTAAAGCCATCAATTATCATTTATTCATTATCTCTCCTTGGTTTCACACACAAAGTGCTTTAATTTCAGGTATTAAATAGTGTGCATAAAATATTAAGACATTTTCGGTGAAGGTCAAGATCACTTTAAAGCCCTAAATTCTGTAAAATATATGTACTTGTTCTCCCCTTGACCCTTCCTGGCTCTTAACATCACCAAAAAAGTGTGCTTGAGAGAAATGGGTGTGCAAAGTGAGTGTATAACATTATTAAATTAAGATATGGTCAAGGTCATATCAGATCTCTGGAAACCTAGCTGGCTCATACTTCACATCAAGTGTCCTTGAATCAAGTTTTGAGTGACAATATCAGTAGTAATTTCCTAAAAATTTAATGGTACTAATTTTTTCACAGAATTTGTGTGGAAATAAGGTTAATCAGTCCAAAACTAGCGCCTTTTTTTGTGCACCGTAAATTGGAGGTTTTTACTATGGGAGGAACTGTAGCTCCCAGGTCGTTCATCCTAATTTTTTCAGACTGGAAGCTACAGACCTGCAGCTATGTTTGGTGAAGTGTACACTAGCTATGTTTATCTTTTTCTTTTAGGAAGTCTGAATACTGTAAACCAACTATTATTCGTGACGACTTTATTTCGCGATTTATCTGAGATGAACTGGTTTGCGGTATATGGTTAAATACTGATCCGCGGCGAGAAATATTCGCGACAATGAGGCTCTCGCGAACCTCGCAAAAATGTCTCGCACGCAAATAAAAGTTTTTGATAATTGGTCAATATTCTTTAAACAGGTATGTTGTTCTGACCAGCAAACATCATGAAGGATTCACTAACTGGCCATCCAAATACTCCTTTAACTGGAATGCCAATGACACTGGGCCAAACAGAGATCTTGTTGGTAAGAGGGAATAAAATGAAAACAGGTACAGTGTTAATATAATTAGATTCTAGAAGATTGCCTATACTTTGATTGATGGTGCTTGACAATTAATGTACCGCCTATTTATATGCATTGTACTGGTGTTTTCTTTCAAGCTCCGTTTAAAAATGCATCGATAAACAGTTGATCTTTAACCTCAAGAACATCGATATCTTTAGAACCATGCATATTTATTGAAGTGTACTGAAAGTGCCAACCACTGGAATTTTTTTCTGTATTTTAACTTCAATATTTCAAATCCTTAAATATTTTTTTCTTGGTCCAGTAAAAAGTAAAGATTCCGAAGTCTGACTGTATAACATGTATATTATAAGAAGGTATATGTAGATGATACATCAAGATTATTTTTGTAAGTTTCCTTTGAACAGGAGACCTGGCAGCTGCTGTTAGGGATTACTCTCTGAAGTTTGGACTCTATCACTCCATGTTTGAGTGGTTTAATCCTTTGTACAAAAGTGATGCAGCAAATGGCTTCAAAACCCAGAACTTTGTCAAGGTATGTACTTGTCACCAGTCATCATTTTATGTGTTTGTACATATATTTTCAACAACCATATTACGGTATATATCAAAATTGTTTTAGAGAGAGATCTAGAAGATCTAAAAAGAGAGAGAGAGAGAGAAAGAGAGAGAAACCCATAATGTTGCATGTACATATTAATGAATTTAATCTGTGCAGCTATATAGGTATTCTCAGCAACAAGTTAAACCTTATTCATCCAAAACTAATCTTTGAGGCTAAAGCTGGACAAAAATGATTCCTGCTTTAAGTCTGTACTTTTACTGATAAATATTAAGTAAAAGTAAGGGAGGAAAATCTTGAAGGAAAGTTTTTTTTAATGAATTTGTCAGACATTCATTGAGTTTACAATCTTGTCCCTAATCAGTCCAAGACCATGCCTGAGCTGTACGAGATTGTCCAGAAATACAAGCCTGAGGTGGTGTGGTCTGACGGGGACGGGGACGCCCCTGCCGAGTATTGGACATCCCAGGAGTTCCTGGCCTGGCTCTATAATGACAGGTACATAAACATTGTACTGTGTTTGTTTTTAGCTCACCTGAGCTGAAAGCTCAAGTGAGCTATTCTGATCACCTTTTGTCCGTCGTCCGTCTGTCCGTCCGTCTGTCTGTCCGTCTGTAAACTTTTAACATTTTGAACTTCTTCTCTAAAACCGCTCAACCAATTTCAATAAAATTTGGCACAAAGCATTCTTATGGGAAGGTTAATATAAATTGCAAAAATGAAAGACCGATCTTTATTCAAAGCGGAGAAAACCTCGAAACTGTAGAAAAAGGGGGGTGCATTTTAAAAAATCTTCTTCTCAAGAACTACCGAGTCAAATTCAATGTAATTTAGCATAAATAATCCTTATGGAAAGGAAAATATAAATTGTAAAAATTATGGGGTAATTCTGTTTCAAATCTGAGTTATTACGAAAATAATAATAAAGGAAAGGCGTGTTTCAATCAGTTTATACCTTCGGGTTCGGTATTCCATGAGCACACATGATGAGTCATGGTAAAATGGGTAGGCAAACGCGGGCCGGGGCAAAACGAAAGATTGGCAGTTATTAATATGCCAATCTCATTAAAATTTTGAGGATATGTTACGGACCAGTATATTTGTATTCGCTGTAAATATTGCTGCAAAAAAATGCGTATTATGGAATTGACGATTGCCGATCTGCCCCGGCTTTTATTTTGCCCCGGCCCGGTTTTGCCCACCCATTTTACCAAGACTCGTGGTTAAGATAAACGGGTCGATCTGACAATGATGAATTAGTTTGTTGTGCAACAGTTCGCGTACGAAGGGGATCTTTGAAACATGCAAAATACATTGGTGCCGATTTTGTGAAGTAAATTGAGGTGAAATATTTCAATGCGTTGACAGTTTTCACATATGACGGTGGTGTTAGATTGTTTTGATTTTCGTTTCGTTTTCATTATCAATGCATTGTAACCTGGGAACTATCGCCTGTATTTTGTAAATTTTTACATATCAAATCAAACAGAGACTTCGGTAAATCAGCCAGTTAACTGTTTACCTGCGCAAATTAAGCAAAACCTGATGTATTAAAAGAGTACTAAAATTCATTCTATCGGTAATTCGGTATGATCTTTTGCGTATTATTAGATTAATGCAATGTGTTTTGTTGAGATGCTTAGCATTTTCTCGAGTTTATTCATAAATTTAAATAGAGTTTAATATCGCTGACGGAAATATGTAGGTATATACATGTATATGATTCATTTTGAAAAATAAATTGTGCACTTTATTTGTTATAGTGCATGTTTCTTATGTTTAATTGTTTACAATTTCTATTTACTAACCATATTTGAGTGTAAAGCTTCGAATTATAAGCAAGATACAGAGATTTGCTCACAATTCTATGTATACAGATCTGAGGCCATTCTTTTTTTCCACTTTAAATGCTGAATAGGAAATACCAAGTTAAAAATCTTAAGCTGAATGTAATAATTTTTAACTCGTGTGAACAAAATATGACTCAAACCTAGCAGAATTGTGAGCTCTGTATCTTGCTTATAATTCTACGTTTGATGCTGAAATTTTGGTTGATCATTAGAAATGTCTCGCTAAATGTTAAATACTTGTACAAAAAAATTAACGGATGATATGCTGTATATAACTACTCTCTGGGGCCCCCTCTTTATACAATAAATAATGTGAAATCTACATCAATTTTGATAGTTTTTCAGACACGAGTAAATAAAAACGACACCGTTAAACAATTTCCATAGTTCTGACACATTTCTGTTGCGGGGATAAAGGAATTATCGCTATTCCTAAGAAAATATTACAGCGGAAAATTATCCTGGTCTGTAGCCATTTTTATTTTTGAATAAAGATGAAAATAATGGGTGGGGACTGATGTGCCTGTCAATACTGTAACATTGATATTTATAGTTCTTTAACATGTCACGTGACAACAATTTTCATTCCAGTGTATTCATCACTCAAATGTGAGTAAAGTTATAAAAGTCACACGAGTTTACGCCAGGTAAACAACAGTCATTTAGTTATAATGGAGAAGACAAATTAAATTTTTGAATGTTTTTAATTTGAGGAATTGAGCGGATTGGAGTACAATTTTCTTCTTCACATCTATAGGATATTTAATAAAATGCAATAACTATTATATGATATTTTTAAAAAAATACAATAACTAGTAAGTAGTTGAGGAAGAAAATATATGTTCTCATATATTTTGATCACTTTATAAAGTGGGGGAAGGGGGTGGGGGCAGAACGAAAATATAGGGAATTGGAAGTTAACAGTGTACTCCTACCAAATATTAGTTTCTCTTGCATAGGATTTTCTTATTCTGGGTAAAAATAGTATTCCATAAAGATACAATGTCAAAGATTACGTGTATGCAAAAATAAGTGTAAAATTCGAATACTTTACAATATTTATTTTTTGTTATTCTACTGAGGGGCCATATGGCACAATATCTTTTGAACGCCCATTGTTGCTCAGGTGAGCGATGTGGCCCCATGGGCCTCTTGTTATATTTTTTTAAGCTAGATGGCTTAGATACACAGAAGAGAATAGGAAATATAGAGAATATGATGCAGAAGTGATGAATTAGAAAAAAAAATTCAAATACTTTTATGAAAATTAAAAATTCCACAAACATTTCTTAGTATTGACAGTGTTTTTGATTTTTTGTAGAAAATTCCCATGTAAATTAAGTACTGTATTTTTTATTCATTAACATTTTTAGTTTTACTTGAGATAACAATAATACTTTTTGATAAAACATTTCCGAACATTCATGATAAAAAAGGACATTTTGGAAAAAAAGTAACACCTTGTCTCATCTTCATCATTGAATAGAAACTACATTACACATGCTCTTTATGACAGATACACACATTGTACTTATCCTACTTGTCTCCCTTGATACTAATTAAAAGGCTCAAGTATTAGACTAAATTAAGGAGCTACCATTATGTGATATGAAATAAAAGTGATAGTCTAGAATATTTGTTAAAACATTTAACAAACCATCACAACCCAATACCAGTATGGACAGAAATAAACTTTTCATTATCTTTTTAATTAAAAAAAATATTACTTGAAATAGAGGGCCAGAGACTTTAAACTGTTAATGTTGTTTGTAGATTAACATTAACTGCATTTAATATGTGAAGTAGTGAGTTGCAAGTAGGAATGCTGGAGTTAGTTCCCTTGCATCATATGTGCTTTTGATGTACATTTATATTACACACAAAGTGATAATGATTAATCTCTCTTAACTAACGTGATAATTAGTGCATGTATTTTTTTTAATAGTCAAATGTAGGTAGTTTTTTAGCTCACCTGAACCGAAGGTTCAAGTGAGCTTTTCTGATCACCCGTTGTCCGTCGTCCGTCCGTCCGTCCGTCCGTCTGTCCGTCTGTAAACTTTTCACATTTTCGACTTCTTCTCTAAAACCACTGGGCCAAATTTAACCAAATTTGGTACAAAGCATCCTTATGGAAAGGGGATTTTAAATTGTTAAAATAAAGGGGACAGCCCTTTTTAAAAGGGAGATAATTGCGAAACAGTGAGTATAGGGTGTGTGTCTTTAAAAATCTTCTTCTCAAGAACCACTGCACCAGAAATGCCAATATTTACACAAAAGCTTGTATATATAGTGAAGATTCTAAATTGTAAATATCGTGACCCTCGGACCAAAACTGGGGCTCTAGGCGGGGTTCAAAGTTTAACATAGAAATATACATAGAAAATTGTTTACAAGATTTACAAGATTTTTGTTCCATTTATTCAACTAAATTGTGCACCAAAAAACCCAACTGTGTCTCCCTGATTATTGACAACTCATGGCATAAGTATATAAGTTTGTTTAATCAAGAAATGACGGATGAAAACGATAAGGTGTAAAAATTCACTAAACATTATTTTAGTTTATCGCTTACAGTTTATTTGGAGACCGTGCCCGATAAAAATAAAAATTAATATGTAAATTTATTTGTTGTCGGGCACGGTCTCCAAAATGAATGTAAGCGATAAATGTATCTTGTGATTTTGTTGCAATATTGGTTTAGCATTATAGATACGGCATAGACTGGTTCGCCAGCCATGATAACGCGTCATAGGAAATAGCAGTGACGAGAAAAAAATATTTTTAGGCCCACTAGTTATCTTAACACGCTTGCGATTCTCTCGGAGAGTCAATAGATTTATTTTAAAAGTAAAACGGCTTTAATATTTATAAACAAAGAAAGAGAAAAATCTTTCGATTAAGTAAAACCGCTACAAAGTGTTAGCCTGAAGAAATCTCTGGAAGCCAGACAACTGTATATTTATTTTACCTACTGGTTATGGAAAGTCCTTATAACTTAAAAAAAAGAAAAAACAATTTCTACACTGACACAATCCCACTCTCTAAGTTAATACTTCCATATTTTATAAACACATGATAATATAATATGTACAGACCATGTGCTAATTGTGTGTAGCCTGTGTGCATTCAATTTATATGTGCTTACTTATTCTTATCGGACCTTTACGGGAAAACGGAGCTAAATCAGATCGTTACCATCCTCAGCAGCCCCATAAATAATTGGCATGGATTGGAATGCTCAGTACGAGCAGTCTAGTGCTCCGAGTCTGCTGACCCAATTATAACTTACTCAACAATGAAAATATTTATACATTTCCGATGTAAATTAATATTTACAATACCAACATAAACAATGTATTGTCAACGGTGTCAATATGAATTTATTCTTGTTAATTTGATATTTATTGTCAAATTCATGTAGATCTATAGTTCTTCTTAAAACTTCTTTCTTTGATCCGCCTCAATCTTCTTTCCGATTTATTTTAAGTGTGCGCATTTGCTGTGCACGAAGCTGCAGTGAGTTTTCCCACTGTCATGGCGGTGGTGGTTACCTGTCCTTGAATTTCCTAACGGCAGCGTTTGGAATCAAAGGCAGGCTATCCAGTCTAAGATACGGCAGATCAACGCACGTGGTGTAGATTTATTTGTAAACAACACTAGTCTTGTTTCACACGGAAATTGAAATAAATAAGTTTTATTATAATTAGGGAAACACTGTTAATGTGTTACACTCGTATTCTAATGACGAACCCGTGAAATTTGTTCAAAGACTTTTTAAAGCAGAAAGAAGTTAATTTATTTTTGAACTTTGAAATTTCTTCGATTTTTGTAACCATGGTGAGTTATGATTCATTGTATTACAAATGCATCGTAGTGATGCATTTTTAATACAATGAATAAGGAAATAGACTGAGTATACAATCACATGGTGATGTTAAAATTGCAAACGTAATACTGATATTATTTGATATACGAATATTGGTACAGAAATTTAAATTAATGATATCTATATTAAAGAAAATGTCAGCTCGACGCCTTTGTGGCCGTACCGGCCTTTGATATGGATAGGGAAGATTCTAGATTGTAAAAATCGTGACCCTCGGACCAAAACTGGGGCCCCAGGCGGGGTTCAAAGTTTAACATAGAAATACATAGGAAAAATGTTTAAAAATCTTCTTAAGAACCACTGCACCACAAATGCCAACTACGTATTTTATAAGGAAATATACTGAGTATACAATCACATGGTGATGTTAAAATTGCAAATAAAAATATAGTAGCATATGTGCGAATTTAGTTACACAAACCATTTTTATTCTGATATTATTTAATACATGTATACGACTATTGGTACAGAAATTTAAATTAATGATATCTATATTAAAGAAATACTGGGGCACCAAGAGGGGTTCAAAATTTAACATTTTAAAAAATATATACATGTAGAAAACGTTTAAAATTGTTCTTCTCGAGATTTACAATGTTACAGTTTGTGGAATTACTATGCATGCATCCCTGGCTTATGTAGATTCTTAATTGGTAAAATCGTGATCCCCGTACTAATACTGGGGCCCCAAGAGGGGTCAAAGTTTAATATAGAAATATATAGGTAACATGTTAAAAAATCTTCTTCTTGGGAACTACAATGCTACAAGTTGTGAGATTACTATGCATGCAACCTTGGATAATGTAGATTCGATAGTTTTAAATAAGTGAACCCTTGACTAATACTGGGGACCCAAGATGGGTTAAAAATTTAATGTAGAAGTATATATGGAAAATGTTTAAAAACCTTTTCACGAGAACTACAATGCTTCAATGTGTCAGATTACTACGTAAGCATCCTTAAATAGTGTAGATTCGAAATTATAAAAGCTGTGACCCTCGATCCAATACAGGGGCCCCAAGAGGGGTTCAAAGTTTAACATAGATATATAGAGGGAAAATGTTTAAAAATCTTTTTCTAGAGAACTACAATGCTTCAACTTGTGAGATTACTATCCAAGCATCCTTGAATAATGTAGATGCTAAATTAATAAAGCAGTGACCACTGGACTAATACTGGGGCCACAAGAGGGGTTCAAAGTTTAACATAGAAAAATACAGGTAACTCTCGATAACTCGAAGTCCATGGGACCGAGGAAAAACTTCGAGGTATCAAGAGTTCGAGTTTTCAAGAGTTCGGAGTTTTTCGGGTTGACCGACGGGTTTTAAAATTAGTCTTACCGGATGTTATGATTAAGCCATTTATTAAGTGCTTACCTTTAGGCACGTGCTTAAACAATGTTTTCTTTTCAGTTAGATGTTTTAAAAACTAAATAGAAATAAATATTGAATAAATTCATGATACACTGTAATTATTTATTTTATGCATCATATTGTGATCAGATTGCTTAGTACTACTGGACTGCGAGACGACATGTCGTGAATTAGATAATTGAATATCACCCATTGTTCCCACTTTACGGGTCCTTCAACAGCTGTAAGAACTTGTTCAGCAATAATCATTAAAATGACAATGATGCTGATAAGCATAATTTCTACAGTTTTATAATTCTAAAATTTTTACCATGGCTCAAAATTATCGTTCCGTCTCAATTAATTTATCATTTTCACTGCGCCTTCAAATTATAGTAAAATGGTCGGTGTTAATTAGTATGGTTAATCATCAAACAATTATCACCTGGCAGGACAAGTGTCGCCTGAATAAACAACCCGTGACACGGGTCCCGCGTCTAACGCCTGGAGCCATTTAAATGACCAAGTAGGTGTTAATTAGGTAACGCTTGGATATACACAGCCACTTCGAGGTATCGAGAGTAAAAAACTATAGATTATGAATAACAGGACTGCAGTTTGACTTCGAGGGATCAAGGGTTTCGAGAGATCAAGAGTTCGAGAAATCAAGAGTAAATTTGCTTAGTTATATAGGGAAAAAAATCGGGACGCTAGACTCACTTCGAGCGATCAAGAACTTCGAGCGATCGAAGTTCGAGCCATCGAGAGTTACCTGTATATGGGAAATGTTTTTCTCGAGAACTATTATGCTACAGTTTGTGAGATTACTATGCAAGGATCCTCAAATAGTGTAAATTCTAAATTGTTAAAGCCAACCATAAACCTCGGACCAATACTGGGGCCCCAGAAAGGGGTTCAAAGTTTAAAATAGAAATAACATATGCTACGAAATAGAATGTTACAAGGAACTGTTGTTCAGGTGAGCGATGTGGCCCATGGGCCTCTTGTTAATTTACTGGTTTGATATGGAAAAAAAATTTTTGAGAACATTAGAAATTGCTTTTCTGTTTGATACAGCCCTGTGAAGGACACAGTGGTTGTCAATGACCGGTGGGGAAAAAACATCTCTTGTCATCACGGAGGATTCTTCACCTGTGCTGACAGGTACAATCCAGGTATGTTACCATAGCAACTACAGGTAAACGTGAAAAGTAATTTGATTTATTTTTACAAACTCTGCTAAATTGTAAATCTGAGGGTATTTATTGCCTTTTTATATTCTACTTTGTTTAAAACTTGCAGATCAAATTCAAATGTTTTTTTTTAATTTCCTCTACTGAACTAAATGCTATGTCAATGTATGCTTTCATTACCTGCTGCCAAAGCATGAAATTTAAATTATCACACATGGGAGGGGGGAGTAGAAGGAGTTTGTATGTATGTATATGTATATTTTTCCTCTTGCTGTAATTTTAGGTAAGCTTCAAACTCATAAATGGGAAAACGCCATGACAATAGATCATTATTCATGGGGTTACCGCAGAAATGCCCCTCTGAGTAATTACCTGTCGATTGAGGAACTGCTGAAGACATTTATCACCACTGTCAGCTGTGGGGGAAACATGTTGATGAACGTCGGACCGACAAGTTACGGCAGAATAGTGCCAATCATGGAAGAGAGGCTGAAACAAATGGGGGAGTGGCTGGGTGTGAATGGGGAGGCGATCTACGGAACGAGACCGTGGTCCCACCAAAATGACACTGTCACTAAGGATGTATGGTAAGGGTTTGAATAAAACCTTATACATGTACATAAAAAAATCTTCAGCTTAATTTTGTTCAATGAATTTGATACAGTTCAAAGAGTTAAGAAGTGGTCAGAAATCTATTCTCTTTAGATGAGTGAAAGAGGCATTACTATGACCAAAGATGAAGGCTATGCCAGTCCTCTTCTCTAAAGAGATTAGTCAGAAACTAAATTGTTTTTCATTTTATTATATTGCTAATGTATCATGTAATTTATATTCTGAGGGTGGAAATTTTGCATTTTCTTTCCTCCATAGATACTGGTAATTTATTTTATTTTCAAACTTCTCTGCAGTTTATATCTGTTGCAATATCTGAACTGATCACTCAATCGATGTATTTTATATGCATTTTGTTCCTTAGAATTTTTGAGTTCATGATGATGCCATATAAAATTAAACACAAAAAGCACCTCTCAGAAAAAATCCAGTTAAATATTGTTCATACTTAAATGCCATTTGTTATATACATGTATATTTTTATAGGTACACAAAAAAGAAATCTTCCACAGGGTACACAGTGTATGCCATTCTCCTACAGTGGCCAAAAGCAGGAACTCTTACCCTTGGGGCGCCTCAAACAACAACAGCCACAGTAGTCTCACTGCTTGGTTATCAAGGGAACTTCGACTGGAGCAAGGGGCCCACAGGGGGGATTGAAATTAAGTTTCCCCTGATTGGTTGGAATATGATGCCATGTAAATGGGCCTGGGTTTTAAAGCTAGATGGAATAAGCAATTAACTCATTCAAGTGATGTTCGATGGCAGTCTGGGTACTGTAAACATACCATATTTAGTGTGTACGATATTTGGCAGAATATGATTTTTCAACAAGTTAGCGTGGATTTGATTTAGCACATTTCTGAATGTACCTATTTATCTACTTATATTTTCCAGTGTCTTTGCCTGTGATAACACTACGTATCGATTTTGTACTACATGTATATAACCCATAACTTCAAATGACGCCAAATTGAGGCGCCAGCGGGGTTTGCTTATTTATATTTAAATATTTAATCTCACGATGGCTTAAAATTATATTTCGGTTGGGGCGTGATCAAATCTAACCTAAAGCCCTTCCGGCTTTATTGGATTTGGTCACGCCCCGACCAAAATTATCACCTCATAATACTCGAAGAATGATTCCTTATTCCTTAAATATATTTCACATTTGGTGATGTACTTGATTAAGCGGACGCTGTTTACAACCAAAAAGGCTAAATAGAATACACAGCCAAATGTAATACGTTTACAGTATTTCCTGTCCTTGCTGCCATTTTTTTATTGCTTTTTGCATATCTTTAGATATTCTTGTTTATTATGATTAAGAAGATATGACACACATTGTAAATGCAATAAATAAGAGTTGCATAGAATTCTTATATTTTGTGATATTAAAACAACCATTTTTATATATTAAGTACATTTTTGTGTAAGTCCCCAAAACTGGCTGGGAAATATAACTAGGCCTTTATAATTAAGGTTAAAGTTGATGTGAAGATCATTCCATATTATGCATTTGTGATTTTGTGCTGTTGATTTTTTTTTTGGAAAGATTTGTCTCTTTCGTCTCATTCTACTCAGCGATCTTAGATTCTGTGTTATGTAGCATTTAATGTGTGCATTTAGGGACCCTTTCTATACAGCACAATAGTTTAGGGTACCTGCAGTTAGATAATTCACCAGTTGTTGAAAAATAGATTTAGTTGAAATACACAGTGTATGACATATTCAATTATTACATCCATGTTTTTTAGGTTTAAAATTGACACATACCCTATGTTAAAATTGAACGAGATACACATAATGTGTTTACATCATAATGCAATATAAATTTTCTGTATAGGTCTCGATTCCCTATTGCGTAATGTGTATCGCATTTTGACTGTGATAACTGTCTGATGACTTGAGATCTATCAAGTGTTGTTTGTAAATGCTCACCTTTTTTTCTTATACCACATACATAAAGCAGATATTTTTTTTTATAAGTACATATTATATACATGTATATATCTTTTATATTTGAGTAAAATATTTAATTTTTGCAATACCCGGTAGTTGATTTTCTTTTCAGCATATCATTTAATTTATATCTCATTTAAGCTGATGTACAGTACCGTTCAAACCCAACCTACATGTAACACCAGAATAAACCCCAACTAAACCCAGGGGTTACTTTTGGGGTTTACTCTGGGCCTGCGTTTTGAAAATTTGAGTCCACTCGGGGTTTACTTTGGGTTTACTTAGGATTTGCTTTTGGGGTCAAGAGTGAAGCAGACCCATCCTTTATCTTACCATCTTACTGCCTGTAATTTCTGCGCCTTGTATATTTCAAATACACATGTAGTGTCTGATATCAGGGGTCTACTTCTGATCACGGTTTACTCTCTCTGTCCACTCTGGGTTTACTTTGGGTTTACTCTGGGTTTACTCCGAAACCCCGTATATAAGTAAACTCAGGGATTAGTTGGGGTGTTGTACTTTCTGTTAGGTTGGGTCTGATCGGTACTGTATCCAATAGTTATCCAAACTCTACTTTTCTGTTATTATTTTGTCTAATAAAGAAAAGAAACAAGTACATAAGACAATATTTTTCCTTAAGTTATATTCAATTCAGATATATAAATGCCTTATTACAAAAGTGCACAATTATAGCTGAGCGCCAGGGATAAGCAATTCTAATTCGTGATATGTTTGTTTATAAGCTTAACTTGTTACGAGTTAACCCGGTATTGGCGGTAAAATAATACATTTTTAAGATTTGGGCTTGGACTGAATCTCGTTTCGCTGTAAGCTAGAATTTGTAATAAGTACGCTCGTTGTGTCGGTGTTTTACTGTACAATCTATTGTCATATTTACATCCACCAAGTATGATCCCTCCTATTTCTTACAGAAATTGACTATTGTAATACAATTTATTATACTTTCATGTTAAATACTGAAATCTGATTGGTTTAGACGAAGTTGACAATCCGTTCTAATACCCTCAGCGTTAGCAACACACTTGGCAACGGGCCGATAGAACAAATTGTTACATGCGCGTAAATTATGCGCGTACGGTTCGCCGTAGAACTCGCGTCTTTTCTATATAAAAGCAGTAAAATTTGCCATAAAATTAAGACATTCAGTATAATAAAATAAATAATGCCTGTTTGGGAGGGTACCAGTTGAAATTGACACCCCTCGAAAACCATTGTCAACCTCCGCTTCGCGTCGGTTGACAATGGTTTTCTCGGGGTGTCAATTTCAACTGGTACCCTCCCAAACAGGCACTATTTATATAATGTACATAGCTCTGTAGAAACTGACAAGACTGAAATCTACACGCCCCGACGTTAATCGATTGGTCGGACCTTCAGCAACCTAAGATAAATCACGGACTGCACGATATAATCATGATGATGTCGGACTCAATTTCCATTTTTAAATAGACGACTTGGCTATTTCTTTTATTTTTACCTACTGATTTCTGGATCTGTGCATGATCCCTATTCATTGACCGGTCTTGTATAGGAGCTTTTCCCCCATAGTAGATTTTCCTCCCGCAAAACTGGTTATATAGTAGTCTTTTCCCCCGGGCGAAAGACTACTACATAGTAGAATTTGAAAGACTACTCTATAGTAGAATTTCCCCCATAGAAATATTTTTCTCTCACGTTTTTGGTTCAAATTTTAATGGAAAGTCAGCCGGGAATAAAAAAAAAATCAATGTTTTATACACCCCCAAGTTGCATAAATGAATGTACCTGCATACATTTGTACATGTTTAGTTGTTTTTGCCAATGTTTAAATTTCGTTCATGTTACTCATTAATCTTAACGTACATCTACCTAATCATCTGATAAATGCACAAAGTATGACATGTTAATAGATCATTAGGGATAATTGATAAATGATAAAATGTTTGTAGAATTTTTTAAGAAAGATTTAGTAAATTCTTTAACAAATCACTAATCGCCCAACCGTGTGTCTGTCTGTTCTTGCAAGGTTAAATCTCTGCTTTGGAGAATCGTCAGAATTAAGATCGCTCATGACCTAATGGTGTGTTAAGACACTAATTTTACATGTAGGTTTCCACTGTCTTGCGATCTGTTACAAACACAAATCGTAGCTGATCGTGAAGCTATTTTCAGGCTTGGACAGGAGACAATGCGGGTCGATACGTTTGTTAGACTTTGATACGATATAAGGTCACGATAGGCATATTTCTGGAGACGCGATCTGAACGGATCTCGATCTGATCGTGACACGAATCCTGCCCAGACGCTGGTGTACGTGCAGATACGTTTCTATACGTGCAGATACGTTTACCTTTTTTTTTCCTTCAAATTTTACTTTGAAGGCAAAATTTGAAGAAAAAAATCGTGACCATGCCCCTTTAAGTCATACACGTATAAATAATTCATCATATGTTTGTGTTTTGACTGTAAAAGTGAAATTTTATGCTCCTCCCTAAGAAGACCCAGAAGCCGCCGCCAAGTAAAATGTCCGCCCTGCCGACTTAACTTTAATTGCCAATGTATTTAACAATTGTAAAGCGGCCGCCGTGTATATCTAGTTGGATCATAAGAAGACTATCTGTTTAGTTTAAGACTTTAAGTTAAATAATGCAATTCTATTTTTCAATTCATATATTCTTTCAAATTAAACCACATAACAATTTTGGATAAGATTATTAGGACTGAGATCAAACGACTCAATTCACAAATTTTGACAGCTTTAAAAAAAATCCTAAGAATGCAGAATGAGTATGTGTCATCAAATCCCCTAATTTTACTAATTCTAGTGGCTGTACATAGTTTCTTATTTGATTATTATTACACGTACACAAACATTCTCTCCATTTCCCCACTCCTATAGGAAGACAGTGGTTACTTGTTTGAAATTTTTTCTTGGTAAAACATTAAGAATTAATACCAGAATATAGTTTTTATATCGTTTTAAACCTATTGTCTTCCAACAAATGTTTATTTAAAAAATAAAACTATGATTTGATGTTATGACTACATTAAGTAGTCATGACACTAAATTTTATTTTTAAATACATATTTGTGTGAAGACACGTGAGCAATTGGTTTAACTAAATACCATTCTGTACAGTGTTACATATGCGTCAATTGAATATCTTCCATAATCGGATGATGCATTTTAGCGTCTTCTCTATGCCACCTACGATACTCATTGTTGCCAAAACGGTAATCAAATAGTGACCTTTTAAAAATTCATTCATGGGCATGTTGATTCAATGTATCATCTTCCTAACAACATTATATAAATAGTGCCTGTTTGGGAGGGTACCAGTTGAAATTGACACCCCGAGAAAACCATTGTCAACCGACGCGAAGCGGAGGTTGACAATGGTTTTCGAGGGGTGTCAATTTCAACTGGTACCCTCCCAAACAGGCACTATTTATTTTATTATACTGAATGTCTTAATTTTTATAGCAAATTTTACTGCTTTTATATAGAAAAGACGTGAATTCTACGGCGAACCGTACGCGCATAATTAACGCGCATGTAACAATTCGTTCTATCGGCCCGTTGCTAAGCGTGCGAGGGAGAGAGAACGGATTGTCAACTGCGTCTAAACCAATCAGATTGCAGTATTTAACATGAAAGTATAATAAAAAGCAATTGTATCAGTGTCAACTATAATTAAATATATGCACGTGTCTTGTTCTTTTAAATCTCGAATCTGTGATGATAGTCTTGCAATCTCGATGCATGAAAATGTATATATCAAAACTTCATGATTGTACAACAGTACATGACGAAAACTTTGCAAGATTTTCAATTGGTTTTCAAGTCTTAAAATTAAAAAAAACACATGCATAATTAGTGTTAAAATAATGGCTTTATGTTACATGTAAAACTCACTACTAAATGCAGGTCAAAAAGGTCACTATACGCTAGTACGTTCTCGCAACAACAAAAAAAAAACAAGAACGTATGGAACGCCTGGACTGTCTTATCATGGCAAAACTAAATACATTATGTGCTTATATTATTATGTAGCGTGCTTTAATTGTTAAGTGATGTCCTTGTATCATTATGTGGTGTGCTTTTATCATTATGTGGTGTACTCCTTTAATTATGTGATGTGCATTCATTATTATGGCATGTGCATTTGGTATTATGTGATGTGCATTTGGCATTTTGTGATGTACATTTGGCATTTTGTGATGTGTATTCATCATTATGTGATGAGCAGTTATCATTATGGCATGTGCATTCATCATTATGGCATGTGCTTTTCTAATTATGTGATGTGATTCCGTCTTTACATTATGTGTTTTAAACATCATTACCCGATGTGCTTTTTTGTTCATTACGTCATCTACAAACATCTTTATGTTATGTACAAACTTCATTATGTGGTGTGCAAACTTCGTTATGATGATGATCAAAGTCACGTGAAAATTTTTAAAGTTAAAAGTTGGCGGGTTTAGATACAGTGGCAAAATTCAAAACTGATACTGTAATAGCCAAAAAAAAATCGGACGGCTCTCATCCGCCACGGACCTAAAATCACTTGCCTCGACACTATTTTAGTGTTTCGGCGCTGTGATACGATGTTTATGATTTATTTATTTATTTATGTTATATACCGTTTACTTTTAAGGACACACAAGACGTTCCCCAGTTTCAGTTAATTTCTCAAAAGAATATTTCTTCCTTATTTGCATTTAAACCTGCTAGTGCCCAAAAATTCAGGGTGCATTACCAGGCTACTTTTGGAGTTAGAATATTTTGAATTTTCCTTTAAATAGCATGCAAAATGCAATTGAATGCTTATTAATAAAGTCATAGTATATATTTCTAATTGAAACTATACATCCAAATAGAAAATTATCAAATAACATGTAAAAATTATTATTCCGCAATCAACTTCATTTTCCGATCGCAGGCATGTAGCCCCCCCCCCCCCCCCCAACTTTTTGGCACAGCAAAGATTTTTCTTAAATTTACATATATAAGTGTGAGTTATCATGCAGTTGCCCACCCGTGGTTCTTTGGGACCATGTAATGAATTTGAAGTAAAAGTAAAGAAGGAAAATTGAAGTTGTAGGTATACTACGCCCCCCCCCCCCCCTCACCCGGATTGGGATTTTCACGATTTTGGGAATTTCTCGGGGGGGGGGGTTGTTTTTAATTTTGCTTGTCAAGATATTTTGGAATGATGTCTGCCACCCCCCTCACCCATTCAAAAGCGATGCTACGTGCCTGAATTCGGCTATCAACACCTAAGTTTACAACCGGTTCAACCAAAACTGTACATTACACCTGTCATTAGTAATATCACCCCTCAATCCGCATCTACTGTCTGCCATTTTTACAGAATTCATAAATTATAAGCAATTATTCTTGTAGGACTGGTATTTTTTTGTTGTTGAATTTTGAGCAGAAACTAATAAAAAATATTTTTTCATGGTAATTTTTATGAAATTGCGTTGCTACACATTTAACAATTCTTTTACTTCTCTATTTTTTATTTAAATATAGGAATCCTGGCAGGGCCATTAAAGAAATGTGTCTTTTGGAATTTTAAATCTGCTACCATGGTTATACCAAAGGCTGTGACAATAATATGTTTCTTCATTTTTGTTTTACACCGGTTTACTTCATTTGTCAATATGCTGTTTAGCACCCGTCATATAACCGGCGCATTTCGGATATGGGACAAAAGAAGTCCGCCCTAAAGACAACCCGGGACTCATGGAAAAAAACCCAGATATTAGTAAAACACTGGAACATTCATATTTAAAAAAAAAAGACTGCAGTGTGGTTTTCTCTGAATTGCCAACTGTGTCGATAAGAATTTGGGTGATATGCTCACTTCCTCACTAATTAAATAATCTGTATAACAAATGTGCAAATAGTATCATGATGATAGCGGACTTGCAGATTAAAAAAAAATTAATGTAAATAATAAAATAAATAGATAAATCATAAAAGCGTATCACAACGCCGAAACACTAAAATAGTGTCGAGACAAGCGATTTGAGGTGCGTGGCCGGTGAGAGACACTTTCTTAAAGAAATATAAAGTATGTGTTAGTAAGACTTTTGCATCGTTAAATCATTTACGTTTGCGCCCGTTAAGTTTGTAAACAAATTAGGAAGATAAATATCAGTTTTGAATTTTGCCGCTGGGTCTACGACTTTAAAAATTGTCACGTGACTTTGATCATCATCATAACAAAGTTTGCACACCACATAATGAAGTTTGTACATAACATAAAGATGTTTGTACATGACGTAATGAACAAAAAAGCACATCGCGTAACGATGAAAACACATAATGTAAAGACGGAATCACATCACATAATTAGAAAAGCACATTCCATAAAGATGAATGCGCATGTCATAATGATAACTGCACACCACATAATGATGAATACACATCTCATAATGCCAAATGTACATTACATAATGCCAAATGCACATCACATAATACCAAATGCACATGCCATAATAATGAATGCACATCACATAATTAAAGGAGTACACCACATAATGATAAAAGCACACCACATAATGATACAAGGACATCACATAACAATTAAAGCACGCTACATAATAATATAAGCACATAATGTATTTAGTTTTGCCATGATAAGACAGTCCAGGCGTTCCATAAGAACGCGTTCTAACTTGTAATACTCTGTGTTACGTAATTAAGGTGACTTCATTTAAATCCCGCCAGAGAATAAGTCGCAATAACAAGTCAAACTGAAAGGGTAATTTTAAAAAAAAAATAAAAGGTAGAAACACAATGATGAACTTAAAGGAAAACACGGTTTAAACATGCGTTAATAGCATTCTAATCTGGATGTATACATACGTACATTTTGTTAATGACTGACGAGGCTACAAAGGTACTTTTATTTATACAGTAACATTTCATTCAGAATGAAGTTGGAAATAAGTTGAAGATTTCTCGGACACTAGATTTCATAGGAGAGTAAGAGAAAACAGCCCAAAATAAACATAACCGATACCACCAAGGCATCATCTAAAGAGTTAGCGGGAAGTAAGTGAAAATTAAAGAATTTAAAATTAATTTAATTTCTCTCTTGAAAATAAACCTTTTAATGAAAATGGGGATTTGTGAAGTGTACAGAATATTCCCCTGTATACAGTATTACTCGGCGATCAAAGAAATTTAGATTACATGTATATTGAATATATACGTTGTATTTTGAATAAACCTAATGTATTTTTTCGTTTTTCATTGTTGAAGTTGGCGACAAATTTGATGAGAAACATCTTTGGACACTTGCTCTTTCTATATACATGTATACATGTAGTTTCAAACCTCGGATTTATAAACAGAATGCGGATGGCGAAATAAATTGATAAAGAAGGTAAACTTCAGGAATGCAATAAATATTTTTTACACAAAAATGTCGCTGTATAGTGAACTACATGTAGGTAGAAGCATTACAGGAGAAATCCGTCATTTCAAGGATTTTATGGACATGATTTAAACGACTATTCCTTTGATTTCAACAGTTTCACTGGGACCAGAGATAAATATAAACCAGGATGAGATTGAATATCCTTTGTTACAGGTAATCACTTAGTTCTTCATACCACAAAGTTATTGCTATAATTTAGATTCGAGGGTCAATACAAAAGATTCGATAAAATCACAAGAATTCACAAAAAAGCGAACAAATACAAATTCGTACTTTGAAATCATTTCAACATTCGACATTATGTAGCGTTTTGGAAGGTATTAGTTTTTAGACGGTGGCTATAAATAGCCACTGTCTATTGCTATCGTCCTGGCCGGAAGGGTATTTCTCACGGGGACCCTAGCGGATTAGGAACGATAACTCTGTTAGGTATGCAGAGTTACTGCCGATGTTTTACCGATTGTTGATTTCAGTTTGAGAACTAATTTACATCTTATTAGATATTTTAAGCATTATAGCTGCTAATTATTTTGTACATACATTTAAATAATTTATGAAATTGTGTCTTATTTTTAATGAGCAGTTTCCCTGTCTGCTTACGCGGTATTGATAACTTATGCACCAACTGCCAGATGTGAAGTTTAACTCAGTATCAGGACTCCAAAAATTATATCACTGCGATAATTGACCAAGAGTTCTCACAATAATCATGTCTTTTTTATGGTGTAAACAATTGTCAGAAACACACTATTTAAACGGGTTTGCCATTTCATTTTCAGCAATTATGCTTCATCGATAAATTCATGATCAATCATTTTCAACGCATCAATTTAAGTTGAGGCAGTATTTATTTTGTTGTAGCTTATTCCAAAGAATTCACAACATATACTGACAATGAATATTACATAAATTACATTTTATTGAACTTCAACCGATCGATGGCACACTTTCTTCTACAAGTGTGCATGTGTTTTCAAACATGCAAAAAACTTGAAATTTACTATACAAACATGTTCAATTTTGGACTGATCTGTGATCAACCTTATTTTATAACCCTCTCAGTCTGTAGAATCATTAATTTTGTTACATGCACCTCAATATTCATCAGACAATAATTACTACTGATGTTGACGCTCTACAATGACTTTCTCTCAAACACGCTCATCGACCTCGGATTGTAAAACTCACGTGCAAATCGAGTCGCCATTTCACACACGGTTTTATATGTATATAAACACACCACACTTCGTCATTTTACGGACCTGGTGACGATGTTTCAAAAATTTTCAGTACAGATTTGTTGTAAGGAATCGAAGATATATGCTGTAAAACGTCTTATAGATGGTACATTGTGAAAGGTAATGTGAAATATATTTGTTCACTAAACAGTTTCTGACGAATTTTTTCACAGTAAACTGAATAACGTAATACGATGAGCGAGGTACGATCTGTGACTTTTCTCCATATGCGCCCGTCTTTGCTTTTTTTTTAACTGTTACATGTACGTAAACATCGCCCCGTTTGTTCTCAAATAAACTCTGTAATTTTTAACTCGCGAGTACAACTTTATTATGAGCTTTCTTCAGCATTTGTTTCCGTGTGTTAGCATCATGTTCTCAATATGCTTTTTTAAATGGGTGGGTCTATATAAATGCGTCAATCGGAATCTTGTTGCGAATCGCAATTGAAATACACATCGGTTAGATAGCGTCATCACTCAACGCAATGCTAGAATGTGCTTCATAGATGACTGTAGTATTCTACTGAGCTACTAAACTGTAGCTTTTCGGTAATATTGCGAGATTTGCGAACCCTAGATCTATTGTCTAGTACATGCAACGAATAAAATGAAAATATACACAGATGTACGGCTCAGAAAAACGTGCGTTCAACTTGGATTTTGTTTGTTTTGTGTTTTAAAAACTGATTTATCCTGTCAAAACATTAGATTTCATTTTACCACTACTGTTTTATTCGTGACCTGGAGAAATTGAAAAGATCCCTGAAAACATTATTTATTTCTTTGCTCATTTTGCTTAAATCTGGTGCGGAATAGTTTACCAATATTGCCATTAATTTTATGGGATGGAGAAGAGGTCAAGCATCACACGGCTTTGGAAATAAACATGTATAATTATAAACAGTTTTATTCAGGGTCCATATCTTTTGAGTCCTTTTTTGACAAAGAAGACATACCTTTGTACACAAATGATCTAGAGGTCATAGGTCAAACTTTATAATGAAAAGTCCTTTGCTTGTACGCTCTTATTAGATTATGGACATGTCCCAACATGTCCCATTAACAGTATTATTTTACTGCAAAAAATCCAATCGGATGCAAATTTGAAGACCTTGTAAAAATTATACATATTAGTGCAAAACTCCTGACATTACACAGAATTTTTTAAAATGAAAATATAAAAAAGATTCTTTAAAATCTCGCATATTAAAATCAGGATTAAACAAATATGTGATTTCCAAACAAAGGAACTGAATATGACCTTATGTAATGCAAATGTTTTGGTGAATAATTAATAAATATTTGTTGTATTTATACTAGAAAAGTTAAATGTAGCAAGTAAATTATGCGTTTTAAAGTACTGAGAAGCAATAAAATAATTATACATGTGACTATCCCGAATTCATTCAAATAATTTGAATTAATCTACAGCTAAATACAATAGAACAAATGTACTTTAAAACGTTGGTTAATGAAACTGCCGCGACTGAATATTGTATGATTTTTCTTTTCAAATTTTCATTCACTTTTGTTGTGAGCTAATGGAAATAAACCACTCGAAGTCGAAGATAAAATATTGATTGACTCTGCGGTTTCATGATGACGTGCATTCCAAAAGCATTTTCCAGTTTTATCAAACATGTTCTTGTAAACTCATTCCGTTTTCTACATACCTACATGTATTAACTGGCTATGAAGACAAATTAAAGTAAGTGTGTTGGCCCACGAGACTGCAACTTTTTCCCTGTGAAGAAATTGAGGGAAAATGCTGTCGAGAGGGAAAATAAACATACATGTACTTCATGTATGCCCAAATAGTTAGTAAAAACCTGACAAGTATTTTATCATACCAAAGCCTTATTTGTTCTCGTTACTTTGAAAAATCTACAATACCTTTAAAGCACAAAGTCCAATCCTCACTTTTCAAAAGTTGTTCCCCTTTGCGGGATCAACCCAAAGGTCTAAAGAAAAAAACCCACAAATGTCCCTTCTTTATACAATCAAATATTTGGGCGTATTGTGATAAAATCGCTTTGAATTTTATTTATTCATTCACTATGTGGTGGCAACCCACATCTTGAATGAGGCATTCTGGGGCAAACAAAATACATACCAAAAACGGATTTTAATGTCAAACGATATAAATACAAATATATATATGCAAACTTCTTTACTACAAAGGCTACTGAAATAAATCTACGGGTTTTCCCCCAAAGACGACGGCCAAGAGACATAGCTTTTGTAAACTGTAAATTGAGATTACACAACTACGATTTCCACATAGTTATCCATGTAGGAAACTCACGACCAGTTGTGCATGTAAGCGTTAAGCATTAGTACATGTATGCGATACTGGACGCGGGTTTTCGACGACAATAATTATCATACATGTAATATGCCACATTCAAACGACGCCACCGTCTTACAGTACTTTCAGTACTTTGATTCTTAATGTTCTTTGTTTATCTCTTTCCAGTGTCAGATTTACAATTGTGCCAAATGTAACAAATCACCAATTAGAAAGGTTCTGTATATAGGTGATATCAATATGTAATATTGCATCTTTTAGAATCTTTTAGGATCATTCTTCAGCTTTTTGATATAGATGATACATATATATGTAAAGTTGCACTTTCTAGTATCGATCTTCAGCTTTTTTGTATACAGGTGATATCAATATGTAATATAAATAGTGCCTGTTTTGGAGGGTAACAGTTAAATTGATATACCTCCGAGAAAACCATTGTCAATTGACGCGAAGTGGGGGTTGACAATGTTTTTCGAGGGGTGTCAATTTCAACTGTTGCCCTCCCAAAAAGGCACTATTTATTTTATTATACGTCAGAATATCTTAATTTCAAAACGTTTATATTTTTGACGTGAATTCTAAGGAGAACGAACGTGCATAATTTACGCGCATGTAACAATTCGTTGTGTTACCCGTTGCCAATTAGTATGTTCCTAACGCTGAGGGTAATAGAACGCATTATAAACTGCGTCTTAACCAATCAGATTTCAGTATTTAACATGAAAGTATAATAATGTTGCATCTTCTGGTATCAAACTTCAGCTTCATATATTGGCTATGGTTATCAATGCATCTTCAAATTTATTTATATCTTATCTCAATATTTAACATTGGTTATTGGTGTTATTAATCTACAATTAATCTATTGCATGTATCTAATCTGTTAACATATTTAGAACATTCTACGAAATCCCTACTCAGAAATTATTTGGTTAAAGTAATGTTTTCTTGAATTTATAAGTATGACTCTGTTACATAATAAAAGCCCCCCCCCCCCCAAAAAAAAATATAACGATAATAAAAAAAAAGAATTAAATATCTTAATTAACTGGTTTTTTTTTAGATGAACAGAATCTCCACAATATGAATACTTGTACCTTTTTCATAACAGTCACGCTTTCAGCCAAATTCAATATTTTGTAGTTCTTAAAAATAATTCAAATAAAGCAAATTTAAAATCTTTTTTTTTTTCAAATCAAGTATTATTTGAGAACTTGTTGTATTTTTTATCTTCATTTTAAAATTCACTTGAATGAAAGGAGTATATAATATATATGATATAATATGTAAAACTTATTAAAAGTTAGATATATCTTTAAACATATTTGTAATTTGTTACTAATGGAATATCATTAACACAAGATTGATACAATGATTATGTAATTTTCTACTACTGATAATTACATCTTCTCAATACAGTATACAGTGCTATCAGTGGTGACGTCACTCAAGTAAGGATCCACCTTAAATATATATTAAATATTCATCACTTTGCTGAAAATATTTACATATATTTATACGCCGTAGTGTAGCATACATGTATATAAAGTAGTGGGCGAATTCATGCAGAATCGGACGAAATAGTAAAAAAAGTGAATACATATTACAAACCCAAGAATTGTTTAAATGACAAAACACAAATGATCATTTAGAATATATTTTATTTATAATATTATGAAACCTGATTATTTAACAATAACAAAAGTTTATCATATGTAAATAAGAAATTTTCGTCCTCATAATGACGTGGATATCTCAGAACGACTTTAATCTCTATATCCCTTTAGGCGGTCTTTAAGATGTTTGCTACGGTGGTGTTTTTGCTTATGTGTCATGTGCTGCTTCAGTCCACTGATATTTTACAAAGATTCATTCTCGACACACGATCAATTCAAGATACAAGTCAAACACAATTCACGCATTGAGTGTCAAAACTCTAGAAAGACAACGGCGGAGGATGTCCTTTGTATGGTAAGTACATGTATAATTACATCCCACGTGTATTTGACACGTGATCAACTGCAAAATGCATGATCTGAAACCGACTGAGGACAGTAATTATTTCATTCATGCAGTTCAGTTGATGTTCAGTTGTAGCTATGTAGGTTTATAAGATGACCGTATTTACTTTCCATTCCCTTTCAGATATATGATATAAATCTAAAAGCTCGGGAAATCACAATAAAATATATTTTAGGTTCGAGGTATATACATTTAACATATTTATTTTTTTTACATAAAAGTGCACGCGCACAGCTTTATTAATGTTTCATTTTGCAACTTTTATTTAAAAGAATTCGGTTTTTACTTTTTTAAAGATAAATTATATGAATGTTTGAAGTCAATTCACATTTATACATATTATTGTATACCAGCGCTATTGTTTTTCATGTGGATCATGTTATCCTATTATAAAACTAATTTCACACAATTTGAAAAAAATAATGAAGGTTTTTTGAATGTACATGTAGATTTCAGGCGTACTCAATATTTAGATCATACATGTACTAACGACTGAAATAATTCATCTTTTGTTGAATGTTCATGCGTTAAAAAATCATAATTTATGACAATTATTGTTTTGATTTAAAACAGGAGAAAAAAGAATTTTTGAAGATTAACTTCAAAAACCCTTGCTGGTTTGAAAAAGAAACAAGAGGCCTGAAATCCTCCCAGAACGAGGGTGTATTGCAATGTCTTCCTTATTTCTACTTATTCGGCGTGTGTAAGTCCGGAACAACAGATCTTTTCTTCCGGTTGACCCAGCATCCACAGATTTTGGAAAATTTTGGAGACCTGCACAAAGAAACCACATTCTGGTCATGGGGTCGTTACGGAAAAAATGGTATTTATTTTATAAAGCAATTTCATAAAAAAAAGAGAGAGAAAATCAGTACTCTTGAATATTGTATCTTTCAAATGATAACAATGGCATTGTCCGAAGTTAGAAATATTCTATCGCTGAACATTAATTTAGGAGGCGGGATAGTCGACAAATTAACCATCAGAGCTTTCTAAACTTTTAGGATCATAGGAATTTAATTTTAAGCTATAAACTATAATGTAGTAAAGAAAAAAACCCATATATTTATCCTTTGAAATTTGGGTATTTTTCTATAATTTTTTTACTGAGCTTTTCTTTTAAAGGAGATCAATATGGTCTAATAATGGCCACGACCACCGAGCCCTCTTAATTTAAAAAAATCAGTGGAATTATATTAGACAAGTTTTTTGCAGGTCACCCTGGGCATGCATATGTAAAGGAAACACTTTACAACTTTACTCAATTTTTTAATGCTGAAAAAATTGGAGAAACCAACATCTTATTCAAAGATATGACAGAATATTCCGATATGATAACAGGTAAACTGCAAGTTGTGAATGCATGGTTACAACATGGTAACAACATGTATTGACGTGCTCCAAGGGTATCAAATAATATAATAATACTTTTTTTTCTCCTGAAGATCAAATAATACAATACTGTTTATTTCTCATGAAGATCAAATAATACACTACTGTTTATTTCTCCTGAAGATTAAATAATACAATACTTTTTTTTCTCCTGAAGGTCATAAAATTATAATTTATAAATTGAAATATATTACTAGCAAGGATTTTCTAAGAAAATTACGGTGGTTTTTTATTTAACATTATAATCTACAGTATGAATTCTTAAAAAATGAATCATTGAAAAAATGGCAAATAAGAGAGCTAATATTGACAAGTTTTCCTTTATATTAACAAGTCCACATGGATTATTAATTTATCGGATTATACACATGTACTGGGTCTCCCGAAAAACGCCGCTATTGATTCTGTTAATTCTAAATTTACTTTTTTTTTTCTCTTTGTTAGTTTGATGAAGTTGCACACACGATCATACAGTTTATTAAGATAGGTTAAAGTGTCCCTATATAGAAAGGGGATTAAAAGTAAAACGTTTCATCATTATGTACAGGACACGCTGATCCCTTGGATTTTTGGGATCACAGTCATTGGCGGGAAATTCCACAGAACGACCCGACAGCAGACGTCCCTACGTTCATCACACCACATCTAGTCATGCATGTCCAGCCGAACGTTAAACTAATATTGATGCTCAGACAACCAGCAGAAAGGTATGACTTGTCTTACAAGTAGAAGGGAGATATCGCCATTTATTTCGATCATCTCTGTATGTTCCTTCTTTATGTACAGAGGAGATACAAAGGCTATAGCTCATACTAAAAGCATTAAAATTGCTCATTGTTACAAGACTTTGCAGGAAATTCTCTCTCGGGATATCTTTAAATGATTTCATGAAAACACTCGATTTATTTATTAGATTTCCGTGAAATCATTCATACAAAATTAATTGATAGTTTTGTCATAAAGTTAAGAGAGTTACACATTCAGTATGGTTGGCAGGCTCTGTATGACGTCTGTCTTGAGTGGTGAAGTGATCACTAGTACATGTATATAAAAATATCGAAGAATATGCGCACTCACTCGCATAAACAAGAAATATATTATATTATTTTTATACCCCCGCAAACGAAGTTTAGGGGGGTATATTGGTTTCACCCTGTCCGTCTGTCTGTCTGTCCGTCTGTCCGTCTGTCCGTCTGTCTGTAGACGCAACTTTGTCCCCCCTATAGAATTTTTTACTACTGCATGGAACAGTCTGAAAATTTGTACATATGTTGAACACCATCTGAAGATGTGCACCTGCAATTTTTTTTTAAGATCAGAAAAGATTTAATGATTTTATGACAGTTTTCATTTTCCTTATTCTATATATTGTACACTGATGTTGAAAAGTAAGGGAGGTAATCCTTACAGACTTTATTAATTAATTAATAGTAAACACACTAAAATATATTTATATTAATTAGTAAACACACTAAAATATATTTATATTAATACATGTACATCCAAATGGAGGTTTTTTGTCTTTATTTCTTAACTTAATTTATTTTTTATAAGTATTTTATCAACTGACAATGCAAAATTTTTGTTTGTCATTGATAAATTCTTAGGAGCTAATAAGAACATCAAAGACAAGTGTGGCTGAATTCAGTTGTCCCAAGGGGGCCATTATCTGAGCCATGGTTTAGATGGAGCATGGGTTTAGGGAAAATTGATAATCTGTAAAATGGGCAGTGGTTTTGGGGTTATTTTATTACTGCTTCATGTAAACCAAAAGTTTCTATCATTATAAGGAAATAAATAATATCATTATTAATAAAGAAGTTAGCTATTTTCAGAAGCTGTTTAAATTTATTAGT
The DNA here is from genome assembly GCA_020458035.1 of Magallana ariakensis. Lineage (NCBI taxonomy): Eukaryota > Metazoa > Mollusca > Bivalvia > Ostreida > Ostreidae > Magallana > Magallana ariakensis. The sequence goes on from CM035813.1 coordinate 22,589,075, forward strand.
CAAGTAAATTGATGAAGTGACCCTATAGGGCATTAATTTAAATGAAATTCAAAATTACTGATATGATTGTAGTGTTTTGGCAATTTTAAAATTGTTTGTAATATTAAATTTTCTTTTTTTCATATTTTTACATAGTATGCTAATTATGATAATGTTTTGGGAGTTTATCCAATTTAACAAGCTCATCAAAGAAAATCATAGTCCTATGGGATCAATTTTCTGATATGGAGTTGCATTGTACCATAGGAGAAAGTGAGGAAAATTTGAAACAACTAATTGCATCTGTCAAGACCCTGATTAGAAAGATATTCAAAGTGTTATCAACAGAAGAGCATTGCTTGGCTATTTTCATTTACTGCAAAGGGAGGGGTTATTGTCACTTTGTTGGTTTTTCTTTAAAACAATGAAATAAAAAAATATCACCAGATACATAAATTTGTAAATGTATTACTGTTATACATATGTATTTACAGTGAAGTTTTGAAAATTTTGATTTTAATTTTTCTTTGTTAACTAATTTATTTTTTTACAATTCTAGAATTTTTTTTTTATTTATGTGTCGCAAACCTTTATTATACAATTCAATTATTTGTCCCATTTTAAATTAGCCTTGCGGGGGTATTAGTCCCATTAGGACAGTTCTAGTTTCGTTTGGGGTACGAATTAAATAGAATTCATTTTCTAATTTATTGTAATAATAAATTATTTGTCCGGAAATACTAATGTAAGGTTTCCATTCGATATCGTAAGTCAAACCCCGCGAGAAGTGGTCAGTGAATAATCATTCGTGTTCAGAGACGCAGCGATCTGGACGGACGCTTTACTTGCTTTTGCCGGTTAGGAGTTTCTTTTTTCTCGAAATGATTTAATTATTTGAAGCCAATTCTGTGTGTTGGCTATTGGTTATTTTCATTCTATGGGTGTATATACACATGTACAGCTGTTTATAACGTTTTGTTGACGTACTGGGTGTGCGGTTTTCATTCTGTTACTTGTGTACATGTATGCATTTTACAAACTTGGTGTTATTTTAATATTGGGTAGCACGTTTTTCATGTGCGATGTCAGCTAACTGGGTGTTGGCATGTACTTGGTGTACACGTGTCTACTTAACGTATTCGGTTCTGTTAATTTATTCTGACGTACTTGGTGTGCGTTTTTAAACTCAGGTGACCTATTGCTATCTGTTTTCGTCCGTCGTCGTGCGTCGTGCGTTAACAATTTACATTTTTAACTTCTTCTTAAAAACTACAAGGTCAATTGTTTCCATTTTTGGTGTGAAGCATCTCTATGGTAAGAGGAATGTAAATTGTGAAATTGGTGGCTCTACCACCCCCAGGGTGCCACAGGTGGGGCCAAATATGCAAAAAACAGCCAAATTTTCAAAAATCTTCTTCTCTACTCACACACATGTGAGGAAAAACTGATTGCATGGTTATGATGTCAATGGAGGCCTCTATCGTGTCAAAGATTTTACTTCTATTTATTTTCTTTTTCTTCTAAATTTTAGCGCGATTTTAATTAAAATACTTTCTCAGGGCTTGAATTTGATTATATTTAGGAAACGCTTTTGTTAGGTTCAAGTGTTAGTTAATCTCATTTACTCGTTTATCTATGTTCATGATAGTAAAAACGTCAAATGTCTTAGGGTTTCAGATAATTGAATTTCCTCACCTGTCATCTTTATTCTGCTAGAATCACTTACGGGTGTTAAATAGTTCAAAGGGATTAATTAGCTAGGTAATTTACTTAGGGATTAACTCAGGTGTCATGGTCTGAACTCTTATTCATTGATCGTTTTACACATGTTACATAATTTTTGTTTTATATACTGTTGAAATTCTGTTGTACATTGGTCGGAATCGGACAGCCGTCCCGATATCACCGATCTGTATCAAAATTTCTGTCAAATCCTTAATAAATGTTGAAACGCTGATTGGACTTTACTCGGTTGCTTTTACCATAGAGAGGGCTACCACCTGAGTGTCGATCGGGTTATAGTACAGCCGAGTGTCGATCGAGTTGTACAGTGGTCCTTATTGGTGGTGCTAATTTTATTGTCGGTAATCGTCCCAAACCTTTCTAATTGTCATGTACAAATTTTGATTCCCGATAATCAAAATTTTTGTAAAGGACACCTCTACCAAAATTGTGAAACTCATGGCCCTTGGGTCAGAGGTTCAAGCCCTAGGGTGGGGCCAATATGGCCATATAGTAAAAATGTATTAAATCTAAGAAAACCTTCTCCTCTACTCCCATAGATATTTGTTAAAAACTAAATACATGGTTATGATGTCCATGAAGCCCTTTACCAAAATTGTGAAATTTATGGTCTCTGGTCAGGGGTTCAGGCTCTAGGGTGGGGCCAATATGGCCATATAGTAAAAATGTATTAAATCTTAGAAAATCTTCTTCTCTACTCCCATAGATATTTGTTAAAAACTAAATGCATTGATATGATGTCCATAAATGAAGCCCTCTACCAAAATTGTGAAATTTATGGTCCCTGGGTCAGGGGTTTAGGCTCAAGGGTGGGGCCAAAACGGCCATATAGTAAAAATGTATTAAATTTTAGAAAATCTTCTCTACTCCCATATATATTTGTGAAAAACTAAATGCATGGATATGATGTACATGAAGTCTTATACCTAAATTGTGAAATTTATGACCCCTGGGACAGGTGTTTAGGCCCTAGGGTGGGGCCAATATGGCCATATAGTAAAAATGTATTAAATTTTAGAAAATCGTCTTCTCTAATCCCATATATATTTGTGAAAAACTAAATGCATGAATATGATGTCCATGAAGTCTTCTACCTAAATTTTGAAATTCATGACCAGGGGTTTAGGCCCTAGGGTGGGGCCAATATAGCCATATAGTAAAAATGTATTAAATCTTAAAAATCTTTACTCCCACACATGTGGGCAAAAAACTGAATGCATGGTTATGAACTCCTCTACCTAAATTGTGAAATTCATGATCCCTAATTAAGACCGGGTTCAGGACCTAGCATTTGGAGAGCATTTGGAGAGCATTTGGAAAGAGTTGAAAGAGGGGAGGGGTTAAACTGTTGTATGATCAAAAGAGTTATGCAAGGCTTTTTATCATTTGAAACAAAAACAGTTTTTGAACTTTCAAAATAAACAAATAGACTTAGCTTGTTAATAGTAAAGTAATAATTGTCTAACTAAAATCACTAATATAAAGGTAAAATGATTTTGGTATAAATGCCAGATGGTGATTCTCAACGAAGGTTGAATATTAAAAAACTGGAACAGGAGAAGTGAGTAACTCATGATGGCTTTTAAAGCTGGTTTTTTTTTTTTCGTTTATTTTTAAAAATTCCCACAGGGAGAGTTTCTGTCTGCCCCGGGGGGATGGGGGATGGGAGGTTGTTTGAGATAAAACATGAATAACAGCCACCTTGTTATACATATGTAGCTTTTCTATGAAAACATATACACTTAAAACCTATCCTAAAAAATAATAAATATGGGAAAATTATTTTCTATTAGAGTCTTGCACCTTTTCAATATCAGGTCATGCACTCTTTTATGATCTTTTAAGTTTTTCGCTAAAATTATAGGTTTAATAGTCCTTTTTGAAAGATTTCAAGCAGCGAGGTGGCCGTCATTACAAATTAAAATTTTTTCTATTCCAGAATTAAACTTAATTAAATGCATATATCAGACTCCTTGACAAGTTTGTGTATTGGTTATGCTACTCAGGTGACCATTAAGGCCTAATGGCCTCTTGTTTTTATTATGTTACTTGTGTTTGCATTTTACAACTTGGTATTTGTTTAATATTGGGTAGCACGTTTTTCATGTGCGGTTTCAGCTAACTGGGTGTTGACATGCACATGTATTTAGTGTAAGCGTGTCTATTTTACGTATTCAGTTCTGTTAATTTATTTTGAGATGTGCATATAAGAGTTTTTGAAGACGTACTGGGTGTGCGGATTTTATTCTGTTACTTGTGTTTGTCTTTTACAAACTCGGTGTTTGTTTAATATTGGGTTTTGGTAGTTTTTTTGGAGAGGTGTGGAGACGTGCTAGCAATTCTTATAGGTACAGTTTACTGTAGCACGTTTTTCATGTGCAGTTTCCGGCAACTGGGTGTTGGCATGTACTAGTGTGCACGTGTCTATTTTAATTATGTATTCGGTTCTGTATACTATATATACATGTATCATAATTTATATAGACCTGCTGGGTGTACGTTTGTTATTATGTTACTTGTATATGCCTTATACAAACTTGGTGTTTGTTTAATATTGGGTTTTGGTAGTTTTTTGAGAAGTTTGGAGACGTGCTAGCGGTTCTTATACACAGGCATATATTAGAGTGTTTGTAGACGTGCTGGGTGTGTGGTTTTCTAACGTGAATGCATTTGCGAACTTAGTGTTTGTGAAATTGTGGACTGTTGGTTTATGGGGTGACAGACGTAGCATGCTTTATTTGCTTTCCATGCGTTGTTCCTCCTATGGCAATGCCAGGTTACATGAGTTTTGGGCAGGGGAGAGTGGGTAACTGAGCTCGAAATGGTCAAAATTCTAACTCAATTGTATGTTATTTTTGTAACGAAAATGGTCATTTTGTTGTAGCAGGTAAAAAAAAAACCTCTAGAAGTTACAAAATCAAAATGTGGGAAAGGTATGAGATTTTGTATGAGTAGTCTTTATGTTTTCTTCATGTTGTTATTTATTTACCTCTTGCCATAGGGTACTAACCTTAATTATTTCACGCGGCTTGAGGTAGAATTAACTTTTCTCTGTAATGTTTCTGTTAAGTTTAAGAGCGTGTCCATGAGATTTAATTTTCATGTACATTTTTCAGAGTGGGAGACAGTAACGTTAGAATTTTCTCCTTTAGATATGCCTAGAACAGTTTTGGATTCTTCTAATTGTTGGGTGAATTACAGAGAAGAGTTTGTTCTGCCTCAAGAGAATGGTTTTGTTAGCAGGGAGTATTGTTAAAACGATTTAGAAGTAGGCTTACTAGATATATATTTTAGAGATCCAAGGAAATGTGTTTCAGGAAATATTCATAATCATTTGGATGAGTGGGAGAGAATGGATTTGGACGAGGAAGCGAGAAAGTGGTTAAGGGAATGGGTTAATGTAGAACATTATTTTGGGGAATTAAAGTAGTCCCAGTATCCTACTACGTCATAATACGGATTTTACAATATTGGCTCGACTTTTACATAGCTATTTAAGTACCCGGTATTGATTTTTCTACATCGCTGTTGTAAACAATGGCAATAATAAGCAATTAGAACGGTAATACATGTATATATATTTTATGAGAGATAGAAATGATTAATGTTGATTAACTCGATTCTGTTGAAGTGAAATGAAAAACGAAGTTTCTGATTAACCAAGATCTCGGGTATGCATATTTTTCTTTGTTTTGACCCCCCCCCCCCCAATTTTTAAACCGATTTAAAATTACAGACATAAGCTATTTCGAGTTTAATCAATCGTCAATTAATAATGTTTAAATGATATCTAACATTGTTGACAGATCTAAGCAGAAAACTGTAGCAAAATGTGATTTTTACGGATTTTTCATGGTCTACTTATTTTAGAGCTTACAGCGTGAAAAGTAATCCGTCAACATATGATTTATTTTACTAAATGTTTTTTCTAAGATGTCATTCTATAGAATAAACACCATGAATTTAAGTTTGAGTCCATAAAATAGTGAAAACTGACCAAACACGATACATGCAGCGCAGGTTTTGTATTCTATTTTGATAATCAGGTCCATAAAGCGTACTTACTTACAACAATTTGCGCAAAATTATTGATGAAATATTGCTTGAATAAATGTTTATACTCTATTTTGTATGTCACGATCTAATTTCCCCAAAATTGGTAATTATTTTTAGGAAAACCGGACGTCTGGCAAATTTCATCTTTGTCAATAATTTTCGTAATGGGGTACACCTGTCTGAGAGGTGATAACAAACTAGCATGTAGACAAAGATATTTTCTTATGTATACGTATTGCTAGAATGTGTGTATATATATATATATATATATATATATATATATATATATATATATATATATATATATATATATATATATATATTATATACCTATTTACTGTCTTGGAGGACGATAGAAAGTTTTTTGTCCCCCAAGACAGCTACTATTTCACGAGGCGAAGCCGAGGGAAATAGTTGCTGTCGAGGGGGACAATAAACTTGCTATCGTCCAAATAGTCAGAAGTAGGGACCCACCTTAAATCAAATAGAGTGAAAGTTTTAATGTTAATAATGAAACATATGCTTTAAAGATTTTATTTAAAGCTATACACGCTATAATTTTCGTCAATTTTAAATGACGCGGAAAATACCTGTGTTTTATTTCTTACAAAAGTTTCATTTATGCTGTTAATTATAATATCCAATTCTATCGCGTACTAAAGATATCAAATTTTAAACAATAAAAAATATTTATTTTCCTGCCAGGAAAGTAATGCCTTCTCATGAATATCAATCTATCACGTGATATCGACAGCTAATTTTAGACTATCATACAAAACTTGGTGGGGGTCAACACTTTCATAATTGTTGTAGTTTCACGAAGGAAAAGATTTTTTTTTTCAGTAAAGCATACATTTGTCCTACATACGAGTGCGTATTAAAGAGCGTGTGAGCATGTCCATGTACATATACATGACTGTACCGTTCATTGTACGTAGGTTTATGTGTTTTTCCCTAAAAGCTATTATTACACATGTAGTTCGTGTGATTGTTATCCTATTTAAACATTAAAAAATAATGATACCGTGAATGACAATCGTATAATACTCATAATGCATGTATATATTTAAAAGTAACAACTGGTAAAACTGTATGTAAAATCGAGACAGATATGCAATTAGGCAAACAATAGCGGCTACATGATTTCCCGCGGACATGCGCAATGAGGTCGGTTTCGCTCTTTCTTCATCAATATTCATGAAAAGGCATAACTTTCATGTGAGGAAAATAAACAATTAAAATTCTATATCTTTGTAACTAGAATGAATTAACCACTGTAATTTACATAATATAGTTAACTTTTATAAGGAAACGAACACGTGCGTTTTCACTGTACTTCAAAATTGACGCAAATTATAGCGTGTATAGCTTTAAAACAAAGTTACTGACCGAATGTCTTCTTTGACAAAGTTTAGATTCATAAAAATGTCAAACTTTATTGATTAACGATATTTTGCATTGTCTTTTGTATTTTTGCATCTATTTACTTTGCTTTTCTAGAAAGTTCATATGATACCATTTAATGTTTGCTTTTTACAACTAGTTAAGTTGCCGGGTAGCGTGTAAGTGTCTTTACGAGAGAAAACTAAGCAGGCAATAAATATTGTCTACTGTAGTGTGCAGGAAATGCACGGTTAAGGCAGATTGTTCAGAATTTCAAGACGCTGAAAATTGAATATACTATCATAATGATTAGTTATAAGGTAGGTTTTGAAAATATGCCTTTTACATTTTGAAAAAACCAAAGTATCTGAAAAAGTGTGTTCCTTGACAAATGTTGGAAGCAAAAAAACAGTATTAATACAACTTTATTGATCAACAATAGTTTGCGTTATCTAATTTGATAACCCTCTTTGTATTTTGTTAACATTGTTTTTCCGGTAAGTTAATACAGAAAAAGTGGTGTGTACTTTGTGACATAACAAGAGTGTTGTAGTAATGCATGTGCATGTTACCAGAGAAACCTGAAAAGAAGTTTGATGACATTAGTATGCTAAAATGTATAAATACAAACTAGATATCGCGTGTTCTAACTGTCAATTAAGACAATTAAGCTGACAGACATCGTGCATTGATGACTAGTCCATTTTTGGTCAATATGGGGACCTGGCATCCGATGTTTTTACACAAAACAAACGTTATTTTTGCATGAGTTATAAATTGGTTTGTCTGTTTATGAAAGGAGCAACGTAAATAGCTGCAAACCGTAGCCTTACCGGATATACAAACAAAAATATTAAGGAGGTTGGCACCTGAAATAATAGTAATGTCAATCATCCGAAAACCACTTGAATATAAAGATGGGGACTTATAATGTTAATTTATTTTATTTGTGACCCATGTCACATGCCATCTTTTTGGAAATATAGGGCCCCAAACAGAAATGATAATTTTCCTGAAATTTTCGCTAAAATTTGACATAGAAATTGATAATTTGAAGAAATTAAACAAATATTTAGAGTTTGAACTATTATTTAGTTATGATTTTAATACAGTATGAAGTTGAACACATGTAGTGACTATAAAAGTAAAATCTAAGTCAAAGTTTAAAAATTCTTGCTTTACTGGTGGCTTCAAAGGCCAGTACATAATGAACACAACAACAGATGTTACAAAATTTTGGAGTAATCAAATTATAACGCAAATAAAAAAAATTATAGTAATGTCATCTTTCCAAAACTTTGCATACAAATAGACATACATTTAATGTCTCATTTAAAAGTAAAAGAAGTAGGGGTCACATTTCAAAAATTTGAGATATAGCGTGAAATAAGCTAATTTAAGGCCAAAATTGGATTAAATTTTTTCTTAACTTCTATGAAATATAAGCTAAATATGCCAAAATATATCGATAGAAATATCAAAATATTGTTTAAATATGTTTTTAAAACATCATGAATATATCGTAATACACAAACTATCTAGAAGTTTGGTCTGCGCTGAAAATTAGGAAGCTAAAGCAACAGTACTCTAAAACTAGTGAGTTATGAAAATTGTTCATTTCCTTCTTGAAAATCTTCCGCCACAAAATATAGTCCCTTACTAAACTCTGTAAAAATTGTATTTTTAAAAAAAAACAATTTTATTCAATATAGTTTATTTGGCATTGTAAAACATAAATATACTACTAGAATTGATATGTGATGCAGAATTTTCAGACTATAGGTGACCCAAAATGGCTACCCAAAACCTAAGGAGCGAACCTCTTTAAATTTCCTTGATTTGTTAAAAACAAAGTGTATTTTAATGAACACTACGAAAGGCGTTATAAATGCGGCTCATGTGCATAAGAACGCGCCGCTATATAATTTCCTTATATTCATAAAAAATCACAAATCATCAAGGAGCCTCGGGGAGAATGTTTCAAACATACGATTTCCTTTAATTTTTTTCCAGTGGAAGGTCAACTTATGCGTAAACTATGTGCAAAATATAAATTAAATTGACCGGATAGTTTTTCTGTTTACTGCGCTCAAATTTTGGTCGTTTGTCCGAAGTATCCCCGACCATTTATATAGGATTATATAGAAAAAAGGGGGTTATCATTTTTAATTTAATATTCAAAAAATTACAAACATACGATTTTCTTTTAATTTTCAGCGATAAAAGGTTACCGTTTAAGTAAACTTTTTGCAAAATTAAAACGAATTGACGGGATGGTTTTTATGCTATCCGCCCTCAAAGTTTGGTCCTATAAACGTGTCTTGGTAGACATTTATATATAGAATTGTATAAAATAAAAGGTTGTTTACGAATGAAATTTAATTTCATTTGTTATAGATAAAAAAAATTGTCTTTCCACTCACACAGAACATGAAAAGATCGCGCTTATATATATTTAATTATTGACGCTACAATAAAATATGCAAGACTTTTTCTGGTCAATTGTTACGTCAAAGTCTCAACTGACGTCATTGTAAGACGCTGACTCCGACGTGGATAACGTCGATTTGGAAGAAGCGGCCAAATGATTAAAATACTTCTGAACATAATTCTAAGGATTTATTTCAATAAAAATAATTTTTATGATAAGTATTTTTTTTTTACATAAAAGTTACATGATAAGCTGTATATTTAAACATTTTACTCTACATTTGCGTTTTACGACAGTAATGCGCAATACCCTGCGCAGAGGGCGCAAAATTTTAAACCCGCGACCGTCCTTAATAGGAAGTTAATATCTTATCAGATTTAAGAGAAAAGGAAAGATCCTTAAAAAGTTATCAATGTTGGGGATTTACTTTTTTCTGACCTGAATTCTATGTTTATTTATCTGAAGCTTCCTTTTTACGTGTCATACAATCTAAATAATTGATCGTTATTAGGTGATAGATTTAGTCAAACAACACCATGTGTTTTCTATCTGCATAATATGCCAGTGTATTGATTTGATGTGTTTTTAAAGTGGAGCTTGAGGATAGAAATGTACATAAATCTTCTTGGATATGAAAAATATCTTGTGATATGCATTTGTTTTATTATAAGTTCCTGACTTTGCTATATCTATATTATGTCAATAACACTTTGGTAATCTATCACTGTAATATAGATATATACAATGCATGCAATTAGAATGGTATTTTTCGTCATTATGTACATGATCAAAAACGTTCGAATGTATTTTTCTCTTTTTTTTTCGTTCTTTGTCTATCTGATCCACACACTGTCTTCTTTCATATTAACTTAGAAATAGTTCGGCTCTTAAACTGTGACTGTTGGCTTTCGGCACAAGTTCTGTCAAGAAGTTAAAATATGATGTTTAAGAGGACAGGATGGTCATGGCTATTTCTAAACTATAATAATCTCTTAAATAGAAGAGCTTTGTATAAATATAGATCAAAACATTCAAATTTTTGATCTACAATGTTTAATTATTTTCTTAATTGAATGATAATTTATGACAAAACAAATCATATCTGAAAATTAGTGAAAATATGATGGTTAATTTGTTGACCACCAACTCTCCTTAAAATTCGATGAAATGATGTTCTAGATTTGAATAAACACTTTATTAATAAATTGAAAAAGAGGGATTTTCCTCCTATGATGCATGAGAAAAGTTAAATGTCTAACCATGAAAATATAAAAGAAGTTTTCTTCTTCTTTAAAGGCTTTAAAAAAATAAAGATTATGGTTGGTAGAATATAAATACAAGAGGCTAAGGGTCACATTGCTCACCTGACTGATATTAATTATAACTCTCATAAAATGATCTTAATGGTATCAATTGCAAACTATCTTGACAATTAAGTAAACCATATATTTTAAAAATATTCTTCAAATATTTTCTATGTTAAACACCAAACCTCTTTTATTATTTCAGTTTTTGAGAAGATTTTTATTCGTAGGTAAAAAGTCACACACCTCCCATAATGCCTTCTCCCTTTTCCCCCGGATCATGATTTGAATAAACTTGAGTCAACACTATCTGAAGATGCTTCCTCGCCAGTTCAGCTTTTCTAGCTACATAGTATCTGGGAAGAGTATTTTTAAAGATTTTACACAATTTATGTAAAATTTAAACTCTCATTTGTGGTCCCGCCCTAACCCCGGGGATCATGATTTAAACACACTTGAATCTACACTACTGTTCATAAGAATGCTTCAACACAAGTTTTAGCTTTTCTAGCCAAATAGTTTTTGAGAACAAGATTTTTAATAATTCTTAATCATCTCTCCTTCAAAGAAAACAAGGTCATTTAATTTAACAATTTTAAATACCACTTGCCTAGGAACGCTTTGTTTTAAGATCCTGAGAAGAAGTAAAAATGTTAAAATTTTACATGCAGACGGACAGACAGACGAGCGCCGGACAGAAAGTGATCAGAAAACCTTACTTGAGCTTTCGGCTCAGGTAAGATAGTAAAAAGTAAAATTAGATACTAGAATTAAAATTCTATTTTTCAGTTGTAAAGGCAACACATATCAGGATAATTTCGAGCCATTTTGATTGTGACTCTATAAAAGGTTGTAAATCAGGATGAGAAAAATTGTCTTCGTTTGCAGGTAAAGTGGTTTTCTTTCATACATGTATTCATGCTACCTTTGATCCAAGGATTGTAACTTTAAAAAAATTCACACACACAAATTGTCTTCGTTTGCAGGTAAAGTGGTTGCAGGTAAAAATTCACACACACACACACACACACACACACACACACACACACACACACACACACTTTCAATATTGCAGTTGCTATTGCAATAATATTAATGTATTTAACATCTTTATATCATTTATCTAAATATTTCCGAATAGAACTCAATATAAGAGTATGTCTATGAACTATATTAACCGCGATCAGAGACATGAGTTTACATTTTGTTGAGGTCGCATTTAAATTTTTCTTATTAAATATTCATGATCATTGAATGCATAATTTTGGGCGTTTTATTTTTGCTTAACCCTATTACGTTTATAGTTCGCAGATTTTTATTGTATCTAATTTGTCTATATATTATGATCAGAAGATAATCATCTTACGAAGATATTCATATATGTTTCATCTGTATTCAGGGTTTTTTTCCATAATCAATTTTACATTTCAGGTAATGGCAGAGCCAAATCATTTGATAATTTGCTCATATTTTCCATTTATCTTTTTTTAGGTGGAGATGCCTAGTAAAGATTTGTTTTTTCCTATGTGTCCTAGGGAGTTTCAGTCCACTAATTTATCACATAGTTTTCATCGGCCCCTACAATTATAAACAGCAGAAGAGAATACTAAACTTCACCTGTCCCAGCAAACGAAAGACAATTGCAGAGGATGTTCTATGTTTGGTATACTAGCATTGATTGTTTCGTTAAAACAAGATAAGAAATTATTCAGCACGAGATTGCCCTTTTCACTACAAATAAGATTATTACATACAATGCAACTTGATAGAGTTTAGGACTGACAAAATTTAAAACTGAAAAAAAAAATGTTTTTGAAGAACTTCAAAAATCCGTGCTGGCTAGAGAAAGAAATTCATGGTATGAATTCTTCGTATAAAAATGGATTTCTGCGATGTCTTCCATACTTTCATCTGTTCGGTGTGTGTAAGTCCGGCACAACAGATCTTTTTTCCCGATTGACCCAACATCCACAAATTTTGGAAAACTTTGGAGACCTGCACAAAGAAACAACATTCTGGTCATGGGGCCGTTACGGGAAAAATGGTATATATTTAAAATATATTTTCATGTGTTTCGGTGAAAAAAGGACACTATTCACAGAACGTTGGCATAACGCCTATCGAGCGCTTCATGTAGATAACATAAGTTGGATTTAGTTTTCTTTGATATTTTTTAATAATTACATGTGTATTATTTACATCATGTGATTTTTTTCACTTCAAGCCAATTCTTCAAATGCATATTCAAATTCCTACGGAAGCGTACCGGGGCCTACACTTGTTGTGTTGTAACTTTTAAATTGTTCTTCTTTTAATTGTATTGTCAACATATAAAGTATTGTGACCTCTTATTTATGTAAATGAACTGAATTGTATCTTGTGATATCTATATAATTTAATAATTTAAATCATCTTATTGAATTTTACCAGTTTTATTGCTATATGCGTTCTCGACTTTAAAAAATAGTTTTGAAATGTTGATTTATGAATGTGAACTAATTATATTGGGATAGAAAATTAGACAAAGAACAATAAAATAAATGCTTTATAGCCATGTCGATATCAATATACTTTCATTTTTAGGGAACATATTGCGAAAATATTATCGAATAAACATCGCGGGGGCGGGAGTTCTGAGGGTGACGTCACTGAATTCTGAATGTAGCTGTAGACGGCACTTGCAATTGTAGACTGACATTGACATTTTGATATAAATCAAAAACAAAGAACAAAAATTACTTTATAATAATTGCAATTAGTATAAGTATTTGTTATCGTAGTTAGAGGACTTCTGTATGATCTATATTTAAGCAGTTCGTTATGATCTAATATGTTTGGGTTACTTTCCAATGAACATGTGATATGAGTTTTGAGACAGACATTTAAACTACATGAACCCCTTCACTTACACGTATTATATTACCCCCCCCCCCCCCCACCACCACCACCACCATCACCACCAAAAAATATTAATGTTTTATTTTACCAAAGCGTCAAAACAAAATATACAATAATTGAATTTGCTCTTAAATAAAATTATGCATGAACTGATAGCATGAGCGTTGCGTTTTCTCATCATTATGATTTGATGCGAGTCTTTTTACCACAAAGACAACACTCACATCAAATCATGGTAATGAGAAAATGCAACGCTCATGCAGTTAGTTTATGCATGATAGTATTTGGTATCGTAATTACATGTAGATTACATTGTAGTTGAGAGGGTGGATGATTCATCCAATAAAATTGCTTTGAGATTGTGTATTATCCATTTGAAGACGAAGAGAGATGGGTGAAACATTGCTTAGCCTCATGGATGGGAGACCGTTGTAATAACGTGATTATTTGAATCAAGATCATAATTTGGAGGTAGGACTGCTCATGTCTACCACCCCTAACTACGATTACAAATGCAGATATTTGGATGTTTGACATTAAAAGAAACATCTGAATTTTAGAGTTTAAATTCCTTTATTGTGGATTGAATTTCATGGAGCCAATATTCGTAGATTGGTATTTTTTAAAAATAGGTTAATGGTAACATTTCGTGGAAATACTTGTATTATAAATAATACATAAACGTATTTATACTATTCTTCATAATTCGTTGTGAATTTAAATTAATGTAGGACGAAAATTAGCATTAACGAAATCCATGTAAATTAAGCATACACGAATTCTATTTATTCCACAAATGTCAGTCTACATGTGTATCCTACAGCTAGATTCAGAGTGAGGTGACGCACCATCAGAACTCCCGCCCCCGCGAAATTCATTCCACAACAAAATTTTCGCAAGATGTTCCCAAGAAATGTAAACATATTTATGTCGATGTACCTATAATGTATACATTTTCATTGTTCTATGTCAACATTTCTTTCTCGATATGACTAAAACCCATTTTTAAATTATTATTTTTAACTCCGTATTTTGTTACGTCTATATAGCAGATAGCAATAAAACAGATCAATTACAATAAGGTGATTTAAATTATGTTAACTCATCTCAATACAATGCAATATGTTTGCATAAATAAAACAACATAATAGTTTATATGTTGATAAGACGATAAAAAGTATGACAATGTTTAAGTTATAACACAACAAGTGTAGGCCCCGATACGCTTCCGTAAATTCCCTTGATATGATAGTTTTTGATCATATAATATACTTATTGTTCGTTTTTTTAATGCAGGACCGTTACCATATGATTATATATCTTTTTCATTTCATGCTGATATTATTTAAAAACAGCTGGAATTTCATAAATTCAAGATTGATCAATTTAATACGTTTAAAACATGTATCACCAAATCAACTAAATTGAGAACGAGTAAAACAATATGTCATATTTTAAAAGTAACTTTGGTTCATCAAATAAATCAATTATATTTTATAAGGGACATATACAAGTGTTATGTGTTTTGGCATAGTCCATTAACTGTTGAATTATGCGAATTTCTAGAATTGCGTGCAATCTCTTTAAAGACTCTTGTCGGACAGCACACCGTTGTTGTCTTTATTATATCAAATAAGTCTCAAAATGCATCATTTCCATGATCATCAGTTTTTCGATGTCTAAATGTAAAAATGAGGTTGCGTCGTACTTTATTTAAAAAAATATGTATGTACATATGTATTTTATCATTTCAAGCTCCATTTACGCAATTTTTGCATTAAACAAGAGCCCATCATTTTAATGAATGATATGCATTTCAACATTTTTACAGGCCATCCTGGACATGCATATGTAAAAGAAACACTTTATAATTTTACTCAATTTTTCAATGCTGCGAAAATCGGAGAAACCCAGCTCTTACTTGAAGATATGACGGAATACTCCAATGTGATAACAGGTAAAAGGAACATACCTGTTAAATCGATTCAGCTTCAATGTCATAAATCACTGGAGCTCACAAATCATTTGAATATATAATTTTAATAATTATATAATATCGATTTTTTCCCAAGCATATGATTTGTCGATTTCTTCTTTAATTAATAAGTTTCCTTGCTGTGCAGTCAAAATTAAAACATATTTCAAAGAATTTATTTCACCTCATTTATGTCGTTTATTCGAAGCACTGTATGTGACATGACGTTTAAAATGGCCATAATAAACTATTTCCTAAAGATCTTTCAGGTATATCAAACTGGTTTTTTATTTAGAAAGGGTTTATATATAAGTTATATTTTTTCAATTTTTGCATCATTTTATTGATTCCACAATGTCAGATATAAACCGTTTTTAAAGCATTTTAGATATTCGCATTTGGGTTAGATATTTACAGTTTTATAAATGGCTTTAACTTCATTTAGAATTCAATGTTGTAAAAAATAAATCAAAAGACTTAACAATACCAGGATTTTCATGATGAGACTTTTTAAGTCTAAGAATATAATTACATACGATTACATATGATTACTTGCTAATTTATATGGCTTAAGTTGCACCGACGATCGAAGTGGTTAAGAGTCTTAATATTGTTTACTTTTTAGTGACAAGCTTCATCAAAATAGATTTACAAGTAGGGCGTTTATTTTTTCTATTTATAGGACACGCTGATCCCATGGATTTTTGGGATCACAGTGATTGGCGGGAAATTCCACAGAACGACCCGACAGCAGACGTACCTACGTTCATCACACCACATCTAGTCAAACATGTCCAACCGAACGTTAAACTGATATTGATGCTCAGACAACCAGCAGAAAGGTATATATTATAAACAGACAGCCATTCTCTTCCATAAAACTAAAGTGTTTGAAAACAAAACCAGGTTGATAATTATCTGACTGATTAATTTGTACATGTATATAAAAAATGATATAACATGTTTTGGTATAAACTGTCAGTACATTAATTTTGTCTGATGCAAGAATGTTCACAATTTCTTTGTTTTGTCACAATAGGTTATACAGTCATTATTATCATGGGAAATATGGGGACTCTGCTAAATCGTTTCACATTGACGTAGTAAAGGAAATAGAAATTCTGAAAATCTGTGTTGAAAACTACAGTTATCCGGCATGTTTGTACGGAAAAAATATGACACAAAGACCACATGTTAGTACCAACTAATTAACTCGCATAAGTTCAAGCAGCAATAAAAACAGCCTTACATCATTCTTATATTGTACAACTTAAAACCGTGACAGTTTTATTTTATATAGGAATGTCATAAAATTTCAATTTTATTTTTAAAATGTTAGGTTCCACTAACGGCAAGTTTATATTACCTTCATCTAAAAGAATGGCTTGAAGTATTTCCATTGAAGCAAATTTTTGTTTTAAGAAACGAGGACTATCAAAGGGACATGAAATACACTCTTCAAAGATTATTCCAATTTCTGGAAGTAGGTATGAGAGAAACAAAATGCTTATAAATCTTATATATCTGCGCAATCATTTTTTAAATGAAGGTGGATTTATTTTCAGAATATATCAATAAAAATTCAGTGAAAAATAAATAAACGTTTTATTATTGAGCTGGATTGCATTTTCCTCTGTTAACCAAGTTTTGCCTCCATAATTTGTTGTTTATCTTTTTAAGATACCATTCCTACAAAGGTTTTCAATTCAACATTGACTACAAAACGAACATATGTCACTCAACTTAAGGTCAAAGAAGGTTCCATGCTCAAGGAAACATGGGATATTCTAGATGTCTTTTTCAAGGATTGGAACAAAAAACTTGCCTCGTTGCTGAATGATGAGAGATATTTTTGGAGAGACACGCAATACATGTTTAAGCCTGCAAAAAAAGAAAATGAAATGAAACCCGAAAATAATTGTCCTCAGTTTTCAAATAAGACTGAATCACGAAACACGACGGCAAAAAACACAAGTTTAGCAAAGAAAAACACTTCGAAGCCATCCCTAAGACAAGTTCAAAGTAATAAAAATCAACCGAAAGCTTCTAATAAAAGGAAAGTCACAGCAGCTAAAAAACCGAATAGACAACAGTATTCAAAGGATGCCAAAATGACCACAGTTAAGGTTACAAAATTGAGAACAACTTTACACCATAGACAAACTACCCTACCAAAACCTGAAAAAAAAGTCATGAAGAGAGATGGGAATGATCAAACAAAAACAGTACAAACTTCAACGTCGATTAAAAGACAAAAGAGGCACCAAGGATAAACAAGAAAAACAGGGGAGGCACACCGCGTTAATCAGAGGAGGGAACAGTGACAGATACCATTGCATTGTTACAGCAAAAAGGATTTTTATTGTAACAACATTTATTAATCGCTTTATTTTATAATTATGGCATAAAAAGTAATATTGATGTCAAAAGTGTAATAATTCGGTTTTTGATTTATTAGTAACTTGTATTTCAATTCAATTTTCGAAATATATAAATAGATATACGTTAACAATATATTCACTCAGGTTCAAATCGATGTTTCTGACAAAGAATAAAAATGTTACAAATGATAGCTTTCCTAAATGCTTGCCTAACTAAAAAAAATTATCCTATTGGAAGCATGTATCAATTACTTCATAAAAAAACTTTTTAAAGTTTCGTTTCAAACTATATGTGTACATTCAGGAAGTTAAAATCTTTTTCTTTCATTATTGCATATTAACAATTAAAATTTTTCTCCAATGAAATCAGGAAACTATCTCATAATTTTAAGCCTGAAAGTGGAAAAGAAAACAGTCAATTTTTTATAAAAATTGTATTTGTTACAAAATCAAAGGCATTTTCTCAAAAGAGGAAAGAAAAGCTATAGACTGTCACAAGTTAATGTACTGTCACATTCGACATTAAGGAAGAAAATCGTTTATTCAGTGACAATGTACAACGAAAAACGACCACCCCACCCCAACCCCCAAAAACCCATCATGTAAAGGTTTCACATACCATTCGCAATGAAATAATAACCATTATTTTCAATTTTTTAATCAAAGCCACTAAATGAAAATCGAATTATTTTACACGTAAATGCAAAACAAAACAGTTTCCTAATATTAAAAAACAAATTGTAAAAATCATTATGAATAAGATAGAGCCATACTTTCACACAACTGGTTTCAATTTTGTACATTGACTACGAACTTTTGACCATCATTTTAGCCCTTAGAAGAGATCAAATATATTTCATTATTAAGTTAGCAAATATCATCGGGAGGGTGGGGGAAAAATATAGAAGGGAAAGAACTTTTTAAAAAAAATTATTCATTTTAAAAAAAGGGGGTTGTAAGGGTACCATCCTTAGACATCGATGTTCCACATACATAAGTCAAAATTCAATTTCAACTGTAATGAATTTGCAACAACAGCTACCGCGGGTATGTATTTTTTTCTTAATGTCGCCATCTTCATATTTTTGCGTAGCATTTCGAAAATCATTAATATCCAAACTACACTTACGTACTGGAATGAAAACAGTCAAGTTTTTCTGTTTTGAAATGTCCCCACTACCGCTTCAGGTTTCCAAACACAGTAAAAAAAATTTCACGGGATTTTGCATTGCACTGAAACGACATGAAAATCAACAGGGCGATTGATTTGAAAAATTATGCAAGGAATCCCGAGAAAACCCGACCGAATAAAAATGTCAGTGTTTCCCATTTTAAATCCCCGTAAGAATGTCTTCTCGCTACTGTTAATGTTCTTCGTGTATAAAGAATGAGCATGTTAAAGAAGATATCCTAGAAATTTATTGATTTCAATCGTTTTTCAGTGACAAGTACATGTATGTGTATTTGTTAAGAAAATCAACTCAGTATGATTAAAACGATAACATGGGATAGGCTATTATATAAATAGTGCCTGCTTGGGAGGGTACCAATTGAAATTGACACCCCGTGAAAATCATTGTCAACCGACGCGAAGCGGAGATTGACAATGGTTTTCGAGGGGTGTCAATTTCAACTGGTATCCTCCCAAACAGACACTATTTATTTTATTATACCGAATGTCTTAATTTTATAGCAAATTTTACTGCTTTTATAGAGAAAAGACGGCGAACCGTACGCGCATAATTTACGCGCATGTAACAATTTGTTCTATCGACCCGTTGCTAAGTGTGTTGCTAACGCTGAGGGTATGGGAACGGATTGTCAACTGCGTCTAAACCAATCAGATTTCAGTATTTAGCATGAAAGTATAATGAAACAAATTGTTTAATGCACCACATTTTTTGTATTGAAGCTTCATTCAAATGTATAATAAAAGGTATTTTCGTACCCGTGACTCGATTTCTAAAATAAACTGTTTTGTCACCATTTGGCACGGTAACGTTCAAACCAATACGTCAAGGTAATGCATGCACAGTTTATTAAAATACTCTATCTTTATAGCATGCTCTTTGTCTATTTTGCCGTTTACTCTGAATTTTAAAACGGCTCTATACCAGTGGAATTTTATTTGTCCCAATTGTTCGAGAATCTTAATTTACATGTACTTTTCGTTACTTTCCTTTTTTCACTTTTTCACCGCGTATCTCTTCGTTCACATAAGAGAAAACCCTGAACGTCAGATGACGTTACTATTTTGTTCCACCAATAATTTACAGATATGTTTTTTGTCGGTCTGTCTAGATCTGAAACACAGTTTCCACCACCCTCATAACATTAAAACAATAATGTGCAAATAGATTTCGATCTATTATTGCATCATTGCGCAATTTCTCACTTTGCGTCTGTGTTTTTTACCGAATTGATTCTATACTGTTATATTTTTTTTCTTGCTCCGTGACGTCCATCGACGTCACATTTTTAGTCAATTTTAATAGGACTATATGGCTTTAGTTAACTGATTTCTGTTCAAAGAAACAATATATACCGTCATAATTTGATACATAAAATATCATGACAATACTAAAAGTGAAGTTTTAATATTTTTGGATGTTTTTTTTATTTATATTTATAAATATATATCTTGTGACATAGTTGCTTTTACCGAAACGGTGCAGGCAATAAGAGCTTGTGTTATCAATATTCTTCATCAAAAGATAACACAATACGTGCATTATGTGTCAACTTTTAGTTTGCAATGGAAAAAATGTTACGATGTAACAAGCACCATTGTGCAAGAGTTTTCAAGATAAAGGGATGTTCACCATGTACTTGTGTAATCTTATTTAAAAGTTTAAACGATGAAAAGTCAGGTGGACCAATAAAAAAAATAATAAGGTATACAATCACTGAAAAACAAATTGAACAATTGGACAATAAGTATGGTATACAATTTGCGAGGTCTGATTGTTTTTAACGATATATTTCGTTAGTATCTAATAAACATTGCAAGTATTAGTGAAAACGAAATTTAATATGGTGTTGAATAACATTTAACATTGGTACAAACATAAAATCAATTATTACCTATCTGCAAATATGCATGCTGGTGGGGAAAATTGACAACGTCAGGACATCATTTTTGCATTAAATGAATAACATTTTCAATAGTGATGACTGAGAACAAAAAATGTTTTAAATGCATAACAAAATAAAAGCATAGTATTAAATAATACTATGCTTCCGTTGTATTTTTTATAAAAGTTAATATGAAATTGGTTTTTAATTAGGTTTTCTAATAATTTCAAATATGATTACATAAATATTACGAAAAAATATATATTCTCATAAGTATTTTAATTAAAATTAAAATAACGTTTTCGCGTTCTTCCTTCCTTCATAGTCGCGATGTATTTGACATGATAAATATAGCTTGTCAAAATATGTAATTATTTAGCTTTCATGCCAATAAGGTCAATATGTTCTTGGTTTTTTTTTAAAAGGATGACTGCACTTAAGGACATGCGATATTTGCGAGAAAATAAACTTTTAAAAGAAGAATTTTTCTTTCAAATGCAGAAATGGTCAACATCTAAACTGTAACTTTACGTAATTGCGTTAAATAAAAGTATATTGTTACCAAGTAAGAATTTGTTTTCATAGGGGGAGGTCATCACGATTTCCTGAATGTCCATACGATAATGAGGACGCCCACTTTTATACTGACTTCATACATAGTCAGCGCATGTTTTTCTATAATTGTTCTCCGTTTAACAGTAGTTGAATATTTGCATTATCAAAGTTTTGTCAAAGGGAAATTAATAGACAAACATGCGCTCATGGTTTAATTGAGAAAAAACTGCTTCTTCTTACTTTCGCTTTCCCTGTTGTAACCAAGGGCTGATGGATGTTGCATATTATAATTCACGACGTGATTTCTCACCTCAGGTTACTTTGTGAATATAAAAATTCTATCACGTGTCGTGTAAGGTAGCATGTCATGTGCTAACTAGGACAATGTTTTCGAACACGTTAAGGTGTCAAGCATTAATTCAGATTCTTCTGTACTTACATGGGCGTGTTCTTATCGTTGAAGCCATAGTAAATAGTATACTTGTACCATATAGAATAGATAGGGTTATGATGAAAGAGTGATCACATAAATTTTTATACATGGCATTGTTTTTCAAGCTAGTCTAATTTTAGTACCATTCTGATAATGTCAGCTCCACCTCTCATGCATATTAATATCATTCTTATGTTTGATCAAGGGATGATAAGCGAAAATTCTCCTTTTTCGGAGAAAAACATAGAATGAGTTTTTTGTATCACAGTCTAAAATCTTAATTCATGTTGGAGATTGACTAGACTCTTTAAAAATAAAACAAAAGTGATATTAAGTTAAGAAATAAACGCAACAGAAGCGACCGAAAAGGACCCAAAATCCGATGCTAAGTGCAGTCACCCTTTACATTATATCGATGC
Organism: Magallana ariakensis; assembly: GCA_020458035.1. Lineage (NCBI taxonomy): Eukaryota > Metazoa > Mollusca > Bivalvia > Ostreida > Ostreidae > Magallana > Magallana ariakensis. Next base: position 22,611,707 of record CM035813.1, read on the forward strand.
ATTTTAAGATGTTTTGCAATTGAACAAACAAACAAAAAAGGAAAGAACAGTATCCGTTCCGAATATTTTTTGGGAAAAGGAGAAAAGTTAAAATATAAAGTTAAAATATGAATAACATGAAAATTTATCATTTCATAACCATTCTCGAAAAAAAAACGGGTTGATAATAATGCTTCTGCAAAGTTGGATAAATACAATTTATAGGAGGACGATTTGTGCAAGATAAATTTTATAATGAAATATTTTCAAAATAACATATCTGTGATTTAAAGAATGCATTCTCAAGATTTAGAACTGGAATCTCAAGTATAAACAAATGATTACATAAGTTACAAGCACTAGAGAATAAGTTAACAGTTACCAGAGGGACTGTATCTAGTATACGATACGAAACGTTTCAGCACGGTCCTCAAGAATTTACTATGATATTGATATGATTTTTTTTAAACAGACAAGGAAGTAAAGCTTAGAGGGCATTTTTCCATTCCTTATAGACAGGAAATGATCTCTGTACATAAGGGCTATAAATAGGGAAGCATGGACCTTAAATGAGTAAATCAGAGCGTTTCCTGATCATATGGTCGATTCATAATAGCATAGTGATGATGCTACAGGCATACATTATTGTTTACATATATACTTTTTGCATTTATCAACTAATTACTTAGCAACTTACAGCGCTCAATGAATGACGCTGCAAATGATATTTATTCAGATGATTTTATAAAATTATATACAAAATTTGCTAATAATAGTTTTGTCGGAAGTCGTAAATCGTTGTTAATTTCTAAAATAAAAGTAAAAACTGTTAAAATTATTTTAAGCTAATATGACTTTAGTTCAATCTCCAAAAGATTTCTAAATTTTTAAGTTTCTTTGAATATTTTAAATATTATTTTATCTTTTAAATTAGGACTGCTTTATTAAAGAATAATCTTTGCATCTTTTTATCCTATGCATTTTACATACAGTTTAGAATATCTGGTCTTGAATGTGGTGGTAAATCGTGTTCCCTCTTTGTATAAAACTAATTTGTTATTATATCGTTAATATTTTTTCTTTACAATTTTTTGACTGTACTCGTTAGCTTTTTCTTCATTGTGCAAATATGTAAACATAATACTGGCATAAAGTGCCATTTCTGGAAGTTCGATGCATAGTTTTTCAATATCATCCATGTGTTTATCTAAGGGTGAGAATTTAAGAAACAACCGTGAAATATCATAAAGAGAAATGTAAAACTCTTGCAGCTTCCTGCGAAGGATTAAGAAATGCTGTTCTTTTTGAGCTGTTACTTCTTCTTTCAAACTTTGGTCTTCTATTTCATCACTATTAATTGAATACATTTCTATAGATTTTTGCACACACACTATTGCTGTTTCTAGTGTGGCAGTTGCAAGGGTTTCATTTCTTTTTTCAATTTCTTTTATACTACAAGAAAAGAAATAATCTGCCAGTGAGTTAATGTCAGTATCCATTTGTTTTGGAATTTCCATCCATTTTATTTGAAAATAGGGTTTCCAGGGTAGAATATCTTTTACAAATGTTGCACGCTTATCGACGACTCTGCTTAAAACATCAGCTGCAAAGTTTTTCTCAAATAATATTGCAAGAATAATACGAGTAGATTTTTGTTGAAAGCTTTCCAATATTTTCGCAAAGATATCCAGACAACTAGGGATTTCACAGTAACCGTCCGACATTTGAAGAAATAGCATCTGCTCATGGAGGGATCTGAATAAATCAAATGCACTGTTGTATAACCCAAGTCTGGTATACACCTTCATTGAACCGATGGTTCCTGGTATAAATGCTTCGGTGAATAATGTTATTGAATCTCTACTTTGTTTAAAATCTCCACAGTCTTTGAAAACCATCCATATTAGATTTTCAGCAAAATTATAACCATGGGTTTCAGCTGTTCTTTGTATAATAGTCAATGGAAACATACGGATACATTCAATATTCACACAGATCTCATTGATTTCCTCAGGTAAAAAACTTGCTATGAGATTAAACGAAGGCATGAAATAGTGAGGAAGATGTCTTGCCTTCAGACATGCTACTAAAGAGCTTGTGACATATAGCAAACACCCACTGACGTTTGTTTCCCACAATTCAACAGGAATGTCTTCTAAAGCCCTGAAATATACTGCAATCAAATGGCTATATTTTAATTTTTTTGATAAATGAAATGTTACATTTTCAGTCAGGACTTTAAACACATAGAATCCATATATCTGATGTTGGGTCAGGCCAGTCGTGAACATCTCTTGTTCAGCTAATGAAAAATCGTACTTCCATTCAATATCTGGATCTCTGCTTTGTGGATGTGCTTTCTTTATTAATAAACATCTCCGACTGAGAATTCGTTGTGCAAGCTTCTGCGAAGGGAATGAAAATTGTCGCTCTCGTTTCATCCATTCCTGAGCATGTGGGGGGAATGTTTCACACAACAAACATATATATTTCACACTGATGTTTTTTGGAAGATTTAAGTTTGAAGGGGTTGTTGGAATATTTAAATCTCTGAGATAGAACTCATTGTCCCGTTTTACAACATCGTGTCCTGGCGTCATAACTTCGTTGTATGGAACCTTAATGTGACTATAACCCGCATGTGTTCTGGAAGAGTCAGCGCAAAGGGTTCCTTTAGGGTAATGGCTACCATTACCGTGTTTTACTCCAATATCTACCGGGCAAATGGCAGCTGAGCGCACTTGTTTTTGACGATGGATGTTATAGAAACGTCTTTTTTCTTGCAATTTGCTAATATCTTTTAAATAAACATCCATTCCTGTTGCATTTGATCCGAGGAATACGATAACCACATTATCGCACAACAGTGGGAGGTTCATCCCTATGTACGAGTTCATTAGACGGTTTAGAAAAAGTTGTTTAAATATATAAGAAAGATGGAAGAACGGAATCCCGGTAACAACATCTATATTCATTGGATCTAGAAAACTGCTTACTGTAGTTTCTAAAGATAAATCAAAATAGTGTAAGATGCTTGAGAAAATATTTTCTACAAATCAAATTGAGAATTTAATGTGAATTTGTGTCTTACCGGTTGTTGCTTGCAGTTCTGAATTATTTAAAGAATATGTTTCAAGGTACATATTCTCTCCATGATTTTCTTCAAAACAAGCCGTGAACTCGGTACTGTTTGTGTGAAAATGTTCAGTGTGAGTTTCGATCCTATCTGTATATTCTTCTTCCAACAGCATTTTATCCGCTTTGATTTCTCTAAATTTGTGTCTGACAATGTCCAGTCTTGCTGACGGGGAGTAGTGTTGAGAACAAGCAAGTATTCTGCACATAATTGATTCTGCAAACAACGTTAATTCTATTGTTATAACATCACCATTAGTATTACATGTATTAAGCATCCTAATTAGAGTAATTAACATTAGAAACATAAAGTGCTGTGTCTTTTTCAAATATAAGGAATTTGTGAGACATTCTAACATTTTGATAATATCATACATCATTTTAAATTTAATCCATTTCATTTACGCATTTATATGCATTTTCCGATTGGAGTTTAAAAAATACTAAGTTTACTAAAAGGCCAAAGATGGCGCCAGTCCCTTGGTCGCAGACTCAAATAATGGAATTCTCCAATGTGTCCAAGGAAAATACGTATGCATCTTCTCTTAGCGCTCGCCTCTGGTTGAAGAATAGTTCGTCTAATATCTTGATGGAAAACATTGAATACTGTGATGTGGATGTCAAAAGCGTCAACGACAGATTGGAGAACTAGATGATCTCCCCATTCTTTGTCCTTGGACATTCGTTGGAGATAATCTTCCCAAGTTTCTTTGCAAAGAAAAGACTGTCTATGATGACTTTCCTCTATAAATGGGTGTTCCCGTAAGTGTCTACAAGAACCAAAGATATTATCTCTAAACTTAAAGATTTATCCCGCAAATTCAAATCACAAGCGAATATGTACTTGATGTATTTGAGGTTTTTTAATATTTTGAATTCAACACCATACTTATCCTAAAATCAAATACTTTACACTTAAAGGAATGGATGTTCGTTGATCTGCTTTAGAAGATTTTTTAATAAAGAAAAAGAAAAAAGAACAATTATAAAAATATATATTTGGTATTTAATTAATAAATAATGAAATTGTATATGTATCTAAATTGTATAGGTACGCAGCAATGTTAAGGTGTCCAAAAGCAAAAAAGAAAATACCGGGAAACGGTATTGGTGAATTAGCTAAAATACTTTGTACGGAGTATATCTTCAAATTCTTAGTATATTATGTTGACAGATATTCCATACTATATTTTGATGACGTATATTTTGTGACTCATTGGTTGTTCTTAGTCACGGGACGTGTGTATCTTAAAATACCAAATAATCTGTCTAAATCACATCGGTACAAGTGACAAATAACATTAAATTTTAAATACATTTTTGAAAAATCATTTGATAGGTCATACCGGTATATTTTCTTTTATAACCGTGATTTACACAAACATTAGGATCAATTTGCAGGTTTCCCGAGCGTGATTCATATCGTTTTTTATCCCCCCCCCCACCTCCAGTTTTATGCGAAGTTTTTTAGTTTAACTTGATCATTAGTTTGTTTACACGTAGCAGAGGGAGTCTCAAATCCATTAGTATATTAAAAGTTAGTTACTTTTTATGAATTTTTAAAGCTTTTTAATATTTTGATAATATTGAATTCAGTAAAACTAGACTAAGTACTAACGACTGCATCTAAATAATGGAGTTTAACAAATGTATAACTGTGTTCACTTTAATGTTTCAATACATTCCCCGAAAGTTACCGAATAGAATGCAGATTGTGACATCAAAGCTAGAGTCATATGCAAGTGACTCTCTAGAAATCTTTGTAAAATCAATCGGGAAGCCCTAACTTTCCCGCATGATCTAATGGGTAATATGTTGTCCACCCACACCTTGTATGTATCGTAGGAAATCTTACTGAACGGCAACATCTCGTATATGTTCTGCGCTGCACCCCATGCATCCGTTTATCATAAACTGATCAGAAAGCGACCGAAACATGCAGTTTCCGTCAGGAATAATGTCATGTATTTCAAAACCGTTCTCTCTGGCAAACTTCTGTATTGATCTTTTATAAATCGTCATGTTTTTATATTTGTCCAAACCTTCACCTGCGAAAAGAAATATCATATAATTTTACATAGATAAATCAAATTGTTCTCAATTTAATTAGACAAATGTTACAAAGAATCAAAAAATGCGAAAAATTAAGTAAAAATCAATATAATCTAATATGCAAATTTACACACAAAAAAAGAATATTAAAAATATTCAATGAGAAAATTGAATCTTGAATGGGAATAGTAAGTGAACTAAGAAATTAAAATACCCATTACTTACTATATCTTCCTTTACCAGGGTCAGCTTTCGTGATCACTCTATCAAACATATATATCAAGTCTTTTTCGGCATAGTTCACGTCGTTTTTTTCCGTTAACTCTTCATCGCTATCAAAATAGTCTATGTCATCTTTGTCTGTTATTATTGCTACGCTGGGGTCCTCTTCCGTTTCAACATCACAATCCTGAGAAAGTTCTTCTTGCTGTTCAGTTTTCAAAAAAGGTTGTTCATCTGAATTTTCTTTACGAACATTTTTTAGACCTTCAACTGTTTGATCAGAAGAACTTGGCGTTTTGTTCATGTTTTCTTTCACATTTTCATTACCTTGTAGTTCCGTCAATGAATTTATATAAATAAATTCTATGGACTGTTTTTTATTATCACTCGGTGTCCACAATCCATCCAACACATTTTTGCATACTTTCTTTTCAATGAATTGTGTTATATTTCTATGCGATTCCATTTTCATTCAGTCGATCATTAGATAGCGATTTTCTTATATGAAATTTATGTTCCCTACTTGGAGATATTTCACTCTTGCACCGTAAAACTTCCTTGTTCCAGTTTTTTGCAACATCTTCCTTATTTATTCCGCTTACAGCTTTACATTTATAAAAATTAAAAACTGCTCTTTGTATTATTTGTTGGTCTAAACGAAAAGGAAACTTATGAGTTTCAGCGCAATACAATGATATTTAGTTCATAAAAAGGGATTGCACACACACAAAAAAGTCAATATAGGCGTGCAAATGAAAAAGTGAGTGTTAGCAAATCATATTTTGCTAACTATAAAAATATTTCATACTATCAAGAAATTGTGCAGCAAAAATAGTTTCAAGTTAACTTTCACCGTTTTTCCCTTCAAAATAATGCTTTGAATTTTCCCCTGCAATCAATGGCGTGTAACATATGTTACTGTCTTCCAGTCATAGCTGGATGAAAATCTTGCTCAGAAATTAACTTTTAAGAGTAAAATGTACAATGATAATTGCATGTATATAAAAAGTTTTTATAACGTGAAACAAGATAATGAAAGTTTAGATAGAAAAATAACATCCGTTACCGCTTGTAACGTATGTTTCATATTCTTTATCATGGTTGTGTAGAACATCTGTTTCATTGTATTGAACATTTTAAAACAAACAAAAGGCTTCTCTTTAAGTTTACAAAAAAGTGTTAAGAAAGAATGATCAAACAGTAAACAAATTACTGTCCATCATATGATAGACATTGGTGCTTGTAGTACTTATTGTTTGGATTGAAAATCTGTGTGTATATTACCCTTCACGAGTACAGTTTGTAGTCAATGATAGATATCTAGAATAGTAAAGTTGCCAGTAATTGTATGTACAGGACAATGACATTTCTATTCAGTTAGGCGACTTCATATTATGCGCGGAAAGTCACTAATCTGCTTGATTCAGTTACAATTTGTATTGTATGTTACATCACGTATGTTTCTTACGATTTTTATCGAAATGAAGACGATTTAATTGATTTTTGCTTTAAGCATTTTTTCTTGCAGTTATCTGTGTTTTAATTTTTTTTTTATAGTTAGGTCTGACTGAAGTGGTCTCAGGTCATTACTATTTTGCAAAATGAAAAGTTTCTCTTTTCTCATTATTTTCTACATGTATAAATAGAACATGATTTTTTTCAAGTATTATAATGCACATATGATATATTAAACATAAATAACAAATAATCAAAATAAAGATAAAATTACATCGTTTTGAATTTGTCTAATTATTCTTTTTTATTGTAATAAATGTTAGAAATACTAACTCAATTATTGCATAAAACTTTAAATCTTATTGGAAATAGATTCCATTGTTTACAGTGAGTCAAAGTCTAATACATTCTTTAGAAACAGTAATTAACGTATGTTAGAAAATGGCTTCATCAATGCACTCTAGCTATGCGAATTTTAGACGGATTCAAAAGACATTTTGTAACTGAGTCGCTTTAAGTGTACACAGCTGAGTTTTTCAAAATAATCTTAACATTAAATTTGCATTTGTTTGTCTCATAAATGTCGGCAACATTATATAAATGCCCTGTTTTATTGACTCTGGGTGATTAACCAATCGTGCTTCTTCATACTAGTTTGTTTGTTCAATTTTACAAATATTAGCCATATATTTTGCTTAAGAATTTGTCCATTTGTTTAAAACATCTTCTGGATTTAACTGTGTCCCATTCACATTCCAAACAAACCTGAATAATCTTAGTAAATGAACAAACTGGATTCCATATTTTTGTGATTTTGCTTAATAACACCCTTATTTTCTTTCCCTTTGACACTCATATGGAGGCCCCTTCTGATATCCCATATCATTGCCGAACCATGCTAATATGATTAGAATGCTTACACTAGCTTGTTTCAATATCAATTCAACAGACAATAGTACGAAAGCCCAGAAGGCTCATTCAAAATTCGAGATTCAAAATACGAGATTCGAAATACGATATTCCAGTTCGAAATTCGAGATTCAATATCTAAATTAACCAATCAAATCAAGGACTTGAAACCTGTATCTTAGCGACATCAAACTGTTCTAAATAAAGTTCATTCGTACATACTCTGACCTACAAATAAATATCCAAATAACTCTTATATAATGGTTATATAAAGGTTAAATTAACTTTGATGAATAAACCCCACACAATATAAAAAATTAAATTAGTGATAATACTGTGTGCTTGGCCAATCTAAGTGATTTTGTTTGCACTGTATGTATTCTCCCCCGATACATTTTAACCCGTGGTACGATAAGTAATGCCTAAATTCATTGTTCAACCTGGACTGATAATTAATATTTAGATTAAAACAACATATTTTAGATAATAAACTTGCCCGGATCTGGAAGGGAGGGGGTGAGGGGTATGGACACCCCCCTCCTCGGGAAAATTGAAGCTTATTAATTTTACATAGCAAAATTATTGAAAATAGGCATAGGATCCCCCTCTATACCATAACAGCATTTTTTACACAGTAGGGGTGAATAAACCCCGGGTTTAAATTATCAATGATGAAATATCCCAGGTTCAAACGCATCAGGTGTGAATGCACACATGCGGGGCGAGCAAAATTAATTAGATCCGCGAAACACACTGCATATATACTATATTCTGTCCAAAGATATTTTTGCCGCATATTTTCTTAGATTATTCGATATTTATAAATACCTCATGGTTCATACGATGTTCATTCAACAGTATGAAAAAATCCCGAGATTTCCCCTTTGAAACGCCCCCTCTAGCTTGTCGGGTATCAATACACGGCTTAATATAAAAAGTTTACGGGGTTTTTCCATTACTAAGGAGATGAAGACGCCCGGATGATAACGTTGAAAAATTGTGCGAGGTGTCACGAGTTCTTCTGAATGGAGAAAAGATGTCAACATTCCCCATTATAAATCTCCGTAGGAAATCTGTTTTCGTTCCTGTGAATTTTTACGAGGGAAAAATGATAATGTGTGAATGAAGTTATCTTGGAAATTTTCCCTTTCATCGATTTCAATTGCACTTCTTTCACAGGTATGTGTATTTTTATTAAAAATCGTCCAAATGTGCAGCTTAAATATCTTGGGACAGACTATAGTCCACCTACAGGTATATATTCTGTGTAAAAATAAATACAAATAATTATTTACTAGTTAGGGAGAATAGCATTGATTTGTATAAAAGAGCATGCATGTACGGATGATCTTTATTTAGAACATTTTGATGTCGCTAGGATACAGGTTTCAGATCCATGATTTATTGGTTAATTTAGATATTGAATCTCGAACTTCGAATCTTGAATCTTGATTCTCGTATTTCGAATCTTGTATTTTGAATCTCGAATCTCGAATGAGCCTTCTGGGCTTTCGTACAATAGCACTCATTTCTTTTAGAAATATTATCTATACTTATAAATTAAGAAATTTTGCCAATACACTTCGAAATGTCTGCATCCGAGTAACTGCTCATACCTTTGGCATTTCAATACGTGTGAGTTGATGTCCGTAAGCTTAAATTGAATTTTACCTGATAAGTAATTATTGTAAGATAAATAAAAAACCAACTTTCATTTTCGATAACTCAGCCCGAAATAGCAAATATGTGAGTAAGGTGGTGGACACGCTTTGGCGGATCCAAGTCAGTGGGAGTTAGCATCAAAAAATATACTTACAATGAAATAATATTGAATGATTATGTAAAGAGTGAATATATATCCTGGGAACCTATTTCGGGTATACATAAGAATTGAGATTTGACAAATGTTGAATAAATAAAATGAACCAATTCGTTTCTTGAATGCACGATTTTTGTTTTATGAATAGAACTTTCCAGAATGGGGTAACCAAGAACGCGGTTTGACTAATTAACGTCTTGGTGGAGAATGTAGGATGAGTCACCATGCTTTGCGTCAGATACCTTGGATCGGACATCTTGTTAATACAAAAAGTTAAAAAAATAAAATTGGCCAATAGACGCGATTTCATTTTTGATGGAAAGAACTTTACAGAACGGGATGCCAAAAAATGGTGTTGACTAATTAACACTATGGCGAAAAGTGCGTAGTACACACGTTTTTAAATAACATATACATTTTTTATACCACGACAGATTGGTAGTAACCCTTATAAATTAATTTGTTGACAGTGTTTTATCTAAAATTCTTATTTTGGGCAATAATAAGTGAAATTTGACATAAAGAACAAAGTTTTAAAAAGAAATACCACGCACTATACACCCAAACTCTGGTTTGAAATAAGATAATAGTCTAATTTTTCCAGTCAGCTGCAACAAAAAGAATTATGTCCATGTACATGTTCATGTGTATATACTCCATTTTAGTTTAGATTTTCATCCCTGTCCTCTCCTCTAAAGAAGGTGTTGCAAAACACCGGGACTATTCCCTAACGTGGAAAGGACCTTTAAATATCCGTATCGCTTAAGAGCCATATCTAAATATAGACACATTACGTAGACGACTATATTTTTACATAGCGGGTATGTTCCGTAGGCAAAATAAACAAACATTTTACGCGCATTTCTATCGAACACGGCAACCACCAAATACAGTTAGAAAGATTACCATATACATGTATTCTGTATTCGAATGTTAACATATATCAATTTGATTTCTACTGTCCAGCGTGTTTAAAAAATCATTCTTCAGATACATAAACGATACATAAAAAAAGTTGATTCTGGCTCTTCAAAACCGTCAGAGTTGTAATAATAATCATCCTATGCTTCTATAGTAACTAAATAAACGGTAAGTCTAGATAAAAAAGGTAGGACAATTTTATCCGTACATGTTTTCATTAACCTATTGCTTCATCACCGATTCAAACTTTTTAAATAATTTTGTTTGCTTTTAACAACCTGTACATGTATCTTTGAAATCAGCATACCCGGTTATTTCATAAAAAAGGGTGAAAAATCAACTTTCTACATTGATGCATACCGAGTACATTGTTTTAAAATCTCTTGTTTAGAAGAAATTATTTATCAACTTTATAACGGGGACTTCACACAGTAATGTTGAAAAAAAATAAGCACGCATGCAAAATATTACATTAAAAAACGTTTATTTAAATAACTTTATTCTGACATTCTTAAATTATTTATATTCATTACCTTTCCATGCGATTAAAAGAAATAGAATTTTTTAAAAATCCAACCTTTTCGGGATTCGAACCCAGTCAAAAATGTAAAACACGGTTACAATCTATTCTAACTGCATTACCACTCGACTAATCTAGACATGAATTATAGAGGGGAAATTTAACACATCGTTTTTAGATTTCAAAGGTATTCATGATTTTTCCCAAAAGTCAGATTTATCAAAAATATGCCTCTTTGAAACAAAAATCGGAAATGGCAGTTTTCAAGACATTGTCTTACTCTAAACGTTAAGATTAAATTAATTTTGTTTCAAGGAGGCAGTTTTTCACAATGATGAGGATTCCCCTTTTATATAGCTTGAATTCTGTCACATTTGTCTGTGTAACCATTTTCAAATTTATTTCATGGTCTTAAATAAGTTAGTACAAACTTTCAAAATAAAATTATACACTACTTTATGTACAACGTTGCATGAAAAAAAAGATTTTCATCGAGAAGTGTAACTTTGGTTTTTCCATTTTATCTGCAACTCCTTTAGGGAAAATTAGCATAGGAACTGCAACAACACCTTCTTTCCAGCCACGCAGTTGCTTTTTTTATTTCAATTTTATAGAATATTTTAAGAAAAGCAATTAAGAAAAAATTCGGACACAGTACATAGAAAAATGAACAAAAAAAACCTGGTTCAACATATTAATTAAGCATTGTATTATACAGGTGAATCTCGATAACTCGAACTTCAGGGGACCATGATTAAACTTCGAGAGATCAAGAGTTCGAGAGATCGATAGTTTAAAAAAATCCGGAAATATTTGTTCCGGTCATTTTGGTTCTAAAATTATAGTAGCCGGAAGTTTATATTTATAACATGGAAGGATAGACTAACAAAGTTTCATTCGTATTTTCTACTACAATACTTCAATTTAAACAATACAGAACTTAGTTGTGTGTTTTAAGTGTTCTTTTTCACTTTAAAAAACTTTAAAGTATTTTATGTTTTCTTAATCACAGAATTTTTTTAATAAAGAGAGGTTTAATTTACCGTAATTTTCACAAGTTGTTGAAATTAAAAGATTAGTAACAAATTACCTATCTGCCTTTTGAATGAAGCAAGGGGTAGTATCACTTACGTAATCAACCAATTAACACTACCACGCTAGCCCCAGGCGTTCAGTTGACCAACAAGGTAAGGTATATGTGGAGGTATAATTACACGCTTGATCGGTCGCGTGTGTACCTAGCCACCACTTCGAGTTATCAAGAGTGAAAAACAATGATATATGTATAACGGGACCCAGGTTTTACTTCGAGAGATCAAGAACTTCGAGAGATCGGAGTTCGAGAGATCAAGAGTAAATTTGCTTAGTTATATAGAGAAAAAAATCGGGACCATGATTTCACTTCGAGAGATCAAGAACTTCGAGAGATCGAAGTTCGAGCCATCGAGTGTCACCTGTACTAATGTGAATTATTGTTAATCCCCGCGCTTGCGCGGGATATCATCTAGTATTATATATTTCCTACTAAAATTTGATTCGATGACTCCCTTCTGTGACACTTGACTTGTAAATCTATGATGTTAATAGATATAATTGATAATCTTTACGAAGCTTGAAGCTTGCATCTACATAAAGTTGTAATTTCGCCTAAATATTATTTTAAAAATTCTTTAAGTGTATTTTTCATCATTTTTGCTATTTCTAAAGGTGGTATGGGATACCTTCATATTGTGACGTACTTTCTATTGAAATAAACAATAAAATCAGAGATACTTTTATAATATTTTTCTTTCGCAAAATTTTTACCTTACAGCATAACGCAATGGGTTATAGTGTTAACAAGGAATATGAAAGTCATGAAACTCGTTTGGGCTTTAATTATTTTTACCTTTCCAAAAATTTAAAACGTATTTTTTGATCAAATATTACAACATTTATAAATTCTAAGCCGGTGATAGTATTTTGATAATGATATACTTTTATTTGACATTAAAATGGATGACGCATTCTACATTAAGCTTAGACAGAATGCAAAACGATGAGATTTTAAGGCCGTTTAGAGGGTATCAAACAATATCATCAAGAAAAGTATAATACCAAAATACAGCTATAATATTGGCTAACATATGAAAATAAACATTTGAAGTGTAGTTTTTGAGTTGGTCCCTACGAACTTCCAGATTAAGTGAAATAAGTTTTTACAAACTGAAACAGATTTAAAAATTATACAGACACTTTAATATCCATGGGTTTACATTTCGAACACATAATATGATTAAAATTAAAAACGTATAAAACATTTTAAATGATATAGTTACCTCGTTCTTCTTCTTCTGTGTGACTTAATCTTCTGACTTTGATTTATACACTAACTATTGCTATGAAAACCTTTCAACAACAGTAACCTTTTTGACTCTAAGTCATTAATGTATACATAATGTTTAAAGTGTTATGTCACATTTATTGCATATACACCTATAAATACATTTGCAATTGTATATTTAATTTATACAAATAAACATTGTAAATTTTGTGTTCGTTTTGTCACTTGAAAATTTGTTTTCCAACACCGGCATTTCTGTAAATATTTCTGAAGCAACATTCGGGAAATTTGATCGGTGATACCTATTACTGATAAACTCAGTTTGATTAGTATGGATATATTAAGGATCAACATATTTTTTAAAATCCTCATATAACTGTTCGTTTAAAATTAAAAAACAATAACGATCTCACTTCTTTCCTTCCTTGTCATGACAGTACAATTTCAATGGCAACCTTCCTTATAAAGCTGATATTTATTTTGGCTTGCACTGAGAAAAAGGTTCGCTCAATTTATCTATATAGAAAAACAAATTTTCAATGTATATGTTTATCTCAATATGTCCTTTGAAGACGTAGCAAAGTTAATTGAAAAGCAGAAAGCAACATCGCTGCAACGGTTTTGGAAAAAGGAAGAAATTGTAAATAATGTCACACAAGAACAGACAATATTTGAAAATTATTTTACTGATAGCAAAAGGACTGATGATCGTTTTTCTGAAAATTTCTGTATGCAAGATGTAAGGAATGTCAACGTAGGAAAACCAGAGCCAATTGGGAATCATGCAAAAAGAGGATATATGGATAGAACAAAATCAGAAATGAAATTTTTCGACAACATTGAAAACTGGAATAATTTGGAATACCCTTCAGAGGAGAGTAATAATTTTGATGAAGAATATACCAAGAAATCAATCATTGGAGAGGCACGATTTTTATCAGAAGAAAGAACTAATCGAGAGCTAAACGAGCACACCAAAAAGCTAGATACCCAACAAATATGTAAAGGTGAAAAAGGAATAAAAGACGAAAATAATTCATTAGTGTCGAATAGTGTCTTATTTGAATTAGATCCAATCCATGCAAAACCACAAAACGGAGAGTATAAACGAGAGGCCTCCGATGAACAAACTATGAACAAAGAGACTGAGTCCAAAGCTTTATCAGATCATAAGGAATTATTCGAAATAGACGAAACAGACTATTATGACAGCGAAGATGAGTACTGGAACACACACCCTTTTGACGAATCTTTCCTTGACTATCCCGACGATTATCAAACATTACCAGTTCAAGAGTCCCAAAAAGGAAGATTTAGTAAGTCAAACTGTTCCTACCATTCATAACTCTTCTATTCTTATATGTTAAAAAGAAAATTAATGTAGAATTTTGTGTATATAGAACATTACCTTTCAACATAAGAAACCATACTAAAATACGTAGAGTTTGTTACATGATCGTACAAATAGACGATCAAAAATGAAATGAACAAAATACGCATTGTTTGTTACAAGTAAGAATCAAACATGCATTAAAGAAACAAACTTAATTGATTTTTTTTTTACTTTTAACAATGTAATGTGGTATTCTGTGGGGAATTGTTTAACATACAACAATTTTAATGAGATACATGTACTAGTATTGAAAGATCATATTAATATTAAATCATAGAACGAGCTTTTTGTTATTTTTCTGAAGGTAAAGGACTGGAACAATTTACAAATCTCCCAGTGTTTCGACGATCCATACATAAATTTGCGTTTGATAACAATTTTGAAGTACATGATGTCAAGCCAGACGGAAATTGTATGTTTCGTGCACTAGCAGATCAACTCCTAATCAATGGTTTTCCAGGACACACGGAAATGACATTAAGGAAGGATGCAATAAAGTATGTTTCAGTATTCTATATTTAAAGAAATATTTAGAAATATTTTACTACATGTTTGTGCATTTAGCTAAATTTGCTCTCAAAAGGTTTGTTTATCACCAAAGATTTATTATCCTACCCATCAACGTGCAAAGATTTATGTTCAGTGTGGATAATGCTTAAAATTCAAGAACACGGATCAAAAATATATTAATATAATCTTAATCAAAATATATGCAAGGGTTAAGAAAAATTCTGCTTGTCAGTAAATCAAGAGATGTTCCATGTTTCAACAACATTTAAAAAAGACAATGTATTTTTAAATGGTTTTCATAGACATTATTGGTGTTGATTTTCGTATATTCTCAAAATGTGTACAAAATGCAAGAAATGCTGAAACGGTTTAAAAAACAAAGGAGAAAATCATGCAAATGAAATTTATTTAGTATGCTAGCAAAGGCAGCAGAAGATATACCGCGGCGCTAGGTGTGACCAGTGAATGTGCTTTCTGTTTTCTGTCCAACATTGGAAAAATCCTATCACATGCAAAATCAAAGTTACAAGCCCTGACAAGCAGTAACTCTATGAAGGCATCTTATTTTAGTTATCTGAGATCACATTCATCAGAAGAAGGTGGTGCCTACTCATCATCCTTTTTAGCCGAGGAATCATGGGAAGATTATCTCGTCAGAATGGAGAGGTCAGGAGAGTGGGGTGATCACATCATAATGCAGGCTCTGGTTGATGTCTTCTGTCTAGAGGTCGTTGTGTTTAACGTCTTTCAGGAAGATATCAGAAGAACCGAAGTAATCGCAGAATCAAAGAAACGGTTCAGCAACAGACTTACAATATACCTGGGTCATCTTGGGGAGTTTCATTACATGAGTCTTCGTCCAAAGAACTGGCTCCGCTATTGGCCATACAGTAGGTTCATTCAAAAGTTTCATCCTTGCAAAACAATAACTTTTTTAACATTTTTAAACAAACTTCATCTTGAGGCTTGTTCTACTACGTAAATTGAGGCAATGTCTAAAGCTGATTATCTAGCATTTTACGTCGTGTTTCAACTAATGAAATGTCACCTTATACAGAAAAGACTGGCCAAAGACATAAACAATATGTATTTTGTTTATGAATTGTATTCCATTTAAAGGTTAATTATTGGAAAGTTTCACCTTTGTATACACAAATTAATCATATTGATCAAAATTCTTAAATATTAGATGGACAAGGCAAAATATTCATTTATATTATTCCGTGAAAGATTGGATCAAGAGGAAAAAGATTGCCTTCGTAGAAGGGTGTGTGTAAAATAGTTCATTGGTATTTATATTGTTTCATTTTTCCAGAGGCGCTACTTGGCCGATTGTTAGTATGTTCCACACACGAGACATTGGAAGCTCGTGAAAAAATCCTTAAAGAAACACTATCCACAATGCATCCTGGCACATACATTCCACAAAGCGAACTAGAAAAAATGGCAGGTTTTGTTTCACATTTTTTCATGAAACGACAAAGTGCAACACATCAGATCGTCGTGGATGAACAGTTACCACATTCTGAACTTTTCAACACATACAGTGGACAAGACCTCCAGCTAGATGAAACAGAAGGTATAAAAAAGATATATATATATATATATATATATATATATATATATATATATATATATATATATATATAACTGGGGTTTCAAGTAATGATGTTCGTCACTTGGGTTTTTCAACTTCGTTGTTTAAAACTGCTGTTTAAAGACTGATATAATTAGGAAACCAATGAAAGATAAGAAAATATGATGCTGGCACTATGCAACTTTAAAGTATCAAACACACCAATCTGAGAATAGAATAACAATAAACATTTAATATAAATATATATATAAATATATATATATATATATATATATATATATATATATATATATATATATGCAATTTTTTAGAGTTAATTAAAATTTATTCGGAACATATCATCATTACTACATACACCTTTAGGACATGACCGAGTTCAAAATACAAAATATTCAAAATATAAACTAGATGCTGTCATTAGACAGTAATACCCGCACCAAGTGTTTGCCCCTAAATAACACTGTTTTGTACCAGTTTTAGTAAAAACGAAGGCCACGTGCACATAATACACCATCATCGGAACCCACGGGTTTTCTATCCGTTACACTGCAGTATAACGGATAGAAAACCTGTGGGTTCCGACGATGATAATACACATGAGCGGCCCTTTATGTACAGTTGTGGTTGAACTGTTTGCATGTGAATTTTCAGCTAATCAATAATCTTTTCATTTCATTTCATAGAAAGTATGGTCTATATAATTATTACAAACAAAATTAAATTATGCCTCCTTCCCTCGGCGGTTGCCGGCTTAATTTAGATTTGCTTCTAGGTGCCAACATCATCACGTGCACTGATTTAGAGAAGGGATTGGAGTGGGGGGGGGGGGGGTCCAGACCCTCCCACCCTTAAAAGAAATAATTTATATTAATACATGTATTAAAATTACTAAATAATACACCCCGGACCCCAATCCCCCACCCCCTGCAAACACAGTTACATACTACTTTGCCGCCCCCCCTCGCCTCTACACACTCTCCTCATGGATAAATAAACATCAGAATATTTTGATAACAACGAAAGCCTGTACATGTAGTAAAGTGCATTATAATCAAAATTCTTTCACAGTGACGTTTTATAATTTTAAATTTTTACAATACAGGTATGTAGCAAAAAAAGATAAATTTTTAAAATTTTGGAATCTGAAGTAAAAAATAGAAAAGCCCCAGCAGCATTTGAACTCTCTACAGACATGTAGTTAACGCTCTAACCCATTGCACTTCACTGTTAGGTAACATTATTTTGGGGGGAAATATTATATTATATACTTTATTGTTTATATCTGCAATAGGGAGTTCATTACAATATGCAGGTGTCCTGCACCACCTTAAAGCTGAAATGTGTGATTTACATATTTTACCTAATAAAACAGTACAAGGGGTTTAAAAGAATAAAGTCATGAAAATGCATGCATGTTACAAGAAAATGATCTTTGTCCAAAGTTACGTACACAACACAGGTCTACAGGTCGCATTACCGGGTACTATAGTTTTACCCAGTTCTTCAGTTAGATGGTTTCACGTGGTTTTCCATGTGCAGAATAGGGTTAATTAAAGCTGAACACCGCTCGTAAATAGGCACTGTCCGCCATATTTATCTTTAATCACTGCTGTCCCTACAACCCTTATATAAGGGGCAGACCTCTAAACAGTTCAAAGTACTTCGCTATAGAGGTCTCACCTGTGTGGACGTACATTTTTCCTCGCCGTGTTACTCGGTCGCGATGAAATTAGCAAATTTTAAGCACCTTTTTCAAGCCAGGAGAATACTAACATCAAATAAATTGGTCAATGCATTATTTACAAACAGAAAATGCACATAAAATAAGAAAAAATGCATAAAATCTAAAGACCACGAAAGGAATACTACATGTCGGCCACGAGGTTCAGGTGTGCACTCGGGTGTAACGAAATCGAAGGGTTTATATACCAGGTATCTGTGTGACGGTGCCTATTTACTAGCGGTGTTCAGCTTTAACATGAATAAACGTTTCTTTTGTGATGATCAGCTAATTAATGTAATTTTTTGCTGATTTGAGAAAATATTTCAAGGTGTAGTGAGCCACCTTTATACATTCTAACATAGCAAATTTTAAATCATTTTTTGATTGGTATTTTTCTCTAGATGCACATAAAGATTTAGGAAATTGCTTTTTAATTCTTATCGATAAGATAAACAAAATGTTTTATGTATTCGGGGCAATTGTAATCCTAAACAAAGCAGGGTCATCATTAGGCTTAAGGAAATACCCACATGGTTCAAACACTATACATATGAATAAGATAAAATACTTTATTATATCCAGTTCTGGAAAGTCAGGGTGTCTCCAAGGGGGCATAACCTATATACAATTTGATGCGCACAAAGAGCAAGAATAAATATGGTTTAGGGATGGGGGATCTCAAAAGTTAAAAATTATCAAAGTATATCATCATTTCCTAATTCAGAGGGGTGGGGGTGGTTTAAAGACAACTCCTGGGGGTCATGTACTTACACCATTTGATGCATCATAATGACGTTAGAAACAAGAATATAGTTGGTTAAGTGGTGGGGATCTC
This sequence comes from Magallana ariakensis, assembly GCA_020458035.1. Lineage (NCBI taxonomy): Eukaryota > Metazoa > Mollusca > Bivalvia > Ostreida > Ostreidae > Magallana > Magallana ariakensis. Next base: position 22,631,100 of record CM035813.1, read on the forward strand.
AACAGTTTTCAAAATATGGTATTTTCCTGTTTCATTAATGGGTCAGAACAATCCCACAGGGTCATAGCCTTCATTTTATTTGATGCATCATAATACATTTAGAAAAAAGACACTTTCCCCTCATTAAATAAAACTCATATAGACATGATAAGTCTCTACACTTATTTAAATGTAATACACTTTAATACAAATTGTCACAGGGTCAATATGGGGTCAAAATAATATTTTAAGTCTGACAAATAAAAAAATAACTTTTGCAATTAAAATGACAGAAACTGTACAAATGCGATAGGATAGGTAACAATGATGAGCTTATTTAGATATTTTAAAAAAGATGATGATACAGTATGCTGGCAAAGGGAGATTACTTATTTAGAAAGTGAAAGTAATACTTATGTATACCGGTGTCTCATAATATTGTGCGAGTACTACATGTATTATGCTTACCTATATTGGTCAACATCATAATGATAATCCAATTAGAGCACAATATGAATCCATTAATAAGCTGATCATCACAAAAGAAATGTTTATGCATGTTAATTACTCCTATTCTGCACATGGTAAACACATACCGTTATGTACACCACGTGAAACCCATCTAACCGAAGAGCTGGGTAAAACTAGTACCCGGTAATGCGACCTGTAGACCTGTGTTGTGTACGTAGCTTTGGACAAAGATCATTTTCTTGTAACATGCATGTATTTTCATGACTTTATTCTTTAAAACACCTTGTACTGTTTTATTAGGTTAAAAAAAAATATGTAAAGCACACATTTCAGCTTTAAGGTGGTACAGGAAGTTGACCTGCATATTGTAATGAACTCCCTATTGCAGAAATAAACAATAAAGTATAAATATAATATTTCCCCCAAGAATAATGTTACCTAACAGTACAGTGTAATGGGTTAAAGCGTTAAATACGTGTCTGTAGAGAGTTCAAATGCTGCTGGGGCTTTTCTATTTTTTACATCAGATTCCAAAAGTTTAAAAACTTATCTTTTTTTGTTAAATACATGTATTGTAAAAATTTAAAATTATAAAACGCCACTGTGAAAGAATTTTGATTATAATGCACTTTACTACATATACAGGCTTTCGTTGTTATCAAAATGTTCTGATGTTTATTTATCCATGAGGAGTGTGTGTGGGGGGGGGGGGCAAAGTAATACATGTGTGTTTGCAAGGGGTGGGGGGATTGGGGTCCGAGGTGTATTTTTTGGTAACTTTACTACATGTATTAATATACATGATTTTTTTCAAGGGTGGGAGGGTCTGGAACCCCCCCCCCCCCCCCACCACACACTCCAATCCCTTCTCTAAATCCGTGCACACGATGATGTTGGCACCTAGAAGCAAATCTAAATTAAGCCGGCAACCGCCGAGGGAAGGGGGCATAATTTAATTTTGTTTGTAATAATTTTATAGACCATACTTTCTAAAAAATGAAATGAAAAGATTATTGATTAAGGTAACTCCAGTGTTTTAGAAATCCGTGTCAAACCAAACATTTTTTAATTTTAATAGTTAAAACAACTTACTATAGAGACCAAAATATTTATACCTTTGCACGTTTGTTTTCCTACAGTGAGCTTCAGCTCACAAGGTCCAAAAATTTAACAGCCAAAATTTAACACCATGATGCATGGTCTCATAATTTATTAAATTATGCACCAAAATACATCATGTTGGGTTATAATTTAAGCAAATCAATTGATTATCAGTAAATCATAAAAAATTTATTGATTTTCTACAGAAAATATAAAAAATATTACATTTTTTCTTGCCACGACCTTCCTCAAAAAATCACAAAATTGCATATTTTTGAATTTTTTAAAAAAATTATTCAGTTTACATACATTTTTTAAAGAATATTTATTAAGAGTTACATATTGTGTTAACAAAAAAACATAGTTTATCAAAATTGACCATCTAGTTTTTGCTTGATAGTCTCTTGAACATGTGTACCCCCATATTGAAAATGTAAATTTTACAAGTTGATTTTTGCAAACTTTGGAAAAAAAATGAAATGTACCAAAAAGACACAATCTAACAGTCTCCAATCAGTGTTATGTAGTTTTAATTACACAAGTACTTACTTATCCTCTCCTTTACCGGAGGACACATGAGGTCGTCAAGCTACATAAACGCAGTGTAATTGTTGGAGGAGAATGCATACAATACGTACAATTATATTATACACTCATTTACTGTTTTACATTTCGTTGCTTTCCTTGCTTTCTCCAATTCCTCTAAACGACGGAAATGCTATATTTGAACAAATTTACCACTTTTTGACCAAACCATAATTATTTTAAAACACTTGTTGTGTGCCAAAATTATAACCGGAAATTTAGCACGCCGTGTAAAAAAAGAACCGGATCCGAAAGACACTGGAGTTACCTTAACTGAAAATTCACATGCAAACAGTTTAACCACAAATTGTACATAAAGGGCCGCTCATGTGTATTATCATCGTCGGAACCCACGGGTTTTCTATCCGTTACACAGCAGTGTAACGGATAGAAAACCCGTGGGTTCTGATTATGGTGTATTATGTGCACGTGGCCTTCGTTTTTACTAAAACTGGTACAAAACAGTGTTATTTAGGGGCAAAAACTTGGTGCGGGTATTACTGTCTAATGACAGCATCTAGTTCTATATTTTATTTGAGCACACGTTTCTCTAGCTCACTTAACTGTAATATAAGAAAAATACCATTGCCTCTTCAATGCAAAATCAGGGATGTTTAAAGGTACATTTTGTATACTATGTACCTCAGAGAAAGACCCTTGTAAAGTGGGGGTCCCTAAAACTAGTCAACACAATATAATTATACATGTACATTTGTTCCATTTAAACTCTGCACTAGTTCATGACTTATTGTTTGAACACAATATATTTAAGTGTCTTTTTAAGTATTTCAGTCTCAGCTGCGTTTTACAAATGAACTTACGACCAATCCAACAAATGCTTATTGATCATAAACAAATCAATATTGCAATTTAATGGATGTAAATTTTAATTATAGAAAGCAAAAAAAATTTAGATACGAAGTTTTATTGATCATAAACTAAACAATATTGCAATTTAACGGATGTAATTTTTAATTATAGAAAGCAAGAAAATTTTTAAATAAAACTTTCTCCATAAATTTTGCTGTTCAGGATCATTCCATTGGTTTGTAAATATTTTCGACTTCATCTATTGTTCATTTTGTCATTAAAACGCAGTCCTGGTTTATAAAGACAGTAAAGGGTAAACTATACATGATTTTTTCGAGTTTTTTGGGAGAAAGTTAATAGACCCTATTTAACCGGATGGAGCAGCTGCTAAGAAAGTTAATTAACATATCTCACTCCTCAATGCGGTTGTATGAAATTCTTACAGAGGTATGTCATTGAAATCTTTAGGAAAAAAAACCATTAAATAAATACAAAGTAAAAAGGGGTTAGTGTCCATTTGTGGGAGTTAAAGCGCATTTGACTTATCTGAACCAAAAATGCAAATTTCTCCCCAATAACATTAACGTTTTGTTATCAGAATTTTTAAATAAGCGGTAAAATAACATTAGGTATTGTTGTAAATTATAAACAAAGATCAAATTAATATCAGAAGGTAAAACAAAAAGTTATTCATGACCTTTTTTGCACCTAAAATTGACTTAATTTTTAAAAGTCACATTTTGATATAGAATAAAAGTTTTTTAAATGCTGGTATCAAGATTATTTATAAATTTAATGCAGACTGTATACTTATGACTTTAAAGTTACATAAAACTAATAAAAGATGTGGGTCAGTGATTTTTAATAATATGACTTCAAAGGTAAAATTTTTGCAAATTTGGCTAAAATATAAAGTTTATTGGTTTTATGTTGAACGTCCATTAAACTTTATGATTTAGATTTCTAAATGATAAATAGGACCTAAACTGCATTGAAAGATGAAATATTTAGTGTTCAATTTTTATCAATTTCTTCTAATCTTAAGCAGGAAAAAAATCATCAAAATTATTTGTTTATTGAATTCGATTGGTTTTCTTTATGAAAGTTGTACATTAATGAAATAGTAATCGTTCTGTATTGATTGACTTAAAAATCATAATTTGAATTGAAAAGAATTTTCATTTGTTTAATGACCATAAAACGTGATAGGTGAGATACCTGTATAAGGTATTGACTATTAGTAAATCAAGTTTATTGTCTTATCTGTGATATATTCATCCATTCCATAAAAAATACAAATCTTTCAATCTGAGAAAAAAAGAAGTCATTTTTACATGCTTATTGGATGTCATCCCTACTTTTGTTATATAGAAGAGTACCTTTTTGCATAAAAAAATAAGCGAACTTAATAAAAGGTTTTTCAAGTTGATTAAACTGGACTTTTATACACTGTGTTTAATATCGTGTACAGTCAGCATTAGCAGAATGGTAAGATGCATGATTTTGGTCCAACATTAAACGAGGCTTAACGTAATCGATTATTTATGCTTAGAACAGAAACGAAATGCAAATTATGTTATTAATGTCAAGCATTCCTGTTATACCAGCCCACTTGATAAAAACGTTAGGCAATCAGCTATGGATGAAATAACAAAAGAATCGCAAATATTTGGTTTTAACTAAGATTTATTTCGTAACTAACATAAGAAATTAGATAGTATTTAGTAGTTTGTTTCGTTCAGGTATGATCCAAAAATGATATAAACAATCTTCTATAAATGCGATGACGGCATCTCTACTGACTTTTTAATTGTGCAGGATATATCTTAAAATTACTTTGAATTAATTATACATAATATCTCGTTTACCCCTATCCCCAAGCTCTTTGGTGTTTATATGTATATTGGGGGATGGGGGTACATTTACGTGGTTGTACAGTTCCCCTATTCTTAGTAGAAATACAACACATATACTTTAAAGTTTAGTAATTTAGCTTCATTTAGTGACAAACATTAAAGCTGAACATCGCTCGTAAATAGGCACTGTCCGCCATATTTCTCTTTCATCACTGCTGTCCCTACAACCCTTATATAAGGGGCAGACCTCTAAACAGTCCAAAGTACTTCGCTGTAGAGGTCTCACCTGTGTGGACGTTACATCTTGCCTCGCCGTGTTCCTCGGTCGCGATGAAATTATCAAATTTTACGCACTTTTTTCAAGATAAGAGAATACTAACATCAAATAAATTGGTCAATTCATTATTTACAAACAGAAAATGCACATAAAATAAAGAAAAAATGCATAAAATCTAAAGACCACGAAAGGAGTACTACATGTCGGCCACGAGGTTCAGGTGTGCAATCGGGTGTAACGAAATCGAAGGGTTTATATACCAGGTATCTGTGTGACGGTGCCTATTTACGAGCGGTGTTCAGCTTTAAGCATAAACGATTCGTAGCTTAAGATCTAACGATATGTACTCTGCTTTGGTGGAAAATTCGAGTTGGCAAGTCGTTTGTCAAACCAAAGTAACGGATCTGCAGCTATTTTCCGGCGATAAATGTTAGCGATATTCGTCAAAGTCTCTTCTGAATCTTGGATTATAATTCCACTCTTAGTAAATCGGAAAAGTTTGCCCGAAATTCGGCTGCTTGTTTACATGAAAATGGGATGAAATTTATATCCTACCCGCTTCAACTTTTAACTTAAAGACATTCTTCTAACTTTTCATTTCTACAAAACGTTCCACGAGTAGATAAAAATAACATTTTTTTATACTCTTTGCAATTATTTGTTTTAAAAAGAGTCAGATTCCAATTACTTTATATCCTCTCTCTAAAACATTTAAGACAAATGTAATGAATTCGACATTTCTCTTAGCAGCAATTGTGTAACGAACTAAAAAAAAAACCTTTATATTGCAATTTTCATGTATATCATGTTCCTTTAAACTCTTTGCAATTATTTGTTTTAAAAAGTGTCAGATTCCAATTACTTTATATCCTCTCTCTAAAACATATAAGACAAATGCAATGAATTCGACATTTGTCTAGTAAACAGTAATTGCGTAACGAAACAAAAAACCTTTATATTGTAATTTTCATGTAGTTCATGTTTTTTTTATACTCTTTGCAATTATTTGTTAGAGCCAGATTCCAAATACTTTATGTCCTCTCTCTAAAACATTTAAGACAAATGTAATGAACTCGACATTTGTTTAAGCAGTGTAACGAAACAGAAAACCTTTATATTGGCATTTTCATGTTTTTCAATGGTGTTTATTTCTCTTAGATTCCATGCAGTGCTTGATTGAAGATCCACTACTTACAGATCCAATTTCGGGAATCCCCCTGCCTCATCTAACCATTATAATTACTCTTCTCATGCCAACAAAGATGATCACAAATCCTCATCCTTTGCCCTATGCATATAATATACCATTCCATTTACTGGGATCTTCACAAGATGGGAGTAAAAATATAACACTTAGTGACATTTCTAAGTCACAAAAAATGAGAGCTTTTTACAACAAGCACACGCTGAAATCAAGGAGGAAAATTGCCTTATTGAAACACGATATGCACGTTACAGATTCTATTCAAATCGATCATGATTCTACGTCGACTATATTATGTTTTGATAATTCGAACACATCTCCGGGATATTGTAGGTTGAAATATTTGGATGGGCAAGTCCCCAAGGCTGACCAAAATACTCTCCAAACGGAACATGGATTATTTTTACGGGCTTTTGATGTTTCCACTGCACCTTCAGAGAATATACCAGATGTTGAAATTCAAAATATCGGAATACGAATAAACTTTTATGTTGTAGGCATGGATTGGTATAAGCGGAGAACGCTTTTTGATTTTCCTTCACCGGACTTAAAGCTTACCGTTTTTGCAATGTATTGTACGTTATTATCAAAAGCGCACCACCAAAGTCAAAATCCTGCAATTGAATGGAAAATGGATTTTTCGATAATAAATAGTTTAATAATGGACAGTCTTACAGGTCCACAACGATATGGATTTGCGATTTTTAAAGTCTTGCTGGAGAATTTGACATTCCATCTCGAAAAAAGACTAAAAACGAAACATCTAAAAGCTGTCTTCTTTTCAGCATGCGAGGAGTTCCCAACTTGCATTTGGAAATCTAACCTTGGTGGTTGTCTTCTATTTGTAATTAGTAAACTGTTGATTTGCTTAAAAAAGGGGGTTTTACCACACTATTTTATTCCTCAAAGGAACTTACTCGACAGTTTTTCAACTAATGATCTTCACACCCTTTATGTTATTGTCGAATCCTTTCGAGTATTTCCAGTGCAGGTTACTCAGTTCATTGTAGAGAAACATGGATTTTCCTATGGTCAAAATCTAGTCCGTTCCGTTTTGACCAATACAAAGTCATTTACAAACTCCAGAGAACTGAATTCTGTAGATCATGGGATTTCTGAGACGTATGGAACAGCTAGATATCTCTCCAGATTCGGTTATTATGATGCAACCTGTGAATTATTGAAAAGAATACATGACCTAATAAAGTTATTACCAGGAAATAGAACCCCAAAAAATTTCTCTGACTTTTTTAACAGCGCATTGCAACTTATGAAACAGCGATCATCTCGAGTCATTTTGGCGAAACTGTACGACAAAAGATTTGGAACATCAATGGTAAATAAATACCTTACAGACAGTGAACAGAGCTTAGGAAAGTGTCTTTCTTGGGATGTTGATTTTAAAATAAATTGGTTGGAGGTCCCTGCCAGTAAGTCCGGAGAATTAATATCAATAGCTGAATTTCTCTATAATCATAGTCTGCGTGAGAGTGAAAAGAGAAATCTATCTCTTTCAATCCCAACCATTGAAACAGCTATAAAGTGTATTAAACATGCCCTTCAAGAAGATTCAATTGGAGTGGAAAACATTGACGACAAGGAAATAAAGCTTGAGATACTAGCACAAAAGCGTGAACTGAAAGCAATGCTGAAGAAATACTACATACAGGTGTATCATTTATCAAACCTTACTCTGAGCTTTTCTCCTCTCATTAATCACATGCCAGATATAGAGGACCTCTGCAAGGATTTCCCAGAAATGTCTATTTGGGTTTGTGTGATGTTCAGGCTTTTAGGACAAAGAGAAAAGAGCCAGGAGTATGCAACGAAGGGGAAATGATCCATGCTCTGATACTGGGTGAAATGTTTGATAACTCACTCTGAAATGTTGTATGTTCAAACTATTTCGATTTCACATGGAAACTTTTATTCGTGTTGGGAGAAAATTGACAGACCTTATTGTGTTCATCAAATTGTATATTAATTTTAGTGAAAGTTAAATATGATAATCATTATATATATTTCAAATATTAGTTCTCAAATTGGAGGTAATCATTGTCTTATCATATTAATTTGGTGTTTAGAAATTTTGTAAATAAACTGTAATTTCCAGTCAACCATAGGATAGCCCTAATGATAAAATATGATACTGTAAAATTGGTTACTTACTCATGATTATTTATCGCTGGCATATTGCATGTAATGACGCACTTAGCGATTAAAACGGTAAAAATATTAGATCAGATTGTTCAAAGGTCAATCTGTAAAATATATCTGTTCTATCACCAGATTTAACTTTTCTTCGACAGACGTTCAACGGTATACAAAAGAAATAACTGTGTTGAAAGTCTTTTAAGGTTATTCGATCCTCAGCTTCAAAATATTTTTTTCATCATAAAAATGTTATTTTTCTTTCAAACTTTATACATGAAATGAATTTTTTTGAATGGATATAATGGAAACAAGTTGAGTATGAAAAAAAAGTACCGGTGGATCGGTGGCTGGAACTCTTTACCAACAAGTAATTGACTAGTAGTTCTCCGTGGATCCACTACGCTAAACATGTAGTTGTGTGACTGATTGTAATAAATACTAACACTAGAATACTAATTCAATTTTTTTGTATAAAGGTCAGATTTATAGTGCGAATAAAAGAAATTCGGATAATTTAGAGTTATCGAACATTGCTGAGGATCGGAGATCGTTATATATTTTATTGTTTTGTTGGTCGTTGAATGTTGACTGTCTGATTCGCACTTCGAGCAGTTCCCGATTTTGATGTCTCAGGAATATGTTATATAAAGAAGGGGGGGGGGGAGATAGCGCAGATGCCCATTCGGTTTAGTCGTGGACTACAATTTTGAATTTATTTTTTTTTTCCAATTAAATCTATTCAAATAAATTATAATACAAGTTTGCAAAAGTACAATTTCTAACTATATTAAGTTTTTAACAAACGATAAGAAAAAAATATTGCCTAAAGTTTTGGTGGTATCAAACCCACAACATAAAATCTCTAGTTATAAACAGTTAGCTTATGGCTGATGCTCTAACAACTGAGCAATTTCAGACACAACAAAGTAAGCTGTTTAAATACTATGTGTGACTTTGGCCACGAATTTACGGACTTGTATCATTTTTTCAAAATGTTGTAATGTTTGGATACAAAATGATATTCTTAATGTATAGTGGGTCATCTCTCAACATTTTTGTTGATTGAAATCTGTTTATATTCCTTTAGGTCTTATTTAGACTATTCAAATAGCGAATAGTACTCTGTGGTCGGTTCACTATTCAAATTACCGTAAGTATCCTAATAAACGTAAACTCAAAACACTACTAAGTCATAAAAGTACTGACATTCCCATTTGTTACTGATAAACTTAGACATTTACTGACAATGTACTGACATTACTGATCTTAAATCCACATCAACTTATATTTTTCATTGAAACACTGCGATTTATTAACAATTGTCACTTGCTGAAGGCACAAATATGGGATACAGGGTGTTAGCTAGCCCCTTGAATAATATTCTCATTATATAACTGTATAATACGAAATTTCCTATTTTCACCAGGCTAGCAATGCCTGTTAATGGTTGTGTAAACCCAAATTCCTTTTGAGGGTCGACTTGACTTTTTGTGGCCCCATTCTCACCAAACACGATGGGCCAAAATATGGGGTACCGGTTACTAGCCGGCCCCTTGAATGATAATCCCACTGTTTAAATATATGATGTATTTCTTACCTGTCCGCCGGGCTAGCTAATTATGTCAATAGTCTGGTCATTACAGCAAGTAACAATGTTTACTACATCACTGTTTGTTTCAATTAAAAAGGTAAATTATGTGGATTTGGTATTTATATTTATTAACTCTTAATTATGGTAAGTTTAATAGTGAACCGAACACAGAATACTATTTGCTATTGGAAAAGTAAATAGTGAAAAGCAAATAGTACTCCAACTTCTGAATGCAGTTATAATGAAGTAAACATGGAAACATGAGAATGTGCATAATTTTTGCTCTGGGTGGCTAATATTTTTTTTTCACTAAACATGTATACAAAGAGGAACTTTTTACAAAAACGTTCAACGTCTCTGGTCCCTGTTAAAAGAAGCTACCTTTCTACATGTATAAAGTTCAGTCATTGGTAACTTTGTTGTGTACAGAGACTTCTTAAAGGTTAAAATTTATGAAACAATAAGCAATTAGATACATATACTTATGCACATCGTTTTCATAATAAAATTTGTTTATATAACACAATGAGTAAAAGTAATACAAAATAGGATTCATGTTCTAAACACATTTTTCTAGGAGGAGACTGGATCAGTTTACCGGGTACTTTAACCCATCTTGTTCAACTGAATGTGTTTGCATAGCTATACTATAGCAGATGTTTAAACTTAAACATCAATAAATTTATTGTCTGGTTTTTAATAAATCAAGGAATTTATGTAAATCATGTATGTGTATAAATAGAAAAAAAATGAATTCCAAATCCCTTTAAACAGCACTTAAATGAATAAAACAAATGATCAATAAAACAAATTTAAGATCATGAACATTTTTCTGACCATTTAAATTGCATGCTCATAATAAAGGTATGAACATTAATAAAACAATTAAGAACAAAAAATATATATCTGAAAATGTGTGTGTCATGCGTGTCAACTGTACTTGCTGTAAACACTTCAGGTAAAACATAATCAGATCAGCATGTAAAACTATGTCCTAAACATGATGACCTACACAGGATTCTGAAGGGGTTTTTTTTCAATATGCTCAGTAAAATATTTGAAACTAACAATGAAAGTGAAATAAAACAGTTATTGCACTTGACAGAATTTGTTAGCAAATACTTCTGTTGCCTGCAATTCCACCATTGAACATCACAACAACATTTGCAGGAAGAAGATGTTCTGGTATATAATTCTCTATCTGCAACTCCACCATTCAGAAACACTACAACAGGTGCCCTATGTAGATACATGTATATCGGTACATAATTATGTAACAATGATCACTGGCCTAGAGTGGACTGTTTAGTCTGCATCTCCTTGACAACCATAGCTGTCGGTGAGCGATCAGGCATGACACCATGATTCAGTGTCGCCTGATAGGCGGCGGACGTGTCTATTTTTAGAACTTCACGTAACGCCATCGTAGCATAGCAGGACTGTGGCAGAGATAATTCTATTTTCAATGCTTTTATGGTACCGTCTGTTAAAAAACAGTAGACTGTTATGAGGAAGGATATTGAGAGATATGTATAGGATTATATACACATGACTCTAACTGGTTTTCATTAAAAGTATTGTTAATGACGATAAATGATTTTACACTGAAAGATAGAAATCAAACTGGTACCCTGCATTAACTTTGGATTACCAAATTTAAACATTCAAATATAATTGTCGTTGATGCCTATTTCTATAATTCATAAGTATAATAAAATGTTGATTGTTGTTTAATTTGTGTCTTTAGTTTTTTATCAAAATGCCAACTCATCATAATGTGATTTATTCAGAAATCAGAAAGATCAAATAAAATCAATCAAGTTTAACACTTTCTTTGTTATTGATAGGAATTGAGTTTCAGTACTTTCATTACTTTGATTGCAAAATGTTAATGACAATGAAATAAACATGCAACACACCTGGATCAGAGACTGGTTCTGATTTTTTCTGCAGAAGATCAAGATCACTTTGGGTCAACTCCTTAGTAACATCTGAGTACATGTAAGTTTGCCACATTAAATCCTTGGGTAATATTATTAACCTTCTATAGGTACCTGGCAAAGCATAGTTTCTGCAAGTCAAAAATAACATGTTAATTTTTTAAACATTTAAAAATATTTTAAAATTTGAGACAAATCGGTAAGAGTCAATTTGTGTGCCAAATCGTTTATATGCAGAAATGAACCTTAATAAGTCCATATTAACATATGAAAGCTGTCATCATAACTGGACATTATAACTGCCTACTACCCCCCCCCCCCATCAAAAACCAATCCCTGACATGACAAGAAACTCTTTAAGAATAAAAGACACTTACTTGTTGGAATGTTTCAGTTCTTCCATTGTGAGCCCATCTTCTGCCATCAACTCTGCATACCATTTACCAACTGAAAAACCAACAAGATATCTGTGAGCCAATGCTCACTAGTGATACCCCCGCTCTGATGTGAATATGCAAAATAAGCAAAGTCGTTATTTAACAGAAAGTTGGCATCCAATTGGTACAAAAATATATCCCACAATATGGCATGCCTAAACAAATAGTGTGTTAAAATTTCAAGCATCTGCGATGAATAGCTGCTGAGAAATCTTTGACGAAAATTTGTTTGAAAATTTTGGCTAAAAATAAGCAAAGTCGTCATTTAACAGGAAGTTGACTTCGATTGGTACAAAAATACATCCCACGATATGGCATGCCTATACAAATACTGTGTAAAAATTTCAAGCATCTGCGATAAATAGTTACTGAGAAATCTTTGACGGAAATTTGTTTGAAAATTTTGGCTAAAAATAAACAAAGTACTTATTTAACAGGAAGTTGACGTCCGATTGGTACAAAAATATATCCCACAATATGGCATGCCTTTACAAATACTGTGTAAAAATTTCAAGCCTCTGCGATAAACAGTTGCTGAGAATTCTTTGACGAAAATTTGTTTGAAAATTTTGGCTAAAAATAAACAAAATCGTCATTTAACAGGAAGTTGACTTCCAATTGGTACAAAAATACATCCTACTATATGGCATGCCTATACAAATAGTGTGTAAAAATTTCAAGCATCTGCGATAAATAGTTGCTGAGAAATCTTTGATGTAAATTTGTTTAAAAATTTTGGCTAAAAATAAACAAAGTACTCATTTAACAGGAAGTTGACATCCGATTGGTACAAAAATATATCCCACAATATGGCATGCCTAAACAAATAGTGTGTTAAAATTTCACGCATCTGCGATAAATAGTTGCTGAGAAATCTTGGACGAAAATTTGTTTGAAAATTTTGGTTAAAAAATAAGCAAAGTCGTCATTTAACAGGAAGTTGACGTCCGATTGGTACAAAAATACATCCCACAATATGGCATGCCTTAACAAATAGTGTGTTAAAATTTCAAGCATCTGCAATAAATAGTTGCTGAGATAAATGCGACAGAAATTTTTGTTACGGACTGACAGACGAACAGCGCACACACAAAGGTAAAACGGTATACCCCCATCTCCTTGGGAGCGGGGGTATAAAAATACATGTACCCGGTAGTTTGATTTCTACAATAGATATGTAGAGGAGCGGAGCAGATCATAAACCCTTGGCAAGTGAAAATGAACTGACAGGTTCCATGACCATTTTATTCCAAAATTTAAATTATATATATATATTTTTTTACCACTGGCTTTTGAAAATTAACAATTGAATCTAAATGAGAAAATCATTCCATAATATTTTGATTTTTTAATGTTTCCTTAAAAGAAATTTTTAGCAGTGCACAAATTTTGACAGCAAGATTCTGGGTCAATTCAGCTAAGCTTTCCTACTCTTAGCTGTGTGGGCCATACATGCCTACCTTCATTATCTGGGAACTGGACATCAAACCCTGGGAGTGGAAGGATGACATCATGAATGGTGTATTGAGAGAGGGTTTCTGCTTTCACTACCTCAGGGGAGACCCTGGAGCTTTTGCTTCCCCCTACAAAAAATCAAACACTGTATATTTGAAACATAAAAAAACACAATGAAATACATATACCCTACAGGTGTGATTCCAATGAATAACATGAAAACTGATGTTCATGTAATTTATCTGCAATCGTCTCTGAATAATAATTTAACAATAATCATTAAAAGTTAAAAAAAAATTAAATTCTAATTGTATAAAGTATTTTCATAATTAAGAAAGATTTCAATACAATGTACATTCAATAAAAATGTTCTGGAACAATTAACATAAAGCCATAATGTAGGGACTAAGAAACTTTGACAATGAAAACCTTGAACTGATCCGTTTGCTGAACTTTGCTGATTTTCCTCTTTAAAAGCAACATCTTTCAAATCTCCTTTGTAAACAAGATCCCCAACAATTGGCTCCATGCCAAATTCCTTGAGTCGACGAGATGCCACACGATTCCAAATATAACTCTGGTAACCGTGCAGATATAACATCCTCGTGTTTCTGTGAATCTATCAAAAGTAACAATTCTTGTTACATGTACATATTTATGGTAAGTGTTCTTTTGTTCTGAACAAAAGCCCTAGTCAGAGTTGGTAATAAAGGCAGTACATTGTATATACAGTATGTTAACTGTCCTTTATTTGAAAACTGTGACATACCATCTGGAAAGCATTGGCATAGTTATTTTCTCCAAACTTAATCAGTCCCTCTAGAAGTGCCCGCTCTATGTTGTATTTCCTTGGTAACACTTTCAACATCTGTGTGCAATTCTTGTCTTTCCACCAATTCTTCCTACACTCCGTTATAAAGTCCTTCTCTATAGAATCAAAGATATCACTATTGGTATAATAATGTAATTGCGTCAATTAAGAAACATCAATCAATGTGTCTTTCTTCATAGCCAAGTTTTTTTAATTTCTGACATATCAACATACCGCCTGGCCTTGGCTGTAGGATTAGCTCCCCTGCCTCTTTGTAGTTACTTTTCAACAGTTCTCTGAGGAGTCATAAAGAAACAATTTAATTCTGATACAGTCAAAGTTTGTCTAGAACATTGGGGTATCTTTTTTAAACAAGTTTTTGGCATTTGTTACTATTTGTCTCAGATAAAGTACAAGATTTGTTTGCGGTACATGTAGTCATGAATATTTCACAATTTAAAACTGAACATTTTTTTGTTTTTTGTTTTTTCAGATAAACTCATTCTTTTTTCAAATTGATTTTTAAGTTAACATTGGTTCATTAATCAATGTGGTAGAATTTGATGTAACACAACATTGCCTGAGAGAGAAAACATGAAATTTTATTGTCATGCCATTGGATCATTATGTGATTCCTATTCATGACATTGTCGATTGAATATGTACATGACATTGTATGATTTAACAAAAAACATATAAAGTCTTTCTGATACATAATGCACATGAGTTTAATCAATGTGGTAGAATTTGATGTAACACAACATTGCCTGAGAGAGAAAACATGAAATTTTATTGTCATGCCATTGGATCATTATGTGATTCCTATTCATGACATTGTCGATTGAATATGTACATGACATTGTATGATTTAACAAAAAACATATAAAGTCTTTCTGATACATAATGCACATGAGTTTACATCTGACACTCAATGTTACTCACTTTCCCACTCTGTAAGTAGGTATGGCTGTTGTTCCAAATCTTTGCATTCCAAAGTAGTTGATAAATCCTTTGGACTTTAGAGACTGAAGAGCTGAGTTAATTACTTCATCTGATCCTGTTACGTCTCTAAAATTTCAAAGTTTATTAGTACAACAGACTCTAATACTTACCGGTACATGTATTATTTTAAGTTTAAGGGGCACTCTTAGTGTACGTTATAATTATGGTACAAATACTAATTTGATGTGTTCCATTAGTGCTTTGTTTTCATGCTAAAATAAATATAGTACTCTTAACCAATTGTAAAAATACTAGTTTGCTTAATGCTTCAACAGAACTTTAGTTTTGAGTTATGGTACTTAACCAAGCAAATATTGGTTTTACTGTACAAGTCTAATTTAATCTGTTTCACAAAGTATAATTTCCTTGTAAAATGATAAACACAACTACATAAACATGTTTTAATAATTCAAAAAATTTGTTTTTAAAATACTATAATTTTAGTTCCACTAGTACTAAAGTAATCATTCAGCTGCTAAATGACAAGTGCCAGCTAGAAAAAAATTGGGTTTTTTTTTTTCAAACATTTATTATAAAGTTGATTTATGAACTACCTTAAGACAATGGTGAACCTGTTGCCACTCAGTTGATTTATGAGATACCTTAAGACAATGGTGAACCTGTTGCCACTCAATTGATTTATGAGATACACTACGGTCAACGCGGTTTGCGTATTTACCGCGAGTCCTCGTGGTGTGAAATTGATTGCGGTTTAGCACAGGTAACTCAGGTAAAACCGCGCATCCTCGCAGTACAGCTTCTCACCTTGTCCACACCGTCGCGGTACTGTGAAACCAGTCTCAGGTGAAAACTGTTCTTGTTTTTAACGTGAGTTACCTCCCCCAATTTCTTCTCATATGGGAAATATGATAGAGGGAATTGATTAATATCAATTCATATTCCTTTATATTATAAATGGAGTTGATTGTTACAATTTATTATTATTGAAAAAAAGTGGGGGAAATAAAAATAACGTGTAATTATGGTAATACAGAATTTTGTATACTTTACATAATTATTTAATCTTGGCACATTCATCGCTGACAATTATCGGTTATCAATTAATTTAATTAATAAACATGTCACCAAAATATCTTATTTAGCCTCGGGAAAGGGGATACTAATTGGCATTTCATTTACAATCTTTCATATTTAATTCTTACCTTCAAAACATACCTTACTCTTGGTCATTTCTCTTAATACGTATAAAGAATTCGTTTAATGAATAACAAAGTACATGTAGATATAAAATGTTTTAAAATTCACTCGCTTATCACCGCTGCTACCAGAGTTCGATCCCCGTGATCGACAGTGGTTGTATGTGAATGGGTATGGTGGTCGCCCGCTTGGACACGTGGGTTTTCTCCGGGCACTCCGGCTTCCTCCCACATCAATGACCCCCTCGCGCTAACATCCGTGCCAACGAAAGATATTAATATAAGTTGTAGAACTTGTTTATCAATCATTGTAAAATATATAAGGTTCAGTCAGTTTAAGAAAATGTTAATGGTAAAATCGTGTGTATTTAAAAAATTACTCTCCTATCCGATTTGGCAAAAGTATGATGTTCAGTGGGTCGCCCAGTATGATGGTCGTTCAAAACCCGGGATTTAAAAATATGAATGATCATATATTCTGGGGAATCCATCACATGTTAAAATTTCGCAGTGTCGGTTGACCAACAGAGGAAGGGGAATTGCGTAACATTACGTATACAGTATGTGTATACAGAATTTGGGTGGTTGCCGTCGGGGTGGGTGACCTGCAGCAATTAGTATGACTTAAGGTCCACTAAATAGAAGTATATAGTCTGTTCTTACAAACAGCGAAATTTTCTTGATAGAATAATTCAATTTCAAACAAATGAAAATTTGTTTTTCAATTTAAATTTAAAGAAATTTCTTCTGCGTATTTATAATAATATGTTTACAAAATACATCTATGAAATTACCTCTTAATGATATACTTTACACTCGATTAAAATACAATTAACAAACAGACTATAACCAGGGTTAATCAGGAATGGAGCTTGTATTTGTACTTTTTAAAATGGTAAAAATGTGATTGTTTGAATGAATGTAAATTTTGAATCATTATAGGAATCATATGAACATACGATTTGTGTGTTTGTGTGCATAAGTAAAAAACTTCTTTACACGATATGTGATTCATTATTTATTCCTCTAGCCATGTTAAAATTAAGAAAGTTTTAATTTTCAAATTTCTTAGATTTTTATATATTTTGATTTTGGAGAGAGAGAGAGAGAGAGAGAGAGAGAGAGAGAGAGAGGAGAGAGGGGGGGGAGAGAGAGATGTCTCAACATTCGATAAGATTTCTCACGGCACGTGGTCAGAGCACGGCTGTCACAGACAGGAGGTGTTATGTAATAGTTATATACACCCGTAAACACAGGGATAGCTTTTCTATAAATTGTGCTGTACTTATGATTTTCTATATACCTGTCTGAATCATGCATTATTTTATCTTCATGCGGTAACAATAGAAAGCGCGTATGATCAGGGACTTAATATATAATTATATATACGTCCCTGGTATAATATATATTTCTGAAAACGCCCGTTACGACAACTTGTGCGCTTATGTAGAGATCTGCATTTCAATCAGAATGCCGTTAAGGCTGCATGTACTACTTTACCAGTTCACATAAAATATTAGTTATTTGAAATGAGAGAGAGAGAGAGAGGTGTCT
The DNA here is from genome assembly GCA_020458035.1 of Magallana ariakensis. Lineage (NCBI taxonomy): Eukaryota > Metazoa > Mollusca > Bivalvia > Ostreida > Ostreidae > Magallana > Magallana ariakensis. Next base: position 22,649,484 of record CM035813.1, read on the forward strand.
CAACATTCGATAAGATTTCTCACGGCACGTGGTCAGAGCACGGCTGTCACAGACAGGAAGTGTTATGTAATAGTTATACACCCCGAAAACATAGGGATGATTGTTTCAATGTACCTGTCTGAATTATGCATTATTTTGTGTTCGAATATAGACGGTCTACCTAAAGCGCGTACGATATTTATTGTCGCCTTCATATAATAACGCGTTATTGCATATATCAAACTCCTTTAATATTTTACTTTTTTCTGAAAACGGCTACATGTATAAATACTTTACAGGTAACTTTTGATGGCTCAAACTTCGATCGCTCGAAGTGAGTCTCCGGTCTCAAAGTTTTCCCCTATATAAATAAGCAAATTTACTCTCTTAATCTCGAAACCCTTGATCCCTCGAAGTCAAACTGCAGTCCCGTTATTCATAATCTATTGTTTTTTAACTCTCGATACCTTGAAGTGGCTGTGTATATGCAAGCGTTACCTAATTTTAACACCTACTTGGTCATTTAAATGCCTTAAGGCGTTAGACGCGGGACCCGTGTAACGGGAAATTTTATTCAGGTGACACTTGTCCTGCAAGGTGATAATTGTTCCATGATTGACCATACTGTTGCCTAAACTTTAATTAACACCGACCGTATTAAGATACATGTAATTTACATAAATGTACATAAAATCTTATTTATTTAAAACGAGAGAGAAAGAGAGAGAGAGAGAGAGAGAGAGAGGCCGGAAAGTAGTTAATGAGTTAAATAAGAGTCAGATTGAGGGTAAAACATACAATTTGAGTTAATGCCTACGGTAGCGACCTCATTATAGTACATCGCGTAATATTTGTCTTCTTAAAACCTGTGGCATATTTTCAACTCATCATATGCAAAAAAAATATTACTTTAAAATATTACTAATTTTCAAGTACACGTATATGCATGATTTGCGTAATACATTGCTATGGTTGGGGCTCTTGTACAATATTAACAAAATACATGTAGCAATAGTTTTCTAGAAGTTTTTGTTAAAAACAATTCAAAGAAAATAATGAATTTTCTTCTAATAATATCTATATCTAAATTTTAACAATAATTAAAACAGCGCTTTTTTTCTTCTTCTCGGTTTAATCCCTGATACCGAACACACACCTGTTACGGTGTCTTACACCATCGCGGTAAAATCGTGGCCCCGCGATCACTGCGATCACAATACCGCGACGGTGTATCGCGGAAAGGATTAAAACACCATCACGGTGTCGCGGGAAAATACGGGATCCGCGTTGGCTGTAGTGTACCTTAAGACAATGGTGAACCTGTTGCCACTCAGTTGATTTATGAGATACCTTAAGACAATGGTGAACCTGTTGCCACTCAGTTGATTTATGAGATACCTTAAGACAATGGTGAACCTGTTGCCACTCAGTTGACCTAGTTTAAGTGGCTGTTCTACATATCTGAAGTTGCCCAGCGCCATTTTGTAAAAGTAACGGTTGGCCCCCACCAGCTTCTCTGCCTTGACCCTAAATTACAAAAAAAATCATAATCATATCCTAACCAAAATACATGATTTATTTTTTTCTATTATACACAACTGATAGTGAACTCAATATTTTGATGCTGTTTATCAAATGAATTTTATTTAATTTCATGCAAAGTTCCATTTTATATAATCAGCAGCTACACAGCCAGTTACACAGCACGGCTTAGATATCATCTGTATCACACCTGTGCTCCATTATTTACCTGTAGACTGTGACCTCTTGTGAAGTTATGGCCCTCTTGTCCTTGGTCCCCGCAAACTGGAACATGTTCTTGTTAATACTGTGTGAACCAAAATATTTGGTAATAAGTCAGATTCTTTTATAGTACATGTTTTTATGTAACTATTTCCAACATAATCTACATCTTGATCGCAAAAATAGTTGAAGCCAACCAGAATATCTCCCGAAAATCATGAAATAAAGTACTGTATACTGGGAAATATCACTCCCATTTTATTTTCGCCCCTTTCGCCCTCGTTATCAGCGGGCGAATTTAAGGCTTGGTGAATTCCGTTCTTGCAAATAATATCTCGTTTAACACAATTGCATCTGGGTCAATTCAAGACGGGCCGAAACCGTTTGCAAGAGTAGAAGGGCAAAAATAATACAGGGCAAAAATAACCCTTTATACAATAGTTGCGAATAAAAGTTGGTTTGCAGTTTATCTAAATTCTGATTTCTGAAGACCACTTTCAAACTGTAAGACCTTACTGGAAGAACTTGGTGAGTTTATGCACTGCCTCCATTGTGTCTATGTTCTCTTTGTACAGAACGAAGCGGCAGTAGTTCCCAAAGCCGGTGGGCCAGGGCTTACGTTGAAAATTCTGCTGTTTGAAATGCTGACCTGAGAATAAAGGGAACGATAAAAATGTACTAAGGATGAAGTCCAAATGTAACGAATAATGAATATTAAAAAAATCTTTTTGTTTTGTAGAAAATAATTTACGTTTAATAAAACATTTCAAATCAACAATCCATCTGGTACGTTTTATCATTCCAGTGATATAATTAACTGAGACAGAAAAGAAGGAATTTTAATTTGTCAGGGTCTGCTCTGATCTCAAGAATGACCATTCTGAATTTCAAAATCTGCAGAAATCAGTGATTCTGAGGAAATATCACATCCCTGCCATTACTCTGCTTTTTAAAATAACATCCTCTATAATAATTTGATAGATTGAGGAGTGAGCCAGCTAGAAAAAAAAAAATTCTGCACCCTGCATCTTATTCACAAGGGGCTGGTGAATAATTGATATTTTACAGAATTAATGTTTTATAGTACATGAATATTTATTGTATGGTACATGCATAAACATGAAAAAGCATAAAAATATGTATGAGTGTTTGAGGACCTTTCTCTTGAAAAATTAATAAAATCTTACCCGAGCCCCAATGGCCTCCTGCCCCTTTAACTGAGATCCGGATAAATCTGACATCATCTTCTACAAGAGTATCAGATTCCAACTTCTTGTAACGCACCCTCACAATCTGGTGTAGTTTTCCTCGGGTGACTTTATCAACTGGGGCCTAATAAAAGTGTTATTAAAAAATTAAAATTGAGTGAGATTTTAATGTATTGATAAAATAGTAAAAAAAAAAATTCAAAATATGCTTGAAGGTTGAAATAAACATCTGTCATTAAAACCTAAAATATCAAAAAATTTTAAAATATTAACATCAATAATTCATGTAATTATAAACATTTCAATGAAATTTAAAAATCTTATTATAAAAATATTAAACCATAAATTTGAATGTTTAAAATACATATTTTTATACGTTGTACATGTACTTCTCTAAAAAAAATTGTTTTTTAATCAGTGAAAATCCCATGAGTTATTCCGGAGTTTCGTAATGTTTGCTTGTAAGAGTTATCGTTCCTGCGGGACGGTATATAAATTTCGGGATTGGCTACGAAGCAAAGAAAAGCATGGGAAAATACTATTGTTGTGTCAAAAAAGGTTACAATTTTAGTGGCAGAGTGGGATCATTTGGAAATTATGTAACTTTACATAATTTTCCCAAAGAAGTATATACAAGATGTGCGTGGATACGCTTGATCAGTAGAAAAAACTATAAACCAAGTAGTTATACTTGTAATAAAAATGTTTTTAAATCGCTCTAACTTTTATAGCATTAAGTGAAAAACACTTTTCAATCTCAATCCAATGTTTCCTCAGACGTCCGCGTCAATTTGTCCCCGCCCATTTCATTACTCGCAGAAATGTTTGTATTTGCGACTTCTGAAAATTAAGTATGTCTTCCACTGTGGCATTACATGATAACGGCAAGTCTGTGCCTTCATTACGAAGTGGTTCCATTGCATCGTTTGAAATATCGCGCTATGCAACTCTTTATCGGAAGTTTACATACCGTCCCGCAGGAACGATAACTCGTATAAGCAAACATTACGAAAGGAGGGAATTTATCCTTACACAGATGTCAATGACGCGATCGTGGTTAGGATTAGCATTGAAGTCATCAAGCTTCTCCTTCTGTTCAGGGGAGAGCACTCCATCCAACCCAGTGTCATCATCCTCTTCATCCTATTAGCAAATAAAATCATGCAAGAAAATGATTTGCAGCAGATTTTTCTATTAAATTTTTATTCATTTAAACAAATTATTGTATATAAATGCATATAACTATATATGACTATATATTATCAATGTTTCAATACCGTCAATCCACCTTTAATCACAAATATTTCTCTTCATTAAATATCTAATTCTCATATTTCAATGTTTAAGATTACGAATATCTATATTGTCCCAGTCATTGACATCAATCACTGCAAACCAGCTTATCACATGCAAGTTGTCACAAATAAGTTGTTTTTACGTTTTTTATGTATAGTACATGTACATGCACTTACATACACATAAAAATTCTCGGTTTCTATTTTAATTTCCCTTTAATACTTTGTAAATGTGCACATTAACATGAAAATTACATGAATGCGATCTAGTGCAGCTTTAATGTAGAACACATTGCCTGTGTTGTTCATTATAACATTTTCTTCTTAACAAACAAAATCATTTCAGAATTCAAAGACTTTGAAGAATACCAGGCCGACAACTGACTTAAGATAATGTACACGTACAGTATACAAACACTATCACCACATTTTCTCTATACATTAAAAGATTACAAAAGAAATTATACCACAAATAGCAAACTCATACCAGAAGTTAAAAATATTATAATCAAACTGTTTGCTTTTTTTTAGCTTAATTTGTACTGTTATTTGTGGTATATTCTCTTCTGAACTAATTTCTGTAGTGAAGCGTTTCCAGTTGGAATATGTATCAGCATACACAATTTCACATACTCCAGTGTTCAAATTTCATATTATTCAGGTCTGGTTTCATGTGTCAAATGAACAGTTTAAATCATCAAGATTTTGAATTTTTGTTTCATTTTCAATTGCATTGCAATCAAAAAATACAAGTGAACTATCACAAGGACTATATAAGCAAATCAACTATTCTATGAACCACAGGCACATATAAAAGAGGAATGGGGCACTTTCATGTTTGTTGTATGTGATCAGTCACCCTATTGAGCAGTTTGAAGAAGATGACTAGTATGAAGAAAGTCAAGATTTAAAAAAAATCTGCATCAGAAAGATTATCATGAATGTAAAAATTTCAGTGCATGAAAATTTCCACTTAGATTTTGCCTACATTACCACGATTTTAAAAGTCAACAGCTGGTTGAAAAGTCTAAGTGCATATAATACAGACAAGCTACCGGTAGGTTTATTGTTCCTAATTTTCAAGCCCAAAATTGGGGGTGGGGGGGGTGCGTATTATACACCAGTGTGTTATATTCTGCAATATATGGTACTTTCTAAACAAAATTATTCTTGACATTCTATATCTCACATTTCTTGATATTGATACTTCACAGAGAATCTCAGTTAAAGTGTTAGCTTGTTATTTCTAGTTCATTATTTAGAGATTAGATGGGGTTTTTTTTTATTGTTTTTTTTTTGGGGGGGGGGGGGAGGTTGGGGGTGTTTGTTTGATATTTTCGATTTTTTTGTGGTTTTTTCTATATTAATTCTTAAATCTATAAGCATTTCAAAATGCATTTTATGACCAAATATTGTAAAATTTGTATTTTAAATAATTAACCCAGTGATTTAAATATACAGTACTACTTTGAACCATGTTGAATTCATTCGTATCTATGAATAAAAGTGCCCCACTCTACTTTAAACCAGGACCGTTATTTTCTAGAGGCCACATATTTTTTGTTTGCCATGCAAGATTGTCAGAACACAGCCCAGACCCTGTGACATTGTGTACGCTGATATTGATACATACAGCCGGCATCAGGGACTTGTCCACCTCTAAGCTTGTCAGTCTCACTAGCCTCGCTTCCTCATCTATCTCATTCACTATGAAGTCTGAATACCTGAAGGTTGGCATGACAGTTTATTTAAATCGTATCTTATCACTGTCATTCCATGTATAGGTATTAAAATGAAAAATGTACAAATCCTGTTTATGTTATGTTTAATTCTTTATAATGAAAACAAAAACAGTGATTTACAGAAATAAAAATGTATGAGGATTGAGATTTTTTAAAAGCAAATCTTGCATTTGAAGCCCATTTTCTCCACAAACCTTTGCTTGATGATAGCACTGAAACCAGGTGAAGAGCTGATGTATTCTGTGATTCCTACATCCCCTTCTTTAAGGAACACTCCCTCTGTCTCCCCATGCTCCTCTTCTACTCCCTCTTTTTCCTCTTCTGTGTTTTCTTTAATCTCCTCTGTCTGCTCAAATGAGCATTCCATAGATTTGTCAAGGTCTTCTGAGGTTCCAATAGGTTCCGAGGTCTCCTCTTCATTAGGACCTGCATCTGAAGAAGAACCTCCTCTTCCTCTACCTCTACCCCTTCCTCTCCAATGACCTCTTCCGAAATGTCTTCCTCTTCCCCTGCGTGGCATTTTGATTTGTTAACTTATGAATTACAGCACCTGAAAAACCAAACATTTTGAATCATACCTAAATAATATACATTCATTCATTATTTGTATTTGTATATTTGTCTACAGAAATTTTTCACCTCAAGTGATATCAAAGTACCCTTTTGGCAAATGATAAAGTTGATAAAATGAACTAGGTGTTCTGAAAAGTTAATTGATAAAAGATGTCAGTATAAATATTCTTCATTATATTAAATTTGAAAGAAATTTTTACATTCTTGGTCATATAACTGTGAAAGTCAGTTTTGTACATGGCAACATTATATTAATATATGAAAACATAGTGATTGGTGAATAAACATATACATAGCAAACATAGAATTAAATAGTACATTTTTTTTATTTGCTAGACCAAGTTAGTATACACAAATGCTAGAGAAAACGTACCCATGACTTAGGGTATGATTTCTCCAAGAGAAAACGTAACTTGGAGAAATCGTAGCCAGAATGTAAAATAGTTATAAAACCTGTGGACTTATTTAAGAAGAAACTTAATAATTCATGTTTAATTCCGTTAGAACATATGAAATACTTTTGAAAAATAAAGATTTCTTTAATGGAAATTGATATTTCTGCGATTAATATCATTTTAAGAAAAACCGGGTCATTCAAACCGGAGCCAATCACCCGGGACAAACTTGATAATTCCGTGATAGTTGCGTGTCATTGTTATCCAATATGGATATTTATTTTCTGTTTTATGAAATGGTATCATCAGAAATGTGCAGGCATAACAAACTCAGGTGACAGTTTCCTATTCAACTGTCAATAGTGTGCATTGATGAGCCTCCCACTACTATGGATAAATAATATGTTTAATATAATTATGTTAATATGTTTTAACAGAATTTAATATGAAATATTAAGTTTCTTCTTAAATAAGTCCACTAACCCGTAAAATAACGACCTGGGTTTGCCTATACCCATTTTACCAACTTGGAAATCAACAATCTTTGATAAATTCCAAAATACGCGTTGTTGTGAAGCAATATTTGCAGCAAATACAAATATACCGGTCCGTAACATATCCTGAAAATTTCAATGACATTGGTTAATTACTATCGATGGAAGTTAAAAAATCTCGATCTGCCTCGGCTTTTATTTTGCCCCGGTCGGCCCAAGTTTGCCTACCCACTTTACCAAGACTCCTACACAAGGCCCTGTGATTCGATACTGGAAAACGAATTCGAAACTACAGGGAAATGAAGTGGTGTTGAAATTACTATCTCCGTAATTTATCAGCTACCACCGCTTAGAAGAACAAAGAAACATGATTAAAACAACAAATAAAAGCATTTGGAATTCCGACCATAATAGTCGCATGTACGACGAAACCGCATACCGATTCGTTGCCGGTAAAACGACTGTATTGCTTCAGTAATGTAAAAAAAATAACTGCTTGGTTCTTCAGCTGTGACAATCCAATGTGATCTGTTTAACACAAGGTACTGGTAAAATAAAATTGTCACTCTCGCTAAAGCTGACAGCGTGTTATGCAGTTTAAATTAATCTGGATTTTACCTCAACTAGTTTGCAGCAAGCATGTTTGGTGTTATGATTAGCATGGTATGGGAACTAGTTTAAAGTGAGATATGCTGGTTCTCAATATAACAAGGCATTTACTTCATTTCGATTTTTATTCATGTTCTGTTTTATGCATGTCTATGCATTTATTACTAAACAAATTGATATGCATTTTTCAAATCAAAATGCATTTTTACATTAAAAAAATTCATATTTTACAGTTAATTGTTGCTTATTTATTTCCAGTTAAGTAACTTGTCAGGATGGCCGAGCGGTCTAAGGCGCCAGACTCAAGAGCAATAACTCTTCGCTCCAATCACTGGAGTGCGAGTGTTCTGGTCCACGAATGTGGGCGTGGGTTCGAATCCCACTTCTGACAAATATTTTTATTTTTTATTTGTGTGCACGACTGACGCTGCCTCACGATAGAAAATATTTTTTTCCCTTAAAGATATAACCCTCTACAATCATTTTTGTCTGTCGTAAAACAAATAATTTTTTAATGCCAAATAATTTGAAGCTAGATTTGAGTGTTTTTAATGTTTCCTCTACTTTGTCGTCAACCATTCTTGTTCTTCGTTATTAAAAAAATTTAAATTACGATATTTTTTATAGAATAGTAATTGTCTAAAGGTGCGGTCACACGATACAATGTTAGTCGAAAGCGAATCGGGTGAGAAAATTGGATCAGTGGAAAATCGTATCGTATGACTCCATGATGACCGCACCTTAACGTTCGATGCAAAATAATTTTGGTGTTGGTTTTTAAAATCGACATACTTGGTGATCATCGTCGGAAACCCACGGCCAGTCTCGCGGCCGTGGGTTGTCGACGATGACTTGGTGATATGACGTATTATTTTCCTAATTGCACACTCCCTGGCTCTTCGAACGTTTTTGATTTCTCTCCAAATTGGTTTTATTTTTTTTTCCAATAAATTATTTTACTTGTAGTTATGACTGCTTCACGAAATAGTTGAAGATTTCTAAGATCACGATTTAATCACATACATGTATATAATTCCTGAAATCGGTGTGTCTGATATTCTTTCACACACGAAGAAGAAAAGCGAACACTACTGCACTCTTGGGTTAATTTGCTGACTACATTAATTTTTATCGATACAAAAAATGATAAAATTATAATCAGTTTTATATGGTGGCATATCTCTGCCCCTTGTGTGCAAGTTATTTTTCTATCAAATATGTCAACATGCAAGATAAATATGTTGACATCCAAGATAATTATGTCAACATGCAACATAACTATGTTGACATGCAAGAAAATTGAAATGAAATTAGAATTATAAAAAATCTCAAAAAATCTCAAATATCGCCTACATGTGACATCCAAGATGCTAAATGCTACCTATTTATGTCGACATGCAACTTATTTATGTTAACATGCAAGATAAATGTGCTGACATGCAACTTATTTATGTTAACATGCAAGATAAATGTGCTGACATGCAACTTATTTATGTCAACATGCAAATTCTCTATGCCGAGATATTGACATAATGCCGAGATGTCGACATAAATAAGTTGGATGTCGACATAAGGAATTAAGTTGCATGTTAACATAAATAAGTTGCATGTCGACATAAATATGTTGCATGTCAACATATTTATTTTACATGTTAACATAAATAAGTTGCATGTTAACATAAATAAGTTGCATGTCGACATAAATAGGTAGCATCTAGCATCTTGGATGTCACATGTTGGCGATATTTGAGGGGTTTTTTTTAGATTTGTTATAATTCTTATTTGATTGCAGTTTTCTTGCATGTCAACATATATATGTTGCATGTTGACATAACTATCTTGCATGTCAACATATTTATCTTGCATGTCGACATAGTTAATAGAAAAATAACTTGCACACAAGGGGCAGAGATATGCCACCATACAGTTTGATGCATTGAGTTTGATTTGTTACATTATAATCGAGTTCTTCGGAAACATTCACAAAATTAGAATTTCTGCTATAGTACTGACCTGTTGTTATGGATACTGCTAAGCTAACTAATTGTTGTGAAGTATGATAACAAATATGAGGAAATCTCAGTTGCACAGTTTTTCTTTATCAATCGTGTGTATTCCAATGAAAAAAACTTTTTAAACATTTTTTTGTTTGTTAGAATTAAATTGTGTGTTCCAATGAAAAAAACTTTTTAAACATTTTTTTGTTTGTTAGAATTAAATTGTGTATCATTCAACATACGTGTGATTACATTACTGCCCAGCTGCTGATTGAGACCCAATACCATAGGCGTCGGAACCGGGAATGGGGGGGGGGGGAGGGGGGGGGGACACTTTTTTTGCAAAGTTAACCATAAGTAACCATAACCAAAGACCTTTTTTTTTAAAAAGTCTAGCCCCCCTTTCAATTTGCTTCCGATGCCACTGCAATACGCAGGACTAGTAGTAGTAGGCCTCCATCGGTCGCAGACGACCATGGATATTGTATCCTATTTTGTCTTTCTCTGACAGCAACGTTTGTGGCTGAAAAGTCCTAAACGGGAGAGACATTCTTTTCCGCAAAAGTCACATCTGTGAATGGTCTCTGATCTTCCGGGGTTTAGGCGCTGCTTTCGTTGTGCGCGTTTGTTTTCTGCTGCATGAACAAGCTTTTCTTCCCCTGACTTGATCTGTCTAGGTAGTGTGGACCTCCATGCATCTGGGTCGATCTGCTGCTAGGTCTTCTCAAGATCGCACGTCGATATCAAGGGCCTTCATGTCTCTTTTTACGACGTCCTTGAATCGAAGTTGTGGGCGCCCAGTGCTTCGTTTCCCAGATCTCAATTCTCCATACAAGATGTCCTTGGGAATACGTCCGTCATCCATTCGACGCACATGCCCGAGGCTGTCGAAGCATAGTGAACATGCTTGGAAGGTTCGCTTCGGTGTTAGGCACCTTGTCCTGCCATGAAATGCCCAGGATGCGGCGCAGACATCGCAGATGAAAGGTGTTGAGCCTTCTTTCCTGCCTGGCATACGTTGTCCACGACTCGCTACCGTACAGTAAGATGCTGATTATGCAGGCGTTGTATACTGCCATTTTGGTACAAGTTTTCAGTGTGGGGTTTGTCCAAACTCTTTTTGAAAGTCGAGCGAGAGTGGATGTAGCCTTTCCGATCCTCTTATCTAGCTCAACATCCAAGGAAAGGTTGTCAGTAATGGTAGATCCCAGGTACGTGAACTGGTGGACGACGTCCAGTTGGTAATCGTCGATGGCTATAGCTGGCGCTATGGAAGTATCCTGGCTTAGAACGTTTGTTTTCTTTAGGCTAATAGTCAAGCCAAATTCCATACAGGCCATTGAAAAGCGGTTCTTCAACGTTTGCAGTTCTTCCTGGGTGTGGGTGACAACTGCTGCATCGTCGGCAAATAACATGTCCCGGATGAGTCTATCGCGGACTTTAGTTTTTGCTTTAAGGCGAGAGAGGTTGAACAGATTACCATCTGACCTGGTACGTAGGTAGATTCCTTCAGTCAATGCACCAAATGCATGTTTGAGGAGCATGGCAAAAAAGATACCAAACAGCGTGGGGGCGAGGACACAGCCTTGTTTGACACCGCTATTGATGCTGAATGGCTCCGAGGAACTACCGTTGAACTGTACTGTCCCCTTCATATCCACGTGGAATGATGTCACTAGGCTCAGTAGTTTTGGAGGGCATCCAATTTTGGGGAGGATCTTGAAGAGTCCATCTCTATTGACTAGGTCGAACGCTTTGGTCAGGTCAATGAAGGAGATGTATAACGGCATCTGTTGTTCTCTGCATTTTTCTTGAAGGTAATACGCAGGACTATATGCCGATAAATTAAAATTTTAATTGAAATTTCAATATTACTTGATATTTTATCTTCCCAAAAAAAGTACAAATTAGCCGTGAGGTAAGGTCGTACATTAAAATCAAATTGTTGGTGGTATTGTCACCTCACTATACCACGCTCTCCACTACTTGACAATGACACACATAATGAATGGCAGGGTATGCCTTAAAATAGACAAATTAATCCATGCGCGGATCCAGAAAATTTTTCCAGGGGGGGTCCGAAGGATAATTGTGTTTGCCAGGGGGGGGGGGGGGTCCGAGGCATATTTTCGATAATTTTACTATGTAAATTTAATAAATTTTCATTTTCCAGGGGGGGGGGGGGGTCGGGACCCCTCCGCCCCCCCCCCCCTCTAGATCCGCGCATGTAATCTGATAAAAAAAATCATCAGATAAAACTTCTTGCAAATATGCATATCTATTCCTTTGTCGACCACAAAATTCTTCATTCCAAAGGGCAGAAATTCCCAGAAAAAATAATGGAATCGAAATTTCCTGGTAATATGGACGTCGACATTTACACATTGTGTCGTAAATGCCTACACCGTTTCAACAAAATTCTTGCAGGTTAAAGAGGAGTTGCGCTTACAAATTGTTCAATTCAATATTCAATTAAGACCGAAATTCTAAGTTCAAACGAGCCGAAATTCCCAGAAAAATTTCCTGGTAATTGGCCTAAACTTAGCTTATTTCACACTCATCTCAAATTTTTTAGATGTGTCCCCTACTTTTTTTACTTTTACATGAGACATTAAATGTATGTCTATTTCTATGAAAAGTTTTGGAGAGATGATATTACTAATATCTTTTTTTTATTTGCTTTATAATTTGATTACTCCAACATTATACAAAGTTTCAACAAAATCCTTGCAGCGGTTAAAGTGGTTTACACAAGGAGAGTATACTACACCAATACTTGTAGACTTTTTAAAACTACATAAATAATGTCCGTAGGGTTTGCATGAGATTTGATGTTGCCAGACAAGCTTGATGAAATGTTTGTTTTCAACTTGCTTGCTAACTTAATTTTTCATCTCCATCCTTCATTGTTATGGTCAAGCAAAATGTATTTTTGTGCATTGTGTTCATGATATTCGAGCCCATCCACAGCGTTGTCACCTTTGGCCTTGTTAACTACTGTATACAGGGAAATATTCGCCCCTTTCGCCCTTGTTGTCAGCGGGTGAATTGAAGACTGGTCGAATTACATTATTTCACATGATCTCTCTTTAAACACAACTGTGTCTGGTCGAATTCAAGATGGGGCGAAACTGTTTGCAAGTGTAGAAGGGTGAAAACTACACAGGGCGAAAATAACCCTGTATACAGTATCAATCTTCATACAAAATTATGCAAGTAGCTGCTTACATTTCCTTTATACAATCTAATATATTCAGGCGTATCAAGATCTAGCCCTAAATGGTCAAGGCAGATGTTGCTGATATTTTATACATGTTATATTACTACTATTAAAATTAACAAAAATTTTTTGGCAGAGATTTTATTCATCATGGACAATAGAAAGTAACAAATGTGATATATGTAATTTTTTTTAAAGATAAATCTATCATTGCAAACTGTGTATAACACAAAAACATGTGAAAAATGAAGGGCAGATACATTGTAACTCATTGCTCTCAGATACCCATCAAACTACTTGCTTCTTTCACTCTAACTTATCAATGCAACACACATTTTGCACGACTTTTTGCCCCGTCGCTTAATGATAGTTTAAATAATAAATAACATCTTAAGAACAAGATATCTGACAATATTTACAAATCAAACAACAAATACTGAGAATCCTGTAATTTCTATGCTTTAGGGTTCTCTTTGCTATAGTTTACGTCAACATACATTGTATTTACCATACTTTGTAAATGCAGTATTATTCACAAAATGCCCCCACATCATGCATGTATATAATATACATGTATATATATTTCAATATAAATTTTTGAACCATATAATAAACAGTAGTCGTCTACAAGATTTCATATAATTTCAATAATATTTTACAAGTCATTCCTGACTACATGGCATTAGTGGCAGGTCTTCTACAAGTAAAATCTATAGCCTAACACTATTTACATTTTAATTTCAGATATTTATTAACTGCATGAATGTATGATGATCTCTAAAAGACAGAGTGGATATATATATATATATAAAGCCTGACAAGCACCTTCTTTCCACAATAAAACATAATAAAGCAACTTCATTCAGAGCACAGCGTCAATATCACCATTTATAGCACTATTTGTTATTCTGCACTTAGAAAATTTTTTTGTTCTACAACCGACACAGACTTCATTGTTTTCTGTGCAATACAACTTCAGGATGTCTTTTTGAGTTAAGCAAGACCGAATCCCTCTGAACATTCGTTGATAGCCAAGAGCAGCATTCTTTTCAGTTTGTCATATGTTTCATATGCAGGCAAGTCCAGCTGATTAAAGCTGCAAAAAAAAAAAAAATTTGGTTAACAATGAACATGGACAAACACAACATACAGTGTGGTTAGAAAAATCTAGAGACACTTTCCTTGAGCCCTATCAATACATATGCAATATTATTAGGACTTTTAAGTGATAATTGATATTTTTAGTGCCTTCTCCACACTCATTACTTTATATTTTTTTTTTTCTGAAATTATCAACTGATCTAACTTCTTTATCTTTTCAATACATGCACTTGCATAATAAATAGGTGTATTAGAAACGACTACTAGAGTCTGTTCCTTTAGTTGCTTTTTCGAAATATGCAATTTTGTTTATTCTTTAGCATGTTTTCCCCTTAGGAGCCCCTACCATGTATGTGCCACTGGCAGCCTGTCAGTGGATCTGTCGTCTCGGTGTATCTGGAATTTCTGGTATCCATTCATCCCCTCCAGGTAAGCAAAGCCTTGTAGTGGAACTTTGGAGGTTCCGGTCACAAACTGCAGGAACTGGGCTCGATCTTTCTGATCAAAGGAACGCAAGGCACGCCAGAACCACTGAACCTGTAAAATCAGGAGTCATGTTTAACTGACACATTCAACGATTGTAGGATTGACCATTTTTTATGAAAATGGATTGTTTTGACAATTTTAACAAAAAATGCATATGCTTTTTTTTTTAAATTCCAGATTCTGAACACATATTGTATATACATGTACATGTATGATGTACTATAATCCACACTGAAGTGTATCTTACAATCTTAAATAGTACATAGAAAAACTATCATTTGAGCACTGTTAGAGCTGCCCTATGTAGGGAGACTGACCTGTAGAGAGGTGGCCTGTGTAGGGAGACTGACCTGTAGAGAGGTGGCCTATGTAGGGAGACTGACCTGTAGAGAGGTGGCCTATGTAGGGAGACTGACCCGTAGAGAGCTGCCTTATGTAGGGAGACTGACCTGTAGAGAGGTGGCCTATGTAGGGAGACTGACCTGTAGAGAGGTGGCCTATGTAGGGAGACTGACCCGTAGAGAGCTGCCTTATGTAGGGAGACTGACCCGTAGAGAGGTGGCCTATGTAGGGAGACTGACCTGTAGAGAGGTGGCCTATGTAGGGAGACTGACCTGTAGAGAGCTGGCCTATGTAGGGAGACTGACCTGTAGAGAGCTGGCCTATGTAGGGAGACTGACCTGTAGAGAGCTGGCCTATGTAGGGAGACTGACCTGTAGAGAGCTGGCCTATGTAGGGAGACTGACCCGTAGAGAGGTGGCCTATGTAGGGAGACTGACCTGTAGAGAGGTGGCCTATGTAGGGAGACTGACCTGTAGAGAGCTGGCCTATGTAGGGAGACTGACCTGTAGAGAGGTGCCTTATGTAGGGAGACCTGTAGAGAGGTGGCCTATGTAGGGAGACTGACCTGTAGAGAGGTGCCCTATGTAGGGAGACCTGTAGAGAGGTGGCCTATGTAGGGAGACTGACCTGTAGAGAGCTGGCCTATGTAGGGAGACTGACCTGTAGAGAGGTGCCCTATGTAGGGAGACTGACCTGTAGAGAGCTGCCCTATGTAGGGAGACTGACCTGTAGAGAGGTGGCCTGGTACTTGTGGTACTCTGTGTTGGCCTTCAGATCGTCTATGTCAATGGTGGGCAGACCAGATATCAGAAGCTCCAGCTCTTGTTCATTGAATATAGAGATGAGGCGTTTGGGAATTATATCGTAGAAGCCCTCCATAAAAGCGTTGAGCTGCTGGCGTATGGCTCCCGTCATCCTCATCTGACACACTAGTTTCACATACTCCTTCTTGTTGTCCTCGTTCACAGAGAGGTTTCTACCGCCCGGCTTCAGATCCCGGACCTCGGTCACACCAAACTCTTCAATCTAGATACATCAAGATATATACATGTAATGTAATAGATTAAACCAAAATATTCAATCATTTACTTTGTGCCAAAAAACTCAGTTTTTCGATGGAATTCATTGTGATGTACTCGGAGTAACTGTACATGTGTTAAGTTCAATTTCATTCTCACCTCTGTGCTAAATGTGAGATCATATCCAAGATCTGAAACATTATTTTCTGTCAAGAATACCAAGCCTTGATAGAAAGAATAGTCTTCACTCTCCATGTCAGTGTACCTGTAAAACAGAAACAATTCCATTTTTATCACCTTTTTCCCTTCACATAAAAATCATAAGAAAACCATAAAACTCTCAAATAGAGTGGGCTTTCTTTTTACGTAGTCATCCATGATGAATAGCAAATCATGAACATTTCAAAATTCACACTTGTACCAATTAGAGGGAAGTGGGGAGTGGGAACTCACTTGACAGTCTGGCCGATGATATGTTTGTAGAATGACCGAGTAAAGTAGCACTCCAGAAGCTTGTTATCGTACACAGCCTTGGCGATGATGCGGCCCACAAACTTGTAGTAGCTGAGGTGATTGCTGTTACAGTGAGAGGACGGGTTTATTGTGTAGGTGACCCTGTCTCCTGGTGAAGTTCTGAACAGAGCATACATGGGGTTGAAGATTTCCCGGGAAATGATGATGTACCACTCTCTCAGAAGGCCTCCAGCATCTTGACCCTCTTCACCTGTAAATACAGATCATCATAAGCACCTTAACTTCTGAAGTATTTTTACAAATACACTGCGAGTGGAAATCCCAGAAATGAATTGAGAAAGTGAGAAATATTGTCAATGATTGTACCCTCAAACACAATGTAGAATCTGTGTTTCCATTCATCAGCGGTACGTCTGAAGAGTTCCCTAAAGGAATCCTCAAACACATGCTCTCTCCTGACATGTACAGCCAAGTCCTCTCTCCTCATTCCCTCGTCCAACCGCTCCAGTTCCTGTCTGAAGTACCGCCGCTTCACATCAAAGTCCAGGATACGGGTGTGGTCGACCAGTACAGAGAACGGTCCGTCAGACAGGGGAGTGGTGGACTGACGCAGAATCTGGTTCAGAACTGTCCTATGGGTCTCTGAAAATAAAAATAATTGTTTGTCATTAACAACATTAAACATGAATGAGCCAATGTTCTTGTCAGTAAAAACATACATGTAAATGGTCAAACTAAGATTTTCGAAACCCAATCATATCCAGCTATTTTGATATTCTTAGTATCAACATGAAAACAGACTTTGTTAACCTGTACTATGTAGGAGCCTACCTCCTTGTCTTTACAGATTTACATGAACTAATCCAACCTTACCAGCAAACTTGAGGAACTTCTGTGTGTCTGGGGGTAACGCTGTGAGGGAGGACACAGACGTAATGGAGCCGTCCCGTTGAACTGGTGCAGGATTCTCGCCCCCTGGGGCAGCGGGGGAGGCCGGGGCCAGGTCAATGTTGAGGTGGGCCAGCTGGTCCTCCCGCCTCTGTGTTCTCTGCTCCTGGGATTTCGCATCCTTCTCTCCTGTAACAGAACATTCTTACGGATGAATTACATGATGGCTATCATTATAATAAAAGTCAAAATCAATCAATCAATTTCCCACTGTAATTTCTTCTATCTGAATTATCCTCTACATTGAAATACAAACCAAAGTAAATAATCAATTTACACATGAACACATATTTTGTTTTTTATGTTGTCAATTTCAATGTGTTTATAAGACCTACCAATTGTTTACAGTGTGCATAAGGTAAAACTCAAATGCTTAGTACTTCATGATGGTATAATGCGTGTTCATGTAGATAAACAGTTTGATCAGTGATAGTATTTGCACTGCCCTGCTCTTTTGATTTAATTCTAAGTAGCATACACACCAGCATGAACAATGAAGAAGGCCTCGACCGCCGGCTGTAGGATGAGTACGGCGTGATGGTCCGGGGTCTTGGCTAGCTCTGTAAGACAGTCCCCCAGTGTGTTCCACAGCTCCTCCAGTCCCAGCTGGTCACTCAGAGACTGCTGGGGAGGAGCCGACTCCTCTGTCTTCTCTTGAGGGGATGTGGAGGGCCCTGTCATAAGAAAAGTTTAGAATGTGTTTAAAAGCAATCTAAAATTTGCTCTATGTAAGTATTTATCACATTTCTATTTTTCTTAAAATACTTTCAGAATTCATTCAAATAATACTTTTTTTTTAGATATGTATTAAGCATATCAGTTGTCATAGTATTACTGCTTCAACTACACTTGGATGTTTTGCCATATCCTAAATAGAAATTATTAGTTAAATTGTCCTTTGTGTTGGGGTTCATTTACCTGACTGATCTACATCCATTGGAGAATCAGGGTTGGCATCGACTGGGGGTGGGTTGTTTGCCGGTTGTCCCTCTGGTGCCTGCTCAGCTGGCTGGTCTGAGGGGGCACTGCTCCTAGTGGAATCCTGTCAACATTTACAGTAAGTGTAAGCATTTAGTTATGCATTAGAAATCACATATTAGTATTTGTTAAGACAACTACACTTTGACTCGTGCGTGCACGGGTTGACATTGCATATGATATCGGACATTTACGAAATAGATACATCGACACACTGTATTGTTGACATTTACATAACCAAGCTTTAAGCCTTCAATAATGCTATTAATTTCACTACACTCTGCTTAGTTAGAATAATCTAACTGTGTCTCGGGACAGGCCTTTGCCAAAGTTAAAATGCCTCCCATATACCTGTAATGAAGAAAAAAATTGCAGAATCGCTCCGAAACGATTTTGGAGAAAATCAATGAAGTTACATTGAAAATAACAGTCAAATTATTCATAACAAACCATTTTGAGGCTGTAAATACCTTTCATCTAAAAATTTAATTCATACTATTGAAAAATTCAACACTTTTTTCAATGTTTTTTACTTGCTTCAAAATTACACACCATGCTGACATTCGGAACTCTCTGGATTTGTCATAGTTAATGCACTGTTTTAGAGTTATCTCCCGTATTTTCTTTGATGAACAGGATACATACCAATGAAAATTTACACGTATTTGTATTACCGTTTCTGAGTTTATCCATGCAAATGTGATATTGTGGAAACATAAACTAAAGAGCCTCCCGTGATTTAGCGTGAATGTAATGCGCATGTGCAAGATTGTAAAATCCAAAAAATCCAGATGATTTCCGGAATTTTTTGAGGAATTTTCGTTGATTATTAATTAGTGAAGCTTGATTAAGAAAAAATTAAAACAAATTGGTAATCTTCAAGTACCAATGATGTTAAAATATATAAAACAAAAGACAGTACTGTTCCGATTTATCGGTATTAAAGGCCAAAATTTCGAGTCTATTATTTTAATATAGTAGTATAGATGTCCCTGCATTTGTCAGTTCAGTACTTCTTAGAGGATGAATATGAAATTATCACGACTGATCAATATGATTTAATCATCATTACTGACTGCAGGTATGCAAGATTCTGCTTCACATTAAATTTCCGATTTATGTTGTATGTACATGTAGTACAATTTGAATTCATACTGTGTGCAATTAACAGATAACCCATATTGTATGCAATACAATTCTCAGCTATGCTGTTTGTAATACAATCTCAGCTATACTGCACACAATACAATTCTCAGCTATGCTGGATGTAATTATAAGAGGAGGGGTTGTTATGTGCTGTTGCCTATGTATGTAATTACAAGAGTGGATATGTGTGTGTATGTTTGTCTAGCTGTACTGGGACTGTGACCTGCTGCTGCCTGTATGTAATTATGAGACTGATCCTGGCACACATTGACTGTATGTGTATGTTTGTTTAGCTGTATTGGGATGTTACCTGCTGTTGGCGGGCCTGATTCTGCTGCTCTGAGCGTCGTCCCACCATGTCCATGATGGCTTCAGCCTCCGCCTCTAGTGCCGCCATCGCCTCTGTGATACTGCTCAAGTCTCGCTCTGAATACAGAACAGTTGAATCTTAATCCACACATATAAACTTTATACATATACACAAGAACTGTATTCTGAAGGCATTACTAAATCTTAACTTTTTAAGGAGTGTTAAATAATCCAAATTTTTTCACATGATACTTTTATATAAATTTAAAATGCATAATATTAACACTCATTACAAAATTCCTGAATGTCTTTTACCAATACTTTAAATGTTGAAATTTACAATGGACAAAATAAAATGTATGCATATATATATTCATCTATGTATTGATCATTATATTGTATCTTAGATAAGTCATATCAATGACACATTTTTTATTTTTTTTTTTTATACATGCATTCAGTTTTAAAAAAGAACACTCATCTACCGACTTAAAAGAAAAACAAATCATTCTATGTCATTCCCCATTAACTCCCTTATTACCCCCAACACACTTACCCCCTCTCCTGGCGGTCCGTTTGACCTGGATTTTGGCCGCGTCCCGTAACTGGATGATGACCTTGAGGATTCTCAAGAAGAACTGTTGGCTGGAGGTCTTACTGGTCAGGAGGGACATGGAGGGGAGCTGTAGCTCCCGGCCTGCCTTGATCTTTTTGGGGGCTGCTACCACAACACTGGCACTGGGGTTGTACCTGTTTTACAAACATCTGTGTGAATCACAATGGTCAACACAAGAAAGCGAGAAAAAGCCTTGTAGGTTCACTTTCTAAATTCAAATTATAAATTCAGGTTCAATCATTACAAGAGTAAAAGAAAGGCTGGGAAATTTGGGGGTAACTGGCAATCAATTAAATCTGTTTGAAAGAATTAGATACCCATCTTTATTATCAACTTTGATGTGTCTTGTTATGTGGCAAATCACATATTAAACTCAACAAAGTGAGGGAGATGACAAGAATTAAATGTTACCTTAACTCGACCCAAATTTCCTCATAATTAAGTATTTGGTGTGAAGCAAGATATTGATGTTGCTGCCTATTCAAGATGCCTAAGTATTGACACACTTAACCATCAAGCGAGACAGCACATGGTTTGCTAAGATTGTCCATTTTTCAATATTTTATCGTTCACATCATCCTTTGATTTGCAATATTATCAAATATTTACCAGATATAACAACCAGTTACAGTATCATTTTTAATTATGACAAAGTGTCAGTAGTTCTAATCATGTTTCAATTTAAAATGTAAAATTTTTTGGTAAAAATTTCTTAAATATATAATTAGGAACTATATCAACATATTATCAAGGAGGTGACAATTGCTGAAGAATGATTATCAATCAACAGGTATCTTAGTATACTGCAACTGTGATCTTAACTCGACCCAAATTCCTTAATAGTTAAGTATTTGGTGTGAAGCAAGATATTGATGTTGCTGCCTATTCAAGATGCCAAAGTACTGACACACTAAACCATCAAGCGAGACAGCACATTATTTGTTAGATTTCAAAATTTTGTTGATTTTTAAATCTAAATTTGATTTTACTATATTTGCAGAGAGCAAATAAAGTGTCAAAATTTCATCAATTCTATATACTGATCTAAAGTAAAGAATATAATATCCTCCGCCTTGAAACGTTGCTTGAAATGTAAGAGTTTTTATATTTAAGAACAAATTTCTCAACCATGGAGATCATACTGCAACATGCATGAAAACACATATTTTATTTCTTTAGTAATCTTCACAATTTAATATTGCTTCAGTCTGTAAGACAATCTCTTACTCTATCTGCCAGCAACTTTAACCTTGGCCAAATCTTAGAACTTCTAAAAGGTAGTTCATTTTTTCAAACAAATGTGTTTAGATACATACAATATTTACAAACAATAACAACCGACAACAGTGGGATTCTTAATTAAGACAAAGAATCAGTAGTTCTGATCAGGTTTCAAATTTTAAGATGTAATATTTTGGGCAAAATTTCTGTAATATTTGAATTGGAACTACTGTATATCCGGTCATTTTCGTGATGATATAATTTTCGCTTTGTTCACGATCATTTTAACATCGCAAAATATGGAATATGTAGAGATTATATTCTGTATTATTTTCTATAAGACATTTTTCAAATCGCAAAAAATGACTGACGCAAACTAAAAATGTTACACATTTTCCCTGTTTTCGCAAACTTTGTGACACGCGAAAAAAATCCGATATACGGTATATCAACAATGATAATGGCTGAAGATATAATATCAACTAACATGTTCCTTCATTTACTGAAACTGTAATCTCTACTCGACCCAAATGCCTTAATAATTAAGTATTTGGTGTGAAGCAAGATATTGATGTTGCTGCCTATTCAAGATGCCAAAGTACTGACACACTAAACCATCAAGCGAGACAGCATGAACTTATCCATCCAGAGAGAGTGAGCAACTAACGACTCTATAGTTGTGGATCTCACCTAGCACTGTTAACTTATAGGTACATGTAGATCTGAGCACACACAGACTGTGAGCACATACTACACAATAACACGGAGAGAGTACTTGCCTGTCCTGTATGAAGCCTTTACAGGACTGTGAGCACACACTAACTAATGACAGTAGAGTACTTGCCTGTCCTGTATGTAACCTTTCGAGGACTGTGAGGGCGTGGTCTCCATGTCCTTATCATCCTCTGGATCTTTGTTCTTGTTTGTAAATTCACTCAGTTCCTCCAACAACGACCTGATAAACATCGATATACATGTACATCTATCACAACCTATGACTGTTTTATTGACATGACATAAACTTATTAAACTAGGAACTGTTTGTGTATCTTCAAATTTCATTGTTGACATCAATAATAAAGAATGCTCAAATAAATGCACTCTTTAAAACATATAATATTTACAAATAATCAATGTAGAATCAAAAACAATTTCTAACATTCTAGTTTCTCTCCTTAAAAATAATGAATGATTGTTTTGTACTAAAAAGAGAATATTTATAATATACTGTACTTAAGTTTTGCCAAACATCACATCTTAAAAAAGTTATAATGCATAATCCCTTCATGTCTGATCTCGCTTAACAACTCCTGACTGTTACAGACCTGATATCATTACAAATCTGATTATAAGTACAGACCCGATATGAGTATAGACACGATATAAGTACAGACCCCAGACCCAATATAAGTACAGACCCCAGACACGATATAAGTACAGACCCCAGACCCGATATAAGTACAGACCCGATACAAGTACAGACCCGATATAAGTACAGACCCAATATAAGTTCAGACCCGATATAAGTACAGACCCCAGACCCGATACAAGTACAGACCCGATACAAGTACAGACCTGATATAAGTACAGACCCGATACAAGTACAGACCCGATATGAGTATAGACACGATATAAGTACAGACCCCAGACCCAATATAAGTACAGACCCCAGACACGATATAAGTACAGACCCCAGACCCGATATAAGTACAGACCCGATACAAGTACAGACCCGATATAAGTACAGACCCAATATAAGTTCAGACCCGATATAAGTACAGACCCCAGACCCGATACAAGTACAGACCCGATACAAGTACAGACCTGATATAAGTACAGACCCGATACAAGTACAGACCCGATATGAGTATAGACACGATATAAGTACAGACCCCAGACCCAATATAAGTACAGACCCCAGACCTAATATAAGTACAGACCCCAGACCCGATATAAGTACAGACCCGATACAAGTACAGACCCGATATAAGTACAGACCTGATATAAGTAGACCCCAGACCCGATATAAGTACAGACCCGATACAAGTACAAACACGATTTAAGTACATGTACAAACCTGATATGAGTACAGACTGTCATGCCCAGGACCCTGGCCCCCTCCAGCAGAAGTTTGAGAACAGCCTGGCGTGTGGCGTTATTGGCCCAGGACAACTGTAACAGCAAGTTTGTGGCGTCCTCTAATCCTTCCTCAGAGCAGGACTTCGAAGTCAGCACCTACATGTAGGAATAAAACAGTTTGAAACTCAGCTATTCTTTCATGGTAAAAATCTATATTAAGGAAAATACCAAATAATATACATTTCTGAGAGAAACATATTTTTATCTACTGTACATGTATGTGAACTGTTCGCATAAAAACAATGCAATGACATATCCAACTTGATAATAATCTTTGCTTCATCAGAAAAATACATGAAATACCCCTCTCAGCATGGATGCTACAATGTTGATTCTGTATGTAAACTAGAGTGCCTTTAGGACTAGAACAGAACCCACCTGTACAGCTAGCTGTAGCCTGTCCTCTAACACCACAGAGCCTTCTTCTTTCACTGAAAAAAAGAAACCACTGTAAATTCACAGATTGGACTTTCAGATGCACATTCACGAAGAAAATTGTCTTACAAAAGTTGCAGACACTGCTTAGCCTGCACTTTCAGAAATTCAAATGAAGACCTACAATATCTGCTCAAAGTTGAGAGGAATGTTATGATTAAGTCTTACCTTTGACCTCCTCCTTTTTCTCCTCTACTACTGGAGGTTTGGTAGTACTGACACCCCTAGACACCACGGTTGGAGTGGTCTGTGTACCACCTGCAGTGGTGGAAGTGGTTGTAGTTGTAGCGGTAGCAGTACCACTTGCAGCTGCAGTGGTCATCAGACCTGCTCCAGTAGTCATTGAAGTGGTACCAGCGGTAGACGTGTTGCGCGTAACATCAGGGAGAGCCAGCGATACAAGGCCTAACAGTCTCAATAACCGGTCTGTTAACAACTGACTCCGCTTTATCACTGGGTGCGACAACATGAACATCAACTGTCCCAGGGGAGAGGAGTCATAACTGAAGAAGTTGGCCTCCCCGTCAACATTGCTGGCTGTCTTCTGAACACTTTTACCTTTCTTGTTTGCATTCAAGCTGTCCAGTTTGATCAAGAGATCCCAGAAGTCTGTCTCTGTTGTTGTTGTTGAATCTTTGGCACTTTTAGGACTAGTACTAGTTGAAGAGCTAGATGTTTTTGTTTTACTCTCATTATCTGTCTTACCCTCTTCACCATGTTCATTGCACTTTTCAACTTCCTTCACTTTTGAAGTTGGAAGGAACTGACTGGGGAATATTTTTGCTAGTGCTATCAGAGTGTCTAACACATGCCTACACACCACAGGAGAAGCCTGATCATGGATAGTCACAGAGCCAGGACAGCTCCCAGAGAAGTGTTTTTTGCCCGTTTTATGAATTTGAAAGACATTGGCTCTACAACCAAGAGCAGCCTCCAGACTTATGGACAGCCAGGAGCCCTGATTTTTTGTGTCACTTTTAACTGTTAACTCACTCTCCGATGCCAGCTTCTTCTTTCCTTTCTCTCGTGCAGATTTCTCATCCTCCAATCGACAGTCGCCCGTTTTTTGCAGAATGGACAACAAAGCTCTGATGACCCACATCCTTGTGGGCCCATGATAACACAGGTTGCGTAACACTCTATGTAATCTCGTTGTGTTCAACTTCGGCTCGTCCACAAACAACAGAACAAGTAAACACGTTAAGGCCTCATGATCCAGTAGGTGTCGCCCGCGTAATTTTACTGCATTCTGATTGGAGCTGGAGCTAGGTCCGTTGAGACGACTGGACGCCCACGTCCACTGTGTGCCACTGCGGGGGAGTGCTCGAATGGCCAACCTTCCTCCTCCCAGACGACCCCCAAAACCTGGAGTAAAATAAACACTGAATTACACACCACTCTTATCAATTCATTTAAAAACAAATCATAGAAGAGAGTTGAATAACAATATCCTGCTGTAGAATGATCATTACATGATACAAATCCTATAGTAAAATAATGTTGCATAAAACACCATTCTTATCAGTTTGGTTTAAATGTCAATTATAAAATAGTTATTTTAACACTACAGAATTTATTTGGTGCATCGTTATGATAAAGATTATAGTAAATGATACAAATATAAAGAATTCAAAATCAAAGAAACATTTCATAAAGAAAAAATTCAGGCAACTTACATGTCTGTCACAAATAATATGTAAAAATGTTTTTTTTTAAATTCCCAACTCTTTTAACACATGCAAAACCAGGAAAAGTGTTATAAATTAACAAACATTTGATCGAATTTTTTTTTTACATGAAATAATCCCTAAATCTCAATAGTCCATCTGAAATCTTTCTGAAGATCATACTTTTGAAAAATCTACAGAACAGAAAGATCCTTAATAATTATTGCAGAAGAGAGGTTTAGGTAACAGTTAAACATCCATTGATAATTATGGACTATCTAGAAGAAGCTCTAGCACCTACATGCATATCAAAAGGGTTGCATATATTATATACACTGTACATTGCATCCATACAAAGGAGGCAGGCACTAGTAAGCCCTCTCTTGTTTGATCCAGAAAATATGCCAACTTTCTAACATTTTGAAACTATTTATCTTCTAGACTAAACTAATAAACATATATGTAAGCGTTCAGATGATTTGTTTTTTAATTTTCAAAACATTTCTTCCAACTCTAGTTCATGTAATATCAACATTTCTTCGAAATGTGCATAACAAAGTCTAGTTTAATTAGGCCAAAAAAAAGATGTGTAAAATTTTTGGGGAGAAATAAAATTATGGGATGGATACATGTAAAAAAAAAAAAAATAGTAAAAAAAATAGAGCAGCAATGCCCTAAAAACAAGCACCTGAATGTCTAAGAATAGCTGACAGAGAACCTGCACCGGCAGCCTGGGCAAACAGCCTCTCCTGCATCAGCCTGCGGTGTCTCTCCTCCAGCTCCCGACGCAGAGCCTGGGCCTCAGCGGCTAGGTCAGGGGGCAGCACTGCCACCGTGCTGTCATCCATGTCCGCCAGCACTTGTTGCCGCAGTGAGCTGGGGAGGGAGGCTAGGAAGCTGACCGGGTCTACTGGGGCCTCGGCGTTAGCCGTGGTCTGCTGCTGTACGGCGGCCATCCGAGCCTGTTCTGTTCTTTGTTGTGCAAGCACCTGAAAGTATTTACGTGATATGTGCCAAAAAATACATGAAAAGGTGGTTAAAAAAGAAATGTCTTTATTTATAATTCATATATAATGCATTAATTGTTTTTTATTTTTATTTCAATATTCACACGTGTCTGCTCTGTTCTTTTTTGTGCCAGTATAGGTATAACTTGATACAAGCAGATATAAAAAAAAATATATTTTCATTAAAAGGTGGTGGAAATAAAAATGGCCTAAATTGCACAACGGCACCAATGGAAGAATGATGTTCTTGTCTTATAATTGTGCCTCCTGGTACAGAGAGAATTAAGGTTAAGATAAAAGAAACAGAAATGACTTTCTGAACTCATTCATAATGCTGTTTTTGTTGTGTTTTTATCTCAATATTTCTAAAATTCTTAACTGGTGTAAATGTTGATATGAAATTTTTCTTGAATGTTCTTCTGTCTGTTGTAAAATGCTTAATAACAAAATATCCAAACATAAAACATTGGTAGTGATCAGATGAAACAGCTTCATGTACAGTGGGGCCTCAGATATCCGGACGCCAGATAACCGGACGCTTCAGTTTACGGACGATTTTATTTGGGAACGGATTTTTCATACGTTATTTTGTCTCATTTATCCGGAATTCCGCGTTCCGGATCCGGACGGTCTGTTTTTACCACAAAACACTGATTTACTACTAATCTTGCTTCATTTAACCGGACGGTAAAATTTGATGATACCCCGTGCAATACAAAAGATTACACCTGTCAATTGAGTTTCACACCTTTTTTTACGTGCTAGACCCCTATTAGTAGCTTGTATAAACACTGCCTTCCTAAATCACTTTAAAATTTACCGACAGTGCTGGCCAGACAGGATTAGTCACGCCTCAAAGCACGTGGCTTGGATATCTTAACTTGTGCACCTGTCAAGTGCCATCGCTCTTTTAAGCATCCCTGTATTTCGAATAAAAAATATGCTTATTAATCAAGAAAACTGGAAAGTTTTACAAAGCTTTGTATTTTATCTACCTATTTAAATCGTATTTTAAAACGAATTGTCTCATGAATGCCTTGTTAGATTAAGTCAAAACCGGAAGTATAGGAAGAAAACGAAGTAAAAGCATGTCAACTCATCGGGAGTGCATTGGAGGATCTTGCAATTTTCTAACTAGTAAACGTTAATTTTATCAGTAAATTTACTTTATTTTAAGAATAGAAATAATTTCAAAAATAATTCAATTATTGAGGAAATTGGCATTTCTAAAAATAGATAGTTGGAAACATTACGTACGTGTAAAGGCCTGGGCACATATCAGACTTGGACACAAAGAATTTAGCTAGATTCAGTTATCATTATAGTCTGGTTAATATTTCATGACAAAATAATAATATAAAGCGGGGTTCTTTATATTTAAAAATGTTCATATCAACGGACAACTCTATTTATGTTGCTATTTAGTATGAATGGCCAAAAAAACCCAACCCAGTATCAACACTTGGGGCCATTGTATACAAATACATTATCATTAATGACAGCAATAGACACATTTCAGATATCCGGACGCTTCACCTATCCGGACGATTGGACTTGGGAACGAAAGCGTCCGGATAACTGAGGCTCCACTGTATACACTAGTACTATAGCTGTAATGTATAAACGTTTATACTCGTCAGTTCAGTACTTCTTAGAGGATATTGCAACTCAGGAATCACGCAGATTTGTATCATCACAACTGACATCTTACAAGTATTACGGTAACCCCCAACCCTTCTTTAATTCTTTCTTTTTAATGTACATGCATAATGGGAATGTAAAAGGCAGGTGTTATTACCTCCTCCTGGATATTGGGTGGCAGAGCTGCTAGGAACTCAGGGCTGACCTGGAGTGAGCCAGTGGATTGTGCAGTCTGGGCCTGCTCCCTGGCACTCTGTCGAATTCTCTGTAGTCTCATTTGTTCAGCTATCACCTCCTGTCGTATGTTTTCCGGCAGTGCTTCCAAAAATGATGGGTCCACACCATCTGGAAATTCTGCATATAATCAACACACATAATGGAGTGGACACAAATTCTCATCTTATATCATATGTACACTTTTTACTTGGCAAATGAAGAGCTTCCTCCTTCCAACTGTTAAGTTCATCAGAGAAACTTAAAAGCATTCAAGAACAAGACCATACACTTAAGTATACACAATTCTACAGACATTTTTTAAAATTGGTCAGAAGTTTAAGACATCAAAAATTAAAACATACATTATATATCAAACCCAATGACACCTTTGGTCCAGAAAAAGATCAAATACTGTATGCAAGGAAATATTTGGCCCTGTTTTAATTTCGCCCTCGCTGTCTGCGGGCAAATTTAAGACTGGGCGAATTCAAGTCTCAAATTTTATCTTATAAAACAATTGTTTCTGGGCAAATTTAAGATGGAAACCCATTGCAAGTGTAGAAGGCTGAAAATAACCCAGTATACAGTTTTCACATTTACAGACATCCTTCTTACCTCCAAATCCATCAAGAGCTGAACCAGACTGTACATTGGTGGCACTCGATGGAGCAGGTGCCCCTTCCTCGTTGACAGCTGAGGAACTCCCAGCCTCTCCCCCAGTAGACAGGATGCTGGAGGGGACGTTGATCGAGGCACTGAGGGCCCCCATCATGCTGCTAGTAAGCGCTGACAGATTGACCGGGGGGTCATTACCTGTGGTGCTTTGTGGGAAAAGGCTGGAGGAGAAGCCATGGTATGCTGGAGGGTTACCGATACCTGCTGTGTCGATGGTCAGGGCACTAAATTATAGATCAGATAATAGTTCAATCTACGGGAAACAGAAATCAGCTCAAAAGTAAAACGACCTATTAAAATTAAATATACTGTATAACAGACATTTATGCAATACTTTTTTCATATGTCTTAAATCACTTGAGCATAAAAAAACTAAATAAACTAGAGGTACCGTGAACAAGCTCACAAATGATACCCCCGCTAAGAAAAAAATCAACTCAAATATTTTTCTATATTATAAAATGATGGATGCTATCTATTTAACCATCCATGTTCTATCGATAACAACTACTCTATTTTTTTTTTATTATTTATGCTAATATGAGTTCACAAACCAATTTCTATTCTTTAAATTCCATTTTATTTCAACTTAACTGTTAATGCACGAAGACATTTGCATCCTTATGATAACAAACATGACTGGAATCAAACGATAATCCACATGTCAAGCAGCCATTATATGTTTTGAATTTTTGGTATACCAAGCCCAAATTTTTCCCCCACACAATTTTAATAAAAGATAAAATACATCGGAGCAGGCCATATCAAGAGGGACAGGGATGATAATCTAATAATTAATATTACAGGACCTGACAGGAGCAAGCTTTGTGTCAAATTTTACCTTCTAATCATTTCCAGAATTACAGAACATGACACAGACAGGAATTAAGCATTTTTATAAACAATGACCTTGAACTTGCACAAATGACTTTGAGTCAAGGTCATGACACACCTTCAGGTCATTAGCAATATTTGTGTAAATAAGAACTTCTCATGTTTCTACATAAAAAGATATAAACCAGACACAAATTTTTCCCTTTTCCTGCCAGTGACCTTGACCTTGCCCAAATGACCTTGGGTCAAGGTCATGACACACCCTCAGGTCATAAGAAGTAGGAACTTCCAATGTTTCTCCATAAGAAAGATATGGACCGGACACGAATTTTGCACAAACAGATGGACGGACAAACAGACAGAGTGATTCCTATATACCCCCCCCCCCAAACTTTGTTTGCGGGGAGTATAAAGAGAGGGCTAAGATTGAATATTTTACATACTTTGCAATGTTGTCCAAGACACCTGAAGGCTGTGACCCACTGGATGAATTAGTAGTGCTAGCATCCACAGCATTCCCTGAATTTAATTCCTCTGAACTCTCTGTCAATTCATAAACTCACAAAAATGAAGAAACCAGAAAATAAAATTGCTGTTACAACTAATATTAAAAGATTAACCCCCCCCCCCCCCTTAAATAAAAAATTCAGACACAAACCTGAAGACTGCACTGTGACGGCATCAGAACTGCTGATGGCTGAAGTCTCCTCTGGGGTAATACTGCCCTCCAGGGTGGGTGGAGGCACCGACTCCTGTCCCAGACCTGGGGGGAGATTATCTATGGATGAGCTGGAGAGAGGGGAGTCGGGGATCAAATCCTCTGACAGCAATAGAGAGGCTAAGTTGCAGGGACCACTTGGAGTACTAGAAGAGAAACCCAACCTATTTATAACAAATTCCTTTTTTTGTACATTACGTGTTATCATCATGGTATGGAATATTTCTACAGTCTTATTTAATAAATCTTTATTGAATTCGCGGCCATATTTTTTTCTTAATCATTTACAAAACAGAACAAAGGCTGTTAAAATTGCTCTAATGTTTAATCAAGTTAATTTCCTCCCTCTGTCAGTTCAGTACTTCTTAGAGGATATTGCAGCTCAGGAATCATGCAAATAATAATCATCACAACTGACATCCAAGAGTTCTAACACAGGAAGACAGCATGGTTCTCAGTGATATATACAACACTACAGCTGTAAATGTACAGGAGGTGGTATGTTCACTCAGCCATTACTTACCTTCCTGAGAAAGAAGACATTGGGCGGTGGTGGTCCACCACAGGAGCATTGGGAGCTATGGCAGGCATGTTGACAGCGGGGGTGGTGAACGTGTTCACTGGGGCTCCAACCGAGGCTGGAGGTGGTGCCGATTGGCCCTGGGGTAGGGCCAAGATGTCCTCCACAACAGCTGTGGCTATCAGCTCAGCAGCAGCAGCAGCTTCAGAGGCACCTGAAGATCATCAGTATTATTGGTTAACAAGTCAGGAAAACTTTGTCTCAACGTACATGTACTTTTGTACCGTCATAGTGTAACCCAAATTATTGTCATCAACATTGTGTTACCTAATCAAACTAACTTGTGAGTCAATACTATGCCATGCTTAGTATAATCAGATACATCATTGGGCTACCTAAGCAAGTTAAACAAACGCATATCTAACTAAACAAGAGGCCCGTGGGCCACATCGCTCACCTGAGCAACAATAGACATAATAAAATCAGCAATAGTCATATACAAAATATCTGAACAATGTCGTATAATAGATCCTGTATAAAAAAAATTCCCTGCATATTCTTATGTTTATCATTGAGCCTTTTTGTAACAGGATGATTTTACAGTTATATCACATATTGAGCATTGCAGTTCTCGAGAAGATGATCAGACTTAAACAACTGTTTATATATGGATTATAAACTTACATCAAACTTTGAACCCCTTATGGGGCTGAAGATTTGTCAAGAATTGTCAAGAGGCCAAAGTCTAAACAATTTTTAAGAATCAACAATATGTCTAAATGCTTGCACAAAGTAAAGCCATATACAATAACATTAGAGCTTTTAATTGAGTGAATAAATTAAATTTTTATTCCTTTGTTAAAAAGAAAATTGGACCCCCCCCCCCCCCCCCGACCCAACCCTACTTCTGAAGATTATGATTTTGACAAATTTTAATCTACACTATCTGAACTGACAAAAGTTACACCTTTTCTAGACAAATTGTGTTTTAGAAGATGATTTAAAAAAAAAATTCCCCTATATATTCCTATGTCAAAATTTTACACCCCCCCCATTGTGGCCCAACCCTACCCCTGGGGATCATGATTTGAACAAACTTGAATCTTCCCTAACTGAGGATGCTTCCACATAAGTTGCAGCTTTTCTGCCCAATCAGATTCTGAGAAGAAGATCTTTAAGTATTTTTCTTTATATATTCCTATGTAAAATTCGTCCCCCCATTGTGGCCCCACCCTATCCCCGGGAATCATGATTTGAAGAAACTTGAATCTACATTACCTGAGGATGCTTCCACACAAGTAACAGCTTTTCTGGCTGATCAGTTTCAGAGAAGTAGATTTTTAAAGTTTTACTCTATGTATTCCTATGTAAAAATTTGACCCCCATTGTGGTCCCACCCTACCCCTAGGGATCATGATTTGAACAAACTTGAATCTACACTACCTGAGGATGCATCCACACAAGTTTTAGCTTTCCTGGCTGAACAGTTTCAGAGAAGAAGATTTTTATAAATTTTCTTTATACATTCCTAATATGTAAAATTTGGACCTCCAATTTTGGCCCCACCCTACCCCTAGGGATCATGATTTGAACAAACTTGAATCTACACTACCTGAGGATGCATCCACACAAGTTTTAGCTTTCCTGGCTGAACAGTTTCAGAGAAGAAGATTTTTATAAATTTTCTTTATACATTCCTAATATGTAAAATTTGGACCTCCAATTTTGGCCCTACCCTACCCCTGGGGATCATGATTTGAACAAACTTGAATCTACACTACCTGATGATGCTTACACACAAGTTACAGCTTTTCTGGCTGATCAGTTTCAGAGAAGAAGATTTTGAAGGATTTACTCTATATATTCCTATGTCAAATTCGACCCCACATTGTGGCCCTACCCTACTCCCAGGGATCATTATTTGAACAAACTTGAATTTACACTACCTGAGGATGCTTTCACACAATTTTCAGCTTTTCTGGCCAAATGGTTTTTGAGAAGAAGATTTTTGAAAAATACCAACAAATTTTCAATGATTTTTAATTATCTCACCTTGGAAGAGGGCTTGGTCCTTTATTTTAACAAACTTGAATCTACATTACCTAAGGATGCTTTGTGCCAAGTTTGGTTGAAATTGGCCCAGTGGTTCTGGAGAAGAAGTCGAAAATGTAAAAAGTTTACGGACAGACAGACGGACAGACAGACGGACAGACAGACAGACGGACGCCGGACAAAAAGTGATCAGAAGAGCTCACTTGAGCTTTCAGCTCAGGTGAGCTAAAAACCACCAGGCTAACAGCCATTTTTATACTGAAATATGTCAATAATATATATGACCTGTATTGTATAAAAATTGATATATATACTTAGTTAATTGATCTATGAATATAATTTTGGTGTAGTGGTTCACCTTTGATTACAATTCAAACACAAACTGGTCAAGGTAGATCAGTAGTCAATTAGAAAGAAATCTGTCCCAGAACCTAGACATTGGTTGCTCAGGCAATACTCAATTTTCCAAACTTTTGCATTGTACACCAACAGACCTATCTAATTAACCTTATAGATGTGATTACAGAACAGTATAACTCCTTCCTGATGACAATCAGATAAGAAACTCAACACCAGTCAGTCAGATATATGCTTGTCTATTCCTATATCATCATTTTGTCATCACATTTCACAATCTGAATCAAAGTCCAAGTGGATCAGTTATATTCTGTCTACGTACTTATTTGCCTGCCTGCAGAGGTGGTTACTGTGGAGTCAGAGGTTGTCATGGTAACAGTTGTTGTAGCTGCTGAACCACTGGTTGTTGTTGGGGTTTGCGTGACCTTCAAAAGAATAATAGATTCATGTGTATAGGTGTCAGTTTTACCTCTAATTGATGAGAACTGTCTCTCAATATGCTTTTTGGAAGATAATTTATAAAGGCCATTGCATGCATGCATTCTCTCTCTCTCTCTCTCTCTCTCTCTGCCTGTAGTGGTGCGCTGTTACCTCCATGTATTGTGGAGCCTCCCATCCTATGGATGTGTTATTGGACTTCTCCTTGCTGGCTTCCTCCGACTGCTTCTGAGATTTCTCCTTCCTCTCTGCCAACTCCTCCTCCCTCTTTTTCTCCAGGTAATCTATTAAGTCTGGTTTCAAACCTGGCATTGAAAAAATATCCAAAGTTTACAAAAGTTACTGCATTAACTTTTTAGAAACAAACAATGAAATCCACTTGACATAAATCATTATTTTAGCTGTCAATTTTTTTTCCCCAAGAATTGAAACTTCAGCATTTCTTTTTTGATTATACATGTATTTAACAAATGTGAATTTCAACACATTGTGATTTTATTTTTTAATATTGAACACAGGTTCTATAAATACTTCACAAAGGTTCAAAAATGTCATACATGAACTATGTTTAGCATATCCTCAGTTCAGTTTAACCTAATTAGATATCAATGCTTCTAGTATCACAAAGTTACCTTAAAATATACCAATTTACTTTTTACGATATTCAGAGTGATTTGGTTACTGGTTACCATCATTCTGACCGAGTAGTCTGTTAAAATAGCATATATATGTTGCTGATGGGGTTTTTTTTTTTGGTTTAACATGGAAAATTAGAGAATATATGCAACAAGAGTTGCTGTTTTTTGCCTGTGTTGGTTTTGACCCAGCTCTAGGCTATTCAAATTCTGATTTCTTCCCTGAAAGATATTTTCTTGTAGTTCAAAATTCCACATTTCCCTTTAAAAATTTGGTATTTCCTTATTGAACAGACAGACCACAGATAAATAGAAAGGTATATAGATCAACAGATCAACAAGTCTTTCTGAACATCACTGAATTGGTTAAAAACCAAGTTATTATGTTAACCATGAAATCTATTGACAAACAGCCTGGGGTAAAACACTGCTGTACAGAAACTTCATCAATATATGCTACGTGTTTATTCATCTCATAAGCAATACCTTAACCACACAGAGAATTGTTCTCATTAGCATAATGATGATGTACACGAATCAAATCACAGACAGGAATTCAGGCCTCACCTAACTTGTACTATCACCACTGTTTAATTTTGTAAACGCAGTTGCAAACAATCTCCTTCAGACACCACATACAAGATGAAGGCCCGTGTATTCTGGGTGTTTGGGCTATGGATTCTGTACGTCATTACAGTTAACAGTCAGGCACAATCAGGGAGAACTCTCTTTCCTCCCTGCTCATTAGTGAACCGCAGAGTTATTGGTAATCTTTCTACATTTTCCTCCAAATTTTGATTTTTCATTTTACAATGCTTAATTATGGGGAAACATGAAGGACTGTGTGCCATTGATGAAAGTGCTTGTAAAGGCACTCCGCTTGCTGCAATATTTTATTTTCTGTGTGCAATATACATCAATAGTTACATTTTATAAAGTCTAATGTTGTCCATAATAAAATCACAGATCAAATGCTGATAAATTGGTTCAAATGAACAATTAATTATAATCCACACACAATCTGATATGTTACACAGCCTCACGTAATTGCTTTATATGACATACACAGCTGGAGCACAGGCTTTACATAATTGTACACAACAAAAATAACATCAAAATGCTTTAATTGTACAATAACTGAGAAGTAATGTAAATCTAAGCAATAAAAAATGAATCTTTGTAATTTATGGATATAAATATGGGACAGTATATACCTAGGGCTCTACATTTTGTTTAGATTATTCTTTATTTCATTTCTTGTGTTTTAGTGTTTGGTTATGTATTCATACCACTATAATAATATGAAATATTTAACTAACAAGCTTTTAGCTGCTAACAATTTTGATTTTTGAAGCAACTGTTGTTTAATGCTTCATGATGCCGATTGATTATCTACAGATAATATTTATGCCAATTGATTATCTACAGTTAATATTTATGACGATTGATTATCTACAGATAATATTTATGACCGAGCCTACCAGCAGAGTTATAAGGATACTTTTCAATCTACAGTGGAGTCATCAAAGGCTCATTTCATTGAAGTCCAGTGTGACACTGAGCTTTGTGGCCCTGATGCTAGAGCAAAGGCTGAAGAAGAGGCGAGAGAACAAGCGGATGCCAACCGACAGAAAGCCATTGAACAGGCTACAGAGGATGCTCTTCAGATATGGAGATCAGACTTAACTAGATGCTTGCCTTTCAATGCTGATGACTGTATTGATGTGACGAAAGTGGAAGGATGCACTTTTGCGTCTTCCATAGGAAAATGTATTCCAACATCAATTGCACCATAACTCATAGATAATCAAGTTCAAATGAATACATAGGTAATCACAGATTACAAAGCTCACCGAGACGAGGCATCACCTTTATGAGGAATCACCTTTTAATTATGAGACCACCTTTATCATATTATATTGAAAATCATAGTTAATAATGATCTTGGATATACATGGATACTGTTTTGACACAATATCGTATAACTATATCATATGTTAAAAAATTGTATAATAAACATATGTTCATTTCATACGGTTTTATATGATACAATGTTTATCAATACAATAATATAAAATACGATATTGCATCCTATTATACTTACAATATATATCATATAATACAATAAAATACTGTAATAAATAATGATGAAATATGATATTCTAACATCATATGACATTGTATCGTGTTATACATTATTGTATTTGATCACATAATACAACATCATTATATATAACATATGATACAATATAGTATTATATGATACAATATAATATCACATAATACATCACAATATTGTAACATATGATATTATATTGTATAATATTATAGTATGATATTGTATCATATTTGATACATAAAAGGATATTGTATCATATGATACAATATCATGTGATATAGTACTATATTATATCATACAATATATTATACTTTATTATACCTCTGTGAATATTTTCTATGTAAAACTACAATGAATAAACATGCTATTCTATCTAACCGTGAAATAGTTTCCGTGCTATCTGCCCATGGTGAATAGTTATCGAAACTATTCACCGGCGGCATTCGATTTCCCTCCTTTTTAAACTCGGACCACCTCTGACCTAATCCGATCGCTACATTAAATTCAAAGTCTGATAACTCTAATTTGTTTATCATCAAGAAATTCTGCATCGCCGACAAATAAAGTTTTCTTCGGTATAATAAAATACCTATTTACTGATTATTCGGACGATAGCAAGTTTATTGTCCCCCTCGACAGCAACTATTTCCCTCGACTTCGCCTCGTGAAATAGTTGCTGTCTTGGGAGACAATAAACTTGCTATCGTCCTCATAGCCAGTAAATAGGTATATAATATTGTATTATATGATACAATATCATATTATACTATATCAAATAATACATTTTCATGTGATATAATAATATATTATATAAACCAAAATCATATTATACAATATCATATGATACGGATACGATATATATTATACAATATCATTTCATATGATACAATATTATATGTTGCAATATCATATGAAACAATAGCATGTGATAAAATAGTATATAATACAATATCATATTATACAATATTGTATCATATGATACAATACTATACATAACAATATCATGATACAATATCATATCATAATGTACAAAAAAATTGATACAATATCATATCGTTCATATAACTTTTTACAATATAACATATGATATAATATTGTATCATATAAAATAATAGTGTATCATATCATACAATACTATATCATAGGAATCTTGTTATATTATTTAACAACAAACACATCTATCAAGCAGGTTTGAGTGAGGTAGGAGATTTTTTTTTTAGCATCCTTGATAATGGAGATCAGGCTTTGCATCTGAAGCTACCTCTGCGGTTCATTAATATTATAGTTAAATCAACTATGCAAGCTATTATCTATAAAATATGTGACCTGTTCCAAAAAACCAAATCTCATCCAGCATCCAAAACCTATGGCTCAGATTCAGCATTCAAGCCTGCCAGGTGTATCAGTATCATAAGACATATCATCCATGCAAGTTTGGTGAAGTTAGGACCAGTAATAACAAAGATATAATCATCAGAGAGCACCTGCTCCAAAAACACCAGCTCTTAAAGCCTTAACCTCCCTCCAGCATCCGAAACCTATGAGTCAAATTCAGCATTCATGCCTGTCAGGTGCATCAGTATCATAAGACGCACCATCCATGCAAGTTTAGTAAAGTTAGGACCAGTAATAACCAAGATATATTTTTTAGCATCCTTGATAATGGAGATTAGGCTCTGCATCTGAAGCTACCTCTGCAATTCATTTATATTATAGTTCAATCAACTATGCAAGTTTGAAATAGTACTAATATTTTTTTAACATGTGACCTGTTCCAAAAAACTTAATCTAATCCAGCATCCGAAACCTATGGCTCAGATTCAGCATTCAAGCCTGCCAGGTGCATCAGTATCATAAGACGCATCATCCATGCAAGTTTTATGAAGTTAGGACCAGTAATAACTAAGATATAATCATCAGAGGGCAGCTGCTCCAAAAACTTTAACCTGCTCCAAAAACCTTAACCTCCTCCAGCATCTGAAACTCATGGCCCTGATTCAGCATCCAAGTCCTTCAAGTCCACAAGTAGGTCAAGATGCATCATCCATGCAAGTTTGGTGAAGATAGGACAAGTACCGTATTTTCCGGGGCATAGGCCGATATTTTTTTTCAACGATGAGCGAGCCCTGGCTTATCCCCCAGTATCGGCTTATCGTAGGCTCAAAGTTAAAAAAACAAGATATCTGTGAGCCAATGCTCACTAGTGATACCCCCGCTCTGATGTGAATATGCAAAATAAGCAAAGTCGACATTTAACAGAAAGCTGGCATCCGATTGGTACAGAAATATATCCCACAATATGGCATGCCTAAACAAATAGTGTGTTAAAATTTCAAGCATCTGCGATAAATAGCTGCTGAGAAATCTTTGAGGAAAATTTGTTTGAAAATTTTGGCTAAAAATAAACAAAGTACTCATTTAACAGGAAGTTGACGTCCGATTGGTACAAAAATATATCCCACAATATGGCATGCCTTAACAAACACTGTGTAAAAATTTCAAGCATCTGCGATAAATAGTTGCTGAGAAATCTTTGACGGAAATTTGTTTGAAAATTTTGGTTAAAAATAAACAAAGTCATTATTTAACAGGAAGTTGACGTCCGATTGATACAAAAATATATCCCACAATATGGCATGCCTAAACAAATAGTGTGTTAAAATTTCAAGCATCTGCGATAATTAGTTGCTGAGAAATCTTTGACGGAAATTTGTTTGAAAATTTTGGCTAAAAATAAACAAAGTCGTCATTTAACAGGAAGTTGACGTCTGATTGGTACAAAAATATATCCCACGATATGGCATGCCTATAAAAATACTGTGTAAAAATTTCAAGCATCTGCGATAAATAGTTGCTGAGAAATCTTTGACGAAAATTTGTTTGAAAATTTTGGTTAAAAAATAAGCAAAGTCGTCATTTAACAGGAAGTTGACGTCCGATTGGTACACAAAAATATATCCCACGATATGGCATGCCCTAACAAACACTGCGTAAAAATTTCAAGCATCTGCGATAAATAGTTGCTGAGATAAATGCGACAGAAATTTT
Organism: Magallana ariakensis; assembly: GCA_020458035.1. Classification (NCBI taxonomy): domain Eukaryota; kingdom Metazoa; phylum Mollusca; class Bivalvia; order Ostreida; family Ostreidae; genus Magallana; species Magallana ariakensis. The sequence continues at coordinate 22,689,880 of CM035813.1, forward strand.
TGTTACGGACGGACAGACAGACACAAGGGTAAAACAGTATACCCCCTCTCCTTCGGAGCGGGGGTATAATTAAACAGTAAAATACAAAATCCACTGTTTTTATCCATTGTACTGTTGTAGCAGTTTATTGTGAGGTTTGGTTTTTTCATCCATTTTAACTATTGTTCGATAGTTGTCCTGTTGATAATTTTCGTAATGACATTGTGAGTAATAAAATGTACGAGGTATTTCTTTACAATCCAAATCAAATGAAAATTTTTCTTTTTTTCCATATCCATTATTTAAACTAACTTTACCAAGCAGTCGTGTATGAACCCTGGAAACTATTACTGCGTAGTAAAAAAAAAAAAAACAAAACTGTGTAGAATGTAAAATGACAGATTTTTTTCATGTCTGCGTTCGTGGAAATCACTGGTCTTGGGTGTAGAATAAATCAAACTTTGGTGTTTTTTTTACAATTAATTTCCTGTTGGATGAAATAACGGTATTCTGGTGTCGTGTGTATACAAAGGTGTGAAACCCGCGTCCGTGAGCATGACTTAAAACAGCCTGGGGGCACGTAGTTTAAGTCATTAAACCTTGTCACTGATATTTTCACAATAATAACACTAACTATTTGCATGAGTACCGTATATTTAGAAAACAATCACTGTTAATACAATTCAACAATTTATTTTTATTTTTTAACCGACCGTATCTTAACTAGATCATATTATTAAATCTAACGATTTGCCCTTGCCTCGTCACGGACATTTTTGACAACTTCTTCTTAAGTTTGTATATAACACAAACATTGTTAATACCTGTTTAAACAATTCACTTGATTACAATTCGTATCTGAACTGCCAATTATATACCATAAATTTCGGAATTTAGGTCTTGACTATACTTTTTTTCACTGGCACGTGGCCATCGCCTTATTCATTGCTTCGCCCTATTTATGTTTTTTTTTTAAATTTTATAAAAAATTTTGAAGAAAAAAAAATTATGCAAACCCCTAATAAAATCATGAGAGTTTACTATAGTAGTAACTTACCATGACAAACCTAATGTGAATTAATCTATTTCCTTCATAATCATTTTTTAATCGCTAAGTCTGATAGAAAGGCCCTTTGCAATCATCAAGGCATGTTACCGTGTGCTTACGATAAACAGGAAATCGATGTCGGGTGGTAAAAGGAAAATGAGAACCTTACAAAATGTAATTACGGAATAAACTTGATTTTTTTTAACTTATGCTTGAAAATAAAATCTTGTTGACTAAGATTTGTGTGTTTATTTCCAATTGATACCAAAACTTAGTATATGAGTGTCTGAATTCAGTCTGGGAAATAATCAATTTACTTATTTATACACAGTTGAGCTATACGCACATGCCAATCATGTACGCAGGCTTTGATAAGTTCAGAGGTTGATCCATCTGTATATACACAGTAAAAAAGTCACACAATTACCAAGATTACATAAACATTGTTTAATTCATGCGGTACGATACCTGAAAAAAAGTTTAAAAGTTAGACTGACCAAAAGTCTTGACGAATAATTACAATGATGATAGATGGCCGGTAACATAAATGTTATTTATGTCTCTGAAGCTGGTGAAATAAAATCCCGCCTTAGCCTGGTAAACTAAATTAATACGTTACTTCAGACACAAGGTTGCATGTGCTATACATGCCTCCGGGCTAGGTTACTATCACCCGGTTGACACCAGTTTGAACATGTGACAGGGAAGTGAACTTTAACAAATACCGTGTAAACAATCTATAACAAATTGGATTGAAAATCATGGTGCAAATTCGCGCATTTTATTAGGATGTGTAAATTTAAATAATGCATTTTATTAACTTTCTATTAAAACTGTTAACCTTTAAGATAAGAAAGCTACTATATGATAACATTATTGATTTAAAACACTGCTATTTTTATTCATTCAAACTAGCGGTAATTTTTCGACCAATTGAATTTATCGAAGTCGACCTATTTATACTTTTTTTTATTTTTTTGCCAAAACGGGCTCCTTCGCCCTATAAACCAGATCGACCTAAATTCCGAAAAATATGGTAAATACATCGATAGGTTTGGCTTCTCTAGCCTCAGGCGTAAAATTATTGTTTACATTAATTACCAAACATTCGGAGGCCAAGTTTAAAATCCCTGGGTGTAAATCATGTGACAGATCAAAATGGTCGCCTAATGCATGTCTATATACTGTACAGTTTCGGATCAAAATACGATGACTGCTGACCACGTTAGGCAGGTGGCCGCTCTAAAGAGGACAATCATATAGGATTTTTCATCGAGAGGAAATAAAATGACCACATACAAAAGGTGACTGTTTAATAACGGGGACCGCTTCAGCAGTTTTAGTTAAAGCTTCTGTGGAGAATTCAGTACTGTTCATGTCATTTGCAATCGTACCTTGCAGGCATGATTAGTGAGAGGAGCATGTATTAAACAATATTCACTGATCAGATGATGAAGTTTTACTGCTTGTTTTACAATGAGCTGAGTTTTTAGAAAGAAAATAGAATTTACTTTTGTATTTCAGTAGGTAGACTATTCAGACATATCTATGATTAAATTTGAAAATCACATAGATTTACTGAGTAGACTTGACAACATTGAGATGGTGACCATCTCGAAGGGCCCTGCTTAAATAATGGACAATAGGATGAAAAGCATTTCAGATAATTTTTCTTTGACCTTGACCTATACTTAGAAATTTTCCAGCTGGCATAAAACTTTTAATTCAATTTCATTATCCCTTACATACAGGCATTTTTGTTCAACCTGAGCAAGATTAAGCAAATGGGAAATAATTTACGGTCTAAAACTGATTATGAAGAGATCAGCTATGACCTTCACATTGACTTGGTTCAAATTATAAAGTCACTGCACACCATAAACCCAAAAGCTCTGTTATTGTGAAGAAGGAGCCAAATAGGGCCAAGTGAAGAGTATATATATGCTCTGAAAAAAGAAATTTTTTTTGGTATGATCCAATGACCTTGACATACAAACATCATTCAAGGTCACTGCACACCCTTTGATCACAGAGCTCAAAAGCTCTGTTCATGTGAAGCATGAGCCAAATAGGGCTAAGTGAAGAGTATATATGCTCTGTAAAAAAAAAAAAAAAATTTTTTTGGCGTGGTCCGATATGACCTTCAAGGTCACTGCACACCCTTTTTGACCATAAGCACTCTTTGAGTATAGTATGAGCCAGATTGGGCCAAGGGGAGTGAAGATATGCTCCGGACAAGGATTTTTCATATCATTCTGCTATGACCTTCAGCTTCGACCTAGAAACATGGCTCAAGGTCACTGCACACCATTTACCCAAAGGCACTCTGTGGGTGAAGTATGAGCTAGATTGGGCCAAGAGGAGAGAAGATATGCTCTGGACAAAAGATCTCGGATGGACAGACGGACGGACGGATGGACAGACTGATCACTATAGGGTGTCTGCATAGCGGGACCCTAATAAATCAAAGTACTGAAAGTACTGTTAGACGGTGGCGTCGTTTGAATGTGGCATATTACATGTATGATAATTATTGTCGTCGCATACATTTTCTAATACATTTTGCACATAATTAACGCTTACGTGCAAAACTTACATGATACTTATGTTGAAATCGTAGTTGTAATCTCAATCCACACTTTACAAAAGGTATGTTTCTTGGCCGTCATCTTTGGGGGAAAACCCATATATTTATCACAGTAGCCTTTGTAGTATAGAAGTTTGTATCTATATCATTTGACATTAAAATCTGTTTTCGGTGTGTATTTTGTTTGCCCCTGAATGCCTCATTCAATATGTGGGTTGCCACAACATGTAGATTGGACTATTGTGCTTTAAAGATATTGTAGATTTCTCAGAGTAACGAGAACAAATAAAACTCTGGTATGATAAAATACTTACCAGGTTTTTACTAACTACTTGGGCATACATGTAGTATGTTTATTGTCTCTCTCGACAGCATTTTCCCTCAATTTCCTCACAGGAATGAGTTTACAAGAACCTGTTTGATAAATTTGGTAAATGCTTTTGGATTGCATGTCATCATGAAACCGCACAGTCAATCAATATTTTATATCTTCGAGTGGTTTTCCATTTTCTCCCAACGAAAGTGAACATAAATTTGAAAACAAAATCATATAACCAGTCGCCACAGTTTCAATACCGTAATCAACATTTTAAAGCACATTTGTTCTATTGTATTTAGCTGTAGAATTATTCAAATCATTTGAATGAATTTGGGAAATTCACGTTTATATTTTATCGCTTCTCAGTACCTTTAAAATGCATAATTTACTTGCTACATTAAACTTTTCTAGTAAACATACAATGCAACAAATATTTTTTAATTATCAAGCACAACATTTGCTTTACATACCGGTACATGTACGGTCATAATCAGTTCCTTTGTTTGGAAAGCAAATATTTTTTTTTAAATCTTGCATTTAATTTGCGAGATTTTGAAGATTTAAAAAAAAAATCATTAAAAAAAACTGCGTAATGTCAGGTGTTTTCCATTAATATGTACAACATTTACTTTACATACAGTCATAATCAGCTCCTTTGTTTGGAAAGCACATATTTTATAGGTATTGCGTTTAATTTGAAAGATTTTGAAGAATTTTAAAAAATGATCATTAAAAAAACTGCGTAATGTCAGGTGTTTTCCACTAATAAAATAATATTGTTAATGGGACATGTCAAAAATGTAACAAGGGCACCGCTAAGCGGAGCATCCCCTCGCGACATGACTTATTGTACGGGGGAATACGTTATTTAGGAAAATACATGTAAATTTATCAGATCAAAATAAATAAAGTATTTCTTTAAACCACTTTGAATACATACATGTAATATCTATTTAATCCCAATCCCCAAGCTTTGTGGTGTATAAATTGGGGGAGGGGGTTTACATAACAATTTTCCTATTCCTAGCAGAAACTCAACACATATACTTTAAAGTTTAATAATTTAGATTCATTTAGTGACATTCATTTTTATATAAGCATACATAAACGATCCGTATACATTATGAAACGTCTCTGAAAATCAAGCGCTCTGGAGTCTGCTCTGATGGAAATTCTAGTTGCTAGTTGTCGTATTAAAATTAACCCATAGTATAGTAGATATATATGTAGTTATTATTAATATAAAACAATTTTTGCGTGATAAATGTGCAATATCTGTCAAAGTCTCTACTGAATTTTGGACTAGTTCTATTGTAAGTAATACGGGAAAATTTGTCCGAAAGTCGACTGCTTGTTTCGATGTAAATCGGCAGACTTAAATCTCTTGCCCGCTTCAACTTTTAACTATGGGCACTAGTCTAACACTCAAATGCTACAAAACGTTTTTTTTTTTACCTTTACTAGATTTAAATCCCAAAAAATGTCAAGTTGTTGATTTGAACTGTATACGGTAGCGATTAACTTCAAGTCGTACATAAAATTACCGGAAATGTCGATTGTCAAGTCGTACATAAAATTCATGTTTTTAACTTCATTTTTTACGATAATTAAAAAAAATACTTAATCAATTGATTTTGAAATCAACAGGGTTTGTCCTTTTACCATGCCAAAGAAGTGTACAAAGTTTGATGGATATTCATGAGAGGGTTTTCTTGGAATTTAGAAAATTGAAATGGAGTACACACACACACATACATACATACATACATACATACATACACACATACGAACACACACACGCACAGTAGCGATGCTATATCCCCTTCGCAACAAGTTGCGCGAGGGGATAATAAGAGCGTACAAGCAAAGGGGTCTTCGTAATAAAGTTTGACCCATGACATCAAGATCATTTGTGCACAAAGGTGTCTACTTTATCAATAAATGACTCAAAAGCCGTTTGATCCTTAACATTTTCCCCATCCTATAGAACTAATGGCAATATGGGTAAACTATATTCTGCACCAGATTTAAGCAAAATGAGCAAAGAAATAAATAATGTTTTCGGGGATCTTTTCAGTTTCTCCAAGTCCCAAAAAAAAAACAGTAGTGGTAAAATGAAATCTAATGTTTTAACAAGATAAGTTAGGAAAATTAGTTTTTAAAAACACAAAACAAAACACAATCAAAGTTAAACGCACGTCTTTCTGAGCAGTACAGATGTGTAAATTAATTTCATTTTATTCTTTGCATGTACTAGACAATAGATCTAGGGTTCGCAAATCTCGGCAATATTTCCGGAGAGCTACAGTTCTGTAGCTCAGCAGAATACTACAGTCATCTATGAAGCACATTCTAGCATTGTGTTGAGTGATGGCAATATTTAACCGGTGTTTTTTTCAATGTTGAGAACATGATGCTAACACATAGAAACACATTTTTGAGAAAGCTCATGATAAAGTTGTACTCGTGAGTTAAAAATTACAGAGTTTATTTGAGAACAAACGGAGTGATGTTTGTAAAGTACATGTAAGTGTTAAAAAAACCAAAACAAAGAAAAAGCTCTCTAAAAGCAATCTGGGACTTTTATCGTCATTGCTTTTAGAGAGCTTTTTCTTTGTTTTGGGTTTTTTTAATTGAACATGTTTACATGCCGAAATGTTTTTGTATGTTTGAAAACTTAAGGAAAGTGTGCCATTGATGGGTTGAAGGTCAATAAAATGCAACTTATGTAATATTTATTGTAAGTATCTGTTGTGATTTTTTTGGAATAAGCTACAACAAAATAAATTCTGCCTTAACTTAAATTGATGCGTTGAAAATGATTGAATTTATTGAGGAAGAATAATTGCTGAAAAATGATATGGCAAACCAGATTAAATAGTGTGTTTCTGACAATTGTTTACATCATAAAAAACCCAAAACAAGAAACGATTATTGTGAGAACTCTTGGTCAATTATCGAAGTGATATAGTTTTTGCAGTCCTGATACAGAGTTTAACGTCACAGCTGACAGTTGGATGCTTAAATTATCAATGCCGCGTAAACATACAGGGTAACGGCTCGTTAAAAATAAAACAATTTCAAAATTACTTAAATCTAGTACAAAATAATTAGCAACTATAATGCTTAAATTATTTGATAAGATGTAAATTTTCTCAAATTAAAATCGACACATAGGTAAAACACTGCCTGTAACATAGACTGGCAATGCCTGTCTGATATGCGTGATATACGATAGAGACAGAGGACAAGTCTCCCTGTAACACTGCATACCTAACAGAGTTATCATTCCTAATCCGCTAGGGTCCCCGTGAGAAATACCCTTCCCGTCTGGACGATAGCTATAGACAGTGGCTATTTATAGCCACCGTCTAAAAACTTCTTTATACAAAGTCTTGTTGAAGGAGGCTGGGTGGTCAACAAATTAACCATCAGATCTGCCATAAACTTTAAGATTTGATTTGTTTAAGAAATAAAGTACCGAGTTTTCGTGAATGTTGCAGAATAACCTTCGAAGTCGAGAAATGTCATTTTGAAATATAAAAGCCGAGGCGTTTATATTTCAAACAACATTTCGAGACCGAGGAGGTTATCCTGCAACATTCACGATAACAAGAACTTTATTTCTATTCTACTAACAGCCCAGTATTTCTACAGATCGTTTTTCCTATAGAGAGACGATCTAGGTCATTTTGACGGCTGTTCCCTGTAACCCCAACGGTTTTGTTAGTAATGTTTACATGTGTATCAATCAATAGAATCACATGCAGACAGAATTTTTCTTTGGATTTTTAATACTCTTCACTTATTTATAAAATATCTTTGAATCATGTTCCTAATATTTTAAGGGCATCTTAATACGATTATTACTACTACACGTTATATATTTTATGTAAAAACATGCAGTGAAAATGTGCTAGGGAGGTCCTAGGAACAGCCGCATTGATCTCTTAGAAATAAACATTTGAGGCAATACACATCGTTTTGACTGGAACTAATACGTGAAATTGACATGGTTTTAAAATTTTTTACAGTTTGAAGTTGTACTTTCATGATCAGTGCGAGACAAATAGGTATTTCTGATCTGATAATTTACTGATGACATTCATGGTATATTGGAGAATAATGTCCGCGGCATCTCTTTGATCTCGGAAATAACTGTAGTAGAATAAGTTATAAACTATTATTCTGTAAAGAAAAATCCATATATTTCACTTATTTTCATTTATATTTTGACAGAGCTCTTCTTCTAAAGGAGATCAAATCAGTCTAAAAATGGCCATGACCACCAAGCCCTCTTTAGCCATAAATTAGATTCCATGCTCAGTTTGCATTTTTATAATGCGATTTTCATAGATCCTGTTTGTTGTTGTTGTCATGATTTTACTTAGAGAGGTAAAGAACCTTAAAACATCGGGGTTCGAGAGAGCTTAAGAGTAAATTTGCTTAGTAACATAGAGAAAAATTTAGGACCGTGATTTCACTTTGAGAAAATAAGAGTTCCAGTCATCTTACGTCACCTGTATTTAAATTCCTGATAATTCACAAATTGCTCTGTTAGATATTGGTTATTTCTTTTTGGAAATTGGGTATTTCCTGATTTAAAACAAACAGTAATAGATAGATGAATGGAGAGATAAAAAATAGCTTTCTGGAATCATTCACAGTAACTGTTTCATAACCAAAGTTACAAGGTAAATCTATTGGATAATGTAATACATCATGTTTTGACAAATAGCCAGGGGCAAAACAAAGGGACCTTACATCACTGACAGTGTGTATGTGAATGGACAAGTGTACAACAGCTTGTGGGCAAGATGGAAAGAAAATCTCAGAAACTGTAACTTTACCAGCTTCTTAAGCATTAATTGTGATTAGTCAAACACTTTCTATTTCTTTATTCTGGGTTGTCCTTCTCCTCTGCCTCTCTATCAGAGTTACCCAGATGCTTAATTATGACTGACAAGCTGACACATGAAAATGTTGAATGCACTTTTGAAAATTGTATAGACGCATACCAACAGACCTTGCAAAATAACTCGCAGATGATAAAGTTCAAATGAAAAATATTCTTGCAGTATGTTTAAGTTGACTCACTTGTGTTAAATTATAGAATACTTACTAGTATCATGAAAGATACAAGTATTATGAATCCATTGACTATAAAAAATGTTTATATTAATTAAAAATGAGTTCACCCAATATTGATTTAGCTCATACTGAAAGAAAGAAAAAGTGAGCAAGCTCACACACCCCACACTCCCCCATTACATGACATTACTACATGTAAAATGAATGGCAGGGTACACATTAAATTCACAAAATAATTTGAAAAAGGGGCACAAGTCCTGAAAAATTATTACATCAAAACTTGTATGAACAAATTAGACATTGTCTTGAAGATGCAAGTACTGGAGTTTTATGAGTTTAAGGGTCAAAGATTTCATTACATATAAATCAGGTACATTAACCTCAAGTGTAAACTTTCTGGTAAAAGTTTGTTGCTTTCATTCCAATGATTTTGTGGGAGCCAAATAGGGGCAATAGCAATTGTATGCAGGTCAAATAAACTACTTTTAATGTCGCTGACTGAAACACAACTATACTGTGCAGACATTGTCCTTTTTTCTATAAAGAGTAAAATTATTCCACTGTCAGTATTTCAATCTTCTGAGCTTGTACAAAAATAAAACATTCAATGCAAAGAAAATTTCTCATCAGTCAACTTCATTCACGGCATTTGTTTTTAGCAGAAAAACTCAAAGCTGACATACCAGTCACACAATCATGAACGCTGTCTCCATCCAGAACTTTGGCTTCCTCTGTCCATCGGGTCAGGGTTGAGGGAATGTAGGTCAGCACACCAGATCCTCCCTGACCTCCATCTTGATCTATTGTATTCTGCACAAGATAGAACAAGTGCAATGTTATTTCATAAACCATGGTAAATTTCAAATGAAAATAAAATATTGCTCCACATGATGATTAAAAGCACATCCTTTTCTGTTTCCTTCCATTGCGGTTTGAATTTCCCATTATATTACTCCCTTTATGGTGGGTCTGACAATATTTGATTAACGTAGTCTATTTATATCACATAGGGGTAGTCGGTTGGTTGATGAACTTCTACAGATAAGTTTAACCATTGACCAAGCTCAACAATTTCAGCAATGTTTACTAGTATATCATGAAAATTAATTTCAACAATGCAAAGAAGGAAAAATAAATCATTGAGCTCATTGAAAATATTCATTATACAGCCATTAAAAAAATATACATTTTAACAGTATAAAAATGTGGATGCAAGGCCAAAATAAATGAGGTACTGTGAGCAAGCTCACAAATGATCCCCCCCTCTAAGAAAATATAGTAACTCGAGTATCTCTCTATTGGAAAGTAATAGATGCACTTTTTTTCTTACAGTGACATTGAACTTGCAAAAGATCAAAGCTCACAATCAGGACATATTTACAGGTCACAAGCAATCTTTGTGTCAAATTTTAGCATCTAATCATTTTCCATTACAAGATATGGCCTAGACATGAAATATGCATTTTTTAAACAATGACCTTGAACTTGCACAAATGAACCCGGGTCAAGTTCATGACACAACCTCAGGTCATAGCAATCTTTATGTGAAGTAGGAACGTCCAATGTTTCTCCATAAGAAAGGTATAAACCAGACACAAATTATGAACTTTTTCCCCAATGACCTTGAACTTGCTCAAATGACCTTGGGTCAAAATCATGACACACCCTCAGGTCATATGCAATCTTTGTGTTAAGTAAAAACTGTCAATGATTCTCCATAAGAAAGATTTATAATAGACTGGACACAAATTTTGCGCTTTTCCTTCGGGTGACCTTGAACTTGCCCAAATTACTTTGGGTCGAAATCATGACACACCCTCAGGTGATAAGCAATCTTTGTATGAAGTTAGAACTTCTAATGTTTTTCCATAAGAAAGATATGAACTGGACACATTCCTATCCCCCCCCCCACAAAAAAACCCAACTTTGTTTGCACTGGGAAAAGGGGAATAATTCATATTTCAAGCAAAAAGAATCAAATGGGAGTTATTACTCTTTTCAAACTAACAATAAAACCTGGAAGCCACATTATATTCTGATAAACTAAATGTTATTTTGTGAGGTCGCAATAGGTTGAAAGGGTCTCCTTACATGTAAAAACTCCTCAATCAAGTCATCATCAGGCCTAGATATGATGCGGAGATCATCATTACCGACCATCAACCTGCCGTGGTTGGGGCCTGCTACAGAGGTCAAGGTCGAAGTCAGCTGAAGGACATCTGCTGCTGTGGTGGGACCAAGTAGCCTGCAATATACATGAACTTTAAAACAAAATGAACATGATCGCTGCAAAGCTGAGCATATGATGATGATATGGTAAAAAGAGCAAATACAGTATATTTACATGTATGAACCCTTTATTATAATAAACGTGATCAAAACATGATGAACAAGATTACTGGGAAGCTAAGTATACACTCAAGAGAGCGCATATACATGTACTTCTAATAACCTTAACAAAATCAAACATATGGAAAAAACTTGACTAAATTTTCATGAATTTTCATGAGATCAACAACAAGATGAAAACCACTAACTGAAGGAGAAATTGCAATGTTTTCCTCTCCTCAAAATATAACCACAAACCTTTGTAAGATGACAGGCGGGTTGGGCTGCCTCTGCAGATTGACGTGTAGAGTCTGTGTGGTTGGGTTGTATCTGCATGAGGCCTCCCTCCTGCCCCTGCCCCTTCGCTGTACCCCCATCATGGCATGTCCGTCAGGCTGCCTCACTAGGAGAGGGTGGGAGGACATCACATTGACAGGAGCTGGCGGTATGGCAGGTGCTAAAACAGCACAATAATTTTCTAAAGATCATCAACCAATCAGATTTTAAAATAAAATGCTACGACATGGAATAAATTTCATAAAGTGCTAATTTCATGGATAGTCCCAATTTTTTATGATAATGGAGAATTTATTTTCTCATTTTTTGGATTTACATTTTTGGAAACTAAACATCTGCAAATTTTTATGATGTACACCTTCAAAACTTATAAATTCCACTAGACTACATAAAGTTCCTATCTTATTGTCAACATCATTAAAGCCTTGCAGAATACATGTATGTCTTCTTACACAAGCTAAAAGCTTTTCCATGCATTAAAATCCAAATTGACATTAATAAATGTGCAAAAAAGAGAGAGAATGATATTTGAACACTGGATTTGGATTAAGAAATGAGGATTTGAATAAACTGTGAATTTTGCTTGAAGAAAATTATTATTTGAATAAACCATGAATTTAGGAAGAAGAAAATGATGATTTGAATAAACCGTGAATATTGGATGAAGAAAATGATGATTTGAATAAACTGTGAATTATGGTTGAAGAAAATGATGATTTGAATTAACTGCGAATATTGGATGAAGAAAATGATGATTTGAATAAACCGTGAATTTTAGATGAAGCATATGTACAAGCAGACTGCGTGAGTACCTGAGTCATCATTGCCGTTATCATTGTCATGTAAGCTGATGGGGATCTGGAAGCCAATATTCCTCAAACCAGTGTTGTCATTGAAAAGCAAACTCTGGCTTCTACCACTCCCTGTAACAGTCATAATTTAAAGCATTACTTATTGAAAACATATCAATACTTAGAACATTGCAAACTACTTCATTCATAACATAATTCATTTTCACACAATATTCAAGTCAACTATACATGTACTTAGAGAAGGGAGAATAAGTAAATTTGACAGATCTTTACTGACCGGTGGGGAAAATTTCATCCATGTGCATGATGCTATCGTCAAACTCGCTCATGGGGTTCAGGGTTGGGTCAATATCAGGGTAATCATCTTCCTCCTCTGCCTCCATATCAGAACCCTACAACAAAAAGAGACCCATCAAACACACAAATAATGGGATCTACTACAACAGGTTTATCTTGTTTTCACAAAACCCATAAGATACACATTAAAACTGCTTAACTATTATCCACACATATTATAATATACTGTACATGTACCTCATCATCTTCATCTTCTTCCTCATCATCATCATCGTCATCATCTTCTGCTTCATCATCCCCATCTCCATCTTCACAACCATCTTCATCATCATCGTCGTCGTCGTCATCTTCATCATCTACATCAGATGCACTGTCATCTTCATTGTGAATACAGCTGTCGTCACCTAAAATAAACCAATGAAAACTGACCTCCCATTTTTTTTTTTAAATCCCTATTTATCCATTAAATGTCAAATTAGTGGATATGCAGTAATATTTACATTTTTCATTGTCTTTGCCTGTGATAACACTACGTATAGATTTTGTACGATACAGTGCAATAACTTCAAATGACGTATAATTGGTGCCAGCGGGGTTGGCTTATTAATATTCAATTATTTAATCGTACAATTGCTGAAAATTATACAAATATAAGTAATAAGGAATCATTCTTTGAATATTATGAGGTGATAATTTCGGTTGGGGAGTGATCAAATCTGTCATAAAGCCCTTTGGGCTTTATTGGATTTGATCATGCCCCGACCAAAATTATCACTTCATAATACTCAAAGAATGATTCCTTATTCCTTAACTACTACAGAGGTACACATAAACAGGTCATATTAACAAGTCATCATGAAGGACACATAACATGCAAAGGTACACATAAAAAGGTCATCATTAAGGACACATAACATGCAAAGGTACACATAAACAGGTCATCATGAAGGACACATAACATGCAAAGGTACACATAAACAGGTCATCATTAAGGACACATAACATGCAAAGGTACACATAAACAGGTCATCATTAAGGACACATAACATGCAAAGGTACACATAAACAGGTCATCACGAAGGACACATGACATGCAAACATTCAAACAGTTGAAGCTAAATCACCATGTACGTGTTCCTCTGGATCGTCATCATCAATGGAGATCTCCTGACTGACCATCTGAGAGTCGTGGAGTGTCAAGTCCTCTACAACAGGAACAGTACACACGATTACTACAAGCAACTAGACTACAATCCACATGTTCTACATTTAAAGATCAAAATCCACAATTATTCATTGGTAGGAACACAGATAAGTCTATTTGAATATGGCTGGGACAAAATAAATTCAGGTCTAAAATTCTAATCATAAAATTGTGCCAAAACACGTACATGTATTTTACCATCTAGTACATTGATGTGTAATTACTTGAGGTCATGTGTATTTGAGCATTGTAATATAAGATTTCAATATCTAAGATGACTATATATTCCTGTATTTGTGTCCTCCCCACTCACCGGAATCCATGACGATGTCTCCGATCACTTCGTTGTTTGGGTTGCCATCACGGTTAAGTAAGACATCTAGCACATTATCCAGCTCTGTCTCTACCTGTTTAATATAAAACGAGAAGACATCTAAGAATCACCATGTATACTATCTGGTGATAGCAATCAGATAAACACAAAGCAAATACAGTTTATCTACTTTATAGTAAAGTATAGTGTATAGCTTACTCAGCATTATCATCTATTAATTCATCACCAAATCCAATTTTAATATTCCTGTATGTTAAAACATACTTACATGCATTGCATGGAATTAACTCCATCCAATTCAGGAATCAATAACTTACATTTTCTTGTTCTAAGAAAATCTCTTTGATTTTTTAAACAAAGAAAATTATGCAATCAATTGTACATATAACCATTGTGGGCCAGACGGCTAGTGTTTTGCCCAGACTATATTTCTTACCCTGTCTCTGTGTTTGGTAGTAAGAAATTCTACCAGATTTTCATAACTAAGCAAATCGTAAACATCCAATAGCATAAGACCATAAAGAGCCAGACAGCGAGTGTCTTTTATTGGACAGGTTGTGTTCCGTACCCTGTCTCCGTCCTCGTTCTCTGGTTCCACAGCGCTGATGGGCTCCGTCTCTTCCATTGTCCCAGTGTCCGTGTGGTCCGAGATATCCTCGATAGTTATCTCCCCTACGTGGGAAGGTTCTGCCGGTGTTGTGGTGGGCGCAGGCACTGCTAACAAAAAAGTTACTCTGTCAGACACTTGTTAACACCATATCATTATTTCCAACACTCACATGCTGCAAGTCATAATCAATGGACAACTTCTTTAAAACCGTAAAGTCTCAAGTGTAGTATGCACTTTTGTTTTTCAGCTAAAATTTTATCAAAAGTTGGGGATGCGTATCATATTTAGAAACAAAATTTTAAACCATTTTTTAGAGCCTGTTTCTGGATACTGTGAGAGTATGACTGCTGACATTGCATGTTATGCAAGTTGTATGGGTGAACACTAAACTTACTTTGTCAAAAATACCTTATTCTGAATTTTATTTCCATGAGTATAAGAATATTTATCCACTCAGACCAATGTTCCTTGCATCAAACAAGTTCTCACAAGTGCATTAGCCACCTGTTAACTCCTCATGCTGTCAATGTTTGTTTACCTACACGTATTTCAGGTGAAGCATGCACCCATCTTGTTCAGGCTTCACAGTTTATTCGACTGCAGGAAGATTAGCAAAAATTATGATTTGATAAAACATTTATTTACTTTGTGTACCATTTTGCAGTTATTGTTTTACATAGACACTGTTTATATAGATTGATCATTTGTACAACTTGATAATGATATATGGCATACAAGCATTTCTTCACAATGTTTATTTAACAATAGTCAGAGAATTGGACTAATTATCAATAAAGTCATTAATTTTCTTGTTGTTTTGATTAGGATCTGCAAATGTTATCAACACATGCACATCAATGACTTTTTAAAAATCTTGATTAAAAATTTCTTTGTTTTGGGGTCAGTATTATACATGGGTGGTTTTTTTTTTTGGCATTTTTACACCCAACTTTGTGGGTGCGTATTACACATAGGTTCATACTATACATGAGACTTCACAGTACATGTATTATTAATATTTGTCCACAACTACCAGTATTTCAAATACTTTAAAAGCAGCACACAGAGAAAGCTGGAGTGACAATGAACTACAGTGTACACAGAACCAATCTGAAACTTTGCACAATCCTTACTGGTTGTGTTGTCTTCCTGAGATTCAGTCGTCTGTTGTAGTGAAGTCTCGGTCTCTGATTTTTTGACCTTTGACACCACACTCTGGGCAGGCTGATTGACACCCCTGGAGAGGGTTTCCAGAGGCTTCAGAGCCGAGTTGATCGTGTTGGCCATGTAGGGACTAGACAGGTCCAGACTGTGGGGAAGCCGGGCCAGGTCCGTTACCAAGCCCTTCTTGAGTAGAGACTTTACAATGTTGTTCATGACCGTTTGCTGACCCTTGAACATCTGATTGGGGACCTGGCCCCCGGGGCTGGGGCATGAGTCAATGATAATACTGATTAAATTGGTCAGGGCCCGGATCCTGGTGTGTTTGAGGGCACTCTCTGGCAGGGCCAGGGCTCTCTGTAGCGCCCCCTTGATTTCCGTCACCAGGGTCATCTGAGCGTCTGGGCTGTGATTGCAGGATGCGATGCTGGCGATGAAGACACGGGACAGGGCGGGACAGTCTCGGTCCCCAAATATCTGACACTGAGGGAGGAGATTGTCCAACACAAATGCCAACACTGTACATTCCTGCAATGATATATCCTTATAAATTTTTCATCACTATTTTACATGTATTGCACATGCAGTTTGTTGGTTCACAACAAATTATGCCCAACAAGTACTTTTTTATATTATGATTTAAATATCAAAGGCTGTTAGACTTCAGATAATCTGAAACTGCAATTGACCAATTCTTATTTCATTTTTTAACCATCCTCATATCAGCTTACTTGTTACCCCCTATCTAGCTATTTCTTATCCTCATTTGAGACATTGTTCTTCAGCAAGTAATTTTTTTTGTAAATTTGAATTATATATTTTTAGAAGTACAGTGTAGATCTGCATTTATTTAATTTAAAAATTCTTATCCTGACGCTGGCCTCACCTCATGCACCAGTGGCGTTTGGGCGGCCGTGTAGGTGTACTGGGTGATGAGCTGAGTACAGCTGCTGTACGACTTGACCACCTCAGACAGCAGCCTGAGTACACTGGACTTGGGCATCAATGGCCGCTTCTTCTCTTGATCCTCACTGACCTTGGGCTCCTTCTCTTTGCTTTGATCCTTTGAGGTTTCTGGCTCACCCTATACAACAATGACTGTCATTAAGAAACAAAACAACTTTTCCGATGTCATTAAACCATGTACCAATTTATTCGATCGACAGAGAACTTTTTTATGTTAAAAAGGTCGGAAGGTCAACAAATTACCCATCAGATCTGCCTTACAATCTTAAATATATTTTAGGCCATAAACTATCACTCAGTAAAAAAAAACCCAACAATATTTAAGCTGTAAAACTTTGATATTTTCCTACATCTTTATAGCTCTTCATCTCAAGATTAATATAGTTTAAAAATGGATCTGACTTTCCAGCCCTCTTAAATGAAATGTCACAATGTGACAGAATTTGTGACAGACAATGAGGGATTCTCTTACTGCCTGCTCCTCCTCGTTGGCGATATCTGCGGAGCTGCCCTGTCTGGGTATGGCGGAGGGCCTTGCTTCACTGGCAATGGCTTCTGCCAGGGTACAGGGCGGCTGTACCTCAAATCCTCCAGACACACCTTCAAAATGCAGAGGTAACAAATTAACTATCATCAGTAACATAACATGTTATAGAGTTATTCAATTAATTTTCAAAACAGATACAACATAACTTCATGTAACAACCAAAACAAACTTTACTACATGTATATTGATCAATCTTGTATTGAAGAGTTTCTATCAATAACTTACCATCGTCCTGGTAGTTGTACTCTGCTATCAGACAGTTCAGAAGGTCATGTAACACCTCCTTTATTGGTGACTCTACGGTCGTTGACACACACTTGGTGGTGGACACACTCTTCAAGATCTGAGGGCCACTGTATCGAGCATCATCATCTACAAACAGGCAACAAATGAAGGAATACAGGCTTACCATACGATAGTCATGCATGTCTCTTTTCATTCCTTTTCAAATAGTTAACCCCTATTTATAAAACAAAAGTAAAAAAAGAAATGTAGCCACAAACCTCTTCGACTTGAAGCCGGAGGAAGGGCGAATCTACAGGTCGTTTTGATGACATCACAGAAGAGCTCGGGATCTCTGCAGGCGGCCGGAGCCAGGACTCTGAACACGTAGTTCACCTCCTTGGAGCCCATGCTGCCAGGCTTAACCCCATGGATACTGGAGCCAGTCCCACTGGTAGCTTTCTTTATCACCTACAGGAAAACAGAATTTACTTAGTGATACCTACATACACCTGTTCAGGACAGTTTGTCAAATGCATAAAAGAATTACTTTTATCAGTAAAATCAAAACGTTGATGTCACACATAGAAAATTCAAAATGTAATTTGTTTGAGAGCATTTGTGTTGAAGAGAGCAAGCAGGCTAACAATTTTATAAAGAGATGAAAATTGAAACTGTAAACCAGATTCAAAAATCCCAATTTCAGGAAACACAAACAGAAAATAAATAAACATTACTTACTTTTTCCATACAGTATCGCAGAGAAGATGGTTCTTCGATGATATGTCGAAATATCAAGGAAGCAAGGGAGATAAATCCTGGAAATGAGGAACTCTGGGTCAGGGTTAGTAAAATGCGAGGTCCACCCAGTTCAGCAAACAACATGGCATTCTGGTGATTTCTTGTCAATCGCAACACCAAGCGTAGGGCAGCATGTAGGCACTCTGCTTCCACGGGAATGTTCATTAAGGACACAATACACCTGAAATAAGAGCATCATTGTGGGGTACATCCAAAATAATATATCTATCAAGATCACATATTAAAAAGTAACTGACAATAGGAAAATTTAAATTACTGTGATAGGTAAGGCCTTCAGATTACTGTAAACGTATTACATTTGGCTGTGTATTCTATTTAGCATTTTTGGCAGAATGCGGCTGCCGCTAAATCAAGTACAATGCTATAAGCCATGCATATATGTATAAGAATAGTCAAATTCAGGAATACGCTAATTCAAATCCACGCCAACTTCTTTAAAAACTATTTTCCGCAAAATATTGTACACGCCAAATATAATATGTTTACAGTATTTGTTTTGCGTCCCTTACCTGATAATTTGGGTAATTTGATCGGGATTCATCCCTGACACTATCACAGACTCTTTCATTCTGCTATCTGTCTTCGGTGGACTTTCTGTTTCCATTTTACTGACTGAAAAAGTAATATATACACTGCATTTACATTATCTTCGATTAGTAATATTTTTTTCTTAAAAAAAAAAACAATATGAATTTGTACGAAAGCTTTGATGTGCCTGGATTGAACATATATTGCTATCAGATCTTTCTCTCTGTCCATACCTGAGTGTACAGTCTCTGCTGAAGGCTCTTTTGATTCCTCTTTATTGCCATTTTCTGACATTTCTTCGGGTGAAGGGAAGGCTAACATGATTGGACGACGATTCCCAGTCTCTTCGTTGATCTGCACAAAATATAGTGCATTAGTTGTGCATATATTTTCTGCATTATAAAACTGAGCAAATACAAAATGCAAGTTCATATTACACATACACTGATGCATAAAAGCAAACTTACCTGTACCATGGAGTTAAAGTTAACAGTGTATCTCCTCCTGCCTGCTTGAAACCTATATATATGTTGAGGAAAGCAATATCATTATCTAGAAAGACTTGCACTGTAATAAAACTAAGGAACAGTAACTGTCTATCATCATTATTGGCAATAGATTTATAAAATTTCAGCAACATACAAGGCACACATATGCATCAAGGTAAATGCACATTCAATGTAAAATTGCATTTTTCTTTGAAACGTGCCAGATATGGATCAGATCAGCAATATCAACAGGCAGACTTGTCTATTCTGACATATGCTTGTCTTGATGCATTCATCATTTGGCCAAATGCTTTAAAATACCTGTAATACCAGACAGTATGAACTCTGAGGTTACAGTTCTACTAATGACCCTACCTAATGCTTGTTTCCCCTGCCTGGTAAGCATCGTCAATTGTCTTGTTATTCACTGCTGAATATTTACACCATCGGCCGCTGCTGTCATCAAACCATTTCCAGGTGTGACTATGACACTGAAAGAAGAGATAAATGTACATGAGGTCAACACTCCAAATTCTTTTATGCTACACTCTAACAGAATTTTTCTGCGAAAATTTAGCTGAGGAATGACGTGAATAAAGTTCACAAAGTGAAAGCTACAACAATACATTTTATTTTAGATAAAAGCGTTCAACATGAGTTTACATACATGTACATGTATACTAATATTTATTGAAATTAAAAATGTACCAATCAACATTCACATGCATTAACATGTACAATAAATACATCATTATTCATGGATCACTGACATTCTATGCTGTGTTGTAATCGCATATTCCTGTTTCCCTTGATTTAAAAACAATAGACAGTGTCCATACACCTGTATTAACAATCAAACTTGTCTGTCAGCTGTCTCACATAGTGACTTACCAGTAGTTTACTGGCTTCCGCTTTCCGCTTTGATATCACAGACACCTTTTCATACAGATCCAACAACAGAAGCAAAGGAGCTAACCATCTGTACAACACAATCATCAAACAATTAATTAATTTCAGTATTCAGGATCCAAATCAAATGCAAGGGCACAAGTTTCATTTTGGCTGAGACCAAGACAGCCACAGCTAGCTCAGGCATTAATTTCTGAAGTGTTTGTCTCTATAAAAATCCTGTTGGTAACTGTACTTACTTTGGGGTGACCGAGTCTTTATTTGCTGTGAGGAACTCCTGCCCGCTGTTTAAAACTTGCACCAGTAAATCGGTCAGCCACACACTTTCTACACTCTCTGCACAAGGAAGCATCATTTCCTGCAGAATGAGACGCACATGTAGCCTCTGTATGTTCTAATATATACAGCTATACTGCTGTATAAGAGCCTTACCACTGACACTAGTTTTAGACACTAGTCAAATCTTGATTGAATTGAATTTGTGACTATTAAAAATTTCTGAATTACAAACATGTTTCTATGGTTTCCTCTTTTCATTCTAGAAATAGTGAAGTCTTTTATTTCAATAGATTAACAGAAATTGGGACATAAAGTGTGAATATCTAAATTATTGAGCGCTCATTCTCTCTTCGTCTCTCATTGTTTTGAATTTACCTCAAATAGTAAACTGAACAAGTGAAGTCTTGCAGCAAACTTTGAGGCATCAGAATGAAGATTCTCCTTATCCGTCTCTGTCAAAGATTCCAAGTTATTGCCTCTTTTAAGGATCTTTTGACCTATGGACTGAATCTGTTAAAAAAAAAACAGCAACAGTTAAATTATGAACAAATTTTTTTTATAATTCTTAAGCAATTTCAAAGAAAAATGCTGAAGCAAGCATTTCTTTTTAAGTCACTTTCTTGCTAAACATTACTAATTAACTGTGTGCTTTACCTCTTTCACAAGATTAGATAGCACCATTTTCTGCCAGTCTGCCCCATTCCTGTTGGTGACTACTATTAATAGATCACAAACTCGGTACACTGTCTCTGGGAGGGCATCAAGGAGAGTCAAACAACCTTAAAAACACATACACAAGTAATTGGTGAAAACAAAGTTACAACTGTAGAAACATAAAAACATACATGTACTTAGTACAATTTAGTAAAATTTGTGCTGTTGAAATTCATCTCATTAGAAACCTTCCAATAAGTGAAATTTGAAATTGCCTATAGAAATAAAAAATGATTTTTGTTCTTTGGCCAATGACTGCCTAGCCTTTGACAATACATGCATAGAGAGGCCAAATTTTACCTGGTAGAACCTTTTCTGTAAAGTTGTCAATGACAGACTTCTGTAATGGTTCTTCCTCCTCCTGCTTTTCATTGTATTCTTCAGGTATTTCTACCTGGGGTTTAGACGGATTCTTCTCTATTGGTTTGGTACCGGATGAAGAGGGAGCATTGCTCTGAAAAATTAGTTCCAGTGTTATAAATTTACATGTAGCAAATTCACATATGAAAACTTTACATGTAATGGTATCCAGGCCTCCTTACATGATCATGTACAGTGTACCTGTGTGTATATGCAGGTAAAATATATGTACGTACACCTGCATTGTACATGGCGTTAAAGAAATGCTCAGTCAATATGGTAGCTTTATCAACATAATCAGATTTTCCAAAGTCAACATACAGTATTTCTGACATATGCTTGTCTTTGTTGTCATCATCATCATTTTCATATCAAGAAAACACTTAGAATTAATACAAGTACTTATATTTTTGCATGCTCCACTCAACAGTATTCACTGATTACACCTTTTTTTATTTACAATTTTTTGTTTCTTACACTCTACATTTTACTTTATTTCATCAACTATTTTTATAAATTAGAAATACCATGATTTTATTCTCTAGGGCATCAAATTTAAGGATTTAGTAAAATCCAGTTTTAAGGATGCATAAATATTTTGGTTAATGTCTTTACATACAATCTTTTGTTATGCTTCTCTCTCCAATAAATATTTGAGTTAGTGGATTGATACAAACCAAAACTGCCAATATTGGTGCTCAATGAATGAAACCATAGCACCACAAATATATACAAGTTTATAAATAAGAAGATTTAATGCAAACAATGTTCTTGTAATGTTGTGACACAAGGATATGTACATGTAGTTTAGTGTTTGCCCTCAGATATATGATGTAACTGTAGTTTAGAGATCAGCCCAGCTGTTACCACACCCACGTTACCTCCTCTGTGGACGACATGACCACATTTTCTCCCAGAGACAGGGCAATAGCCTGCATCATCTGGTCTTCCTCCGACATCTCCATAACCACTCCCGAGGGCTGTAACAAATCATCGCAATTGATCAATGAATAAAACTATCTACATCAATCAATCAGCTGGGTGATCTGTAAACCACCCAAGATACACAAAATCTGAGGTGTCTTTGTTTTATTTTTTTGGGGTGTGTTGTTTTGTTTATTTAAATCTAATTAAAACTAGACTTGTAAAACGTTGCTCTTTACAGCCTTTAGCACAGGAGCAGCTTTACAAGTCTAAAGGATGACTGCACTTAGCGCCGGGTTTTGGGCCCTTTTCGTTCGCTTCTGTTGCGTTTATTTCTTAACCTAATATCACTTTTGTTAATTTTTTAAAGAGTCTAGTCTATTTCCAACATGAATTAAGATTTTAGACTGTGATACAATAAGCTCATTCTATGTTTTTCTCCTAATAACTTTCGAAAAAAGGAGAATTTTTGCTTGTCTGCCCTTGACCAAACATTAGATCTATATTAATATGCATGAGAGGTGGAGCTGACATTATCAGAATGGTACTAAAATTAGACTAACATGAATAACAATGATATGTATAAAAGTTTATGTGATCACTTTTTCATCATAACCCTATCTATTCCATATGGTACAAGTATATTATTTACTATGGTTTCAACAATTTGACCACGCCCAGGAAAGTACAGAAGTCTTTAAATCAATGCTTGACAACTTAACGTGTTCGAAAACATTGTCCTAGTTAGCACATAACACGCTACCTTACACGCCACGTGATAGAATTTTGTATTCACAAAGTTACCTGAGGTGAGAAATCACGTGGTGAATTATAATATTCAACATGCATAAACCCTTGGTTACAATAGGGAAAGCGAAAGTAAGGCCAAAAAAAATTAATCATTAGTTTCTTAGGCCAAAATTTTGAAATGTTGATGAGGCAGGCAGGTTTTTTTTTAAGACACAATTTACAATGACGGTAACCCATTTTGTATCATGATTTATTTGTGTACTCATCAGCAAATATTTATCAAGCTGATAAATTGGCCATTGGCAAAGTTTAAATATTTGCTTTTGTTCTTTTAAGTTTAAACTGTTTCTGTTTCATTTTCAAAGGATGAGTTTTTGCAGATGAACAAACATGGGCAAATGGTTTATACCCCTACTTCCTTTTGCAGCCAATCTTCCCTGTCTACAGAAATAACACAAATCTGAACTGAAATAGGGGAATTTCTTATGGCATTTCACTAGTTGAATTTGCCATATAAAAATTATTCATTTGGGGTGTTTTCTTATTGATCTTCAGTGCCTGGGGAACATGACAGAAATCAAGGGAAAGTAAATTAGTCATCATAAAGCTCTCAAACAATACAATTGTCCTTTATACCTGCTACCAGGCAATATTACAGAAGCCTCAATTTCTGAAGATAACGGAGACATTTCAGTGGTAGTCTTAACAGGGACCAACCTACATGTACATGTAGCTTGGGTAAACTTTTAGGGAGACTTCACTTCTCCCTCACAGAAAAATAGGGATAAGTTTAAGAAATCAGGTAGACTTCCATTCTTTGACATTGGCATGATGCTAATAATACCTGTATACACAGATTCAACCCTAATTCAAATTGGATTAGAAGCAAGTCAATTAAAAATAAAACAACTCCTAAAAATTTTAATAACTTATCCAATTTGTTAAATTTAATTTATTAGGTGTATTCATACATTTTATAGATGAAATATTTTGTAATTGTGTTAGCTAAATGACAAATAAAAACAGTCTATGTACTTTTGTGGTTTTTGGGGGTATTAGTCCAACCCTTTGACCCAATTACAACCGTCATGTAGTGGATCTGTTTAATTTTAAAGATAACTTAGACAAACGGTTTTATGATTATTTTAGCATTAATTTGGCAGAGTTTTTAACTAATTACAAGTTATCAACTAATTGCAATATCAGAACTAACGTTATAAATACAGTATCGGTTGTAATTTTCAGTGCACAGTATCACGAGTATATATGTGGTTGCATTTAAAACCTCTAAAGATAAGACAGTCGCTAGTTATTAATCACAAAAGGGGTTAACTTAGGCTATGAAAATGTCTTTTGGATTAAATAATTATCATTTTATTGCATTTGGGTTTATTTTCACGATCGTTAACTCGGAATACAGGATGCCTTCAACCTCTCTTTCTGAGGAAATTCTGGCGAAGTTACCGACCACAAAGCGAGTACTTATATTTACATATACTTGTATTTAGCTCAAGTCAACCCCCTAGGTTGGTCACTGGGTAGATGTGTCATATATAATCACGTTTTCACTTACAGAGAAAAGCTTTTATAAATTTATTCTGAGCGTTTGTTTACATTGATTCTATAATAGAGAAAACCAATAATGATAAGATATGAAAATTCCAGAAAAATAACGATAAAAAAGTTTGATGCGGCGATAATTTTGCTGATGCGGCGGTGCCTGAGAAACAAATCAATAATTTTTTTTGGCCCAAGAAGAAACAATTTTTTCTCATTTTAACCATGAGCGAATGTTTGTCTATTAATCTCCTTTTGACATAACTTTGATAATGCAAATATACAACTACTGTTAAACGGAGAACAATAGACAAACATGCACTGACTATGTCCGAAGTCAGTATAAAAGTGGGCGTCCTCATTATCGTATGGAGATTCAAGAAATCGTGATGACCCCCGCCTATGAAAACAAATTCGTACTTGGTAACAACATACTTTTATTTAACGCAATTACGTAAAGTTACAGTTTAGATGTTGACCATTTCTGCAATTGAAAGAAAAATTCTTCTTTTAAAAGTTTATTTTCTCGCAAATATCGCATGTCCTTTAGTGCAGTCATCCTTTAATCATATTGGTTTTGTGACCCTTTGTACAATCATGATTTTCAAATTACAGTGTCTGTGACAGAATTCACGCTCTTAAATAAACTTCGATACAAGTCAACATTACACTTTCTCAGAAATGCAAAATCAACAGGCAGACTTGTCTTTTCTGACATATGCTTGTCTTGTGCAATCATCATTTCAGAAATATCAGTAATTATCAACCAAATCTACACTGTATTACAAATTCACTGTCTTATAACCTTGCATTTAATAACAACACTACAGTGAATTGTAGATTCCTCATTTAAACAAGAGGAATCATAATTGCAAGATTTTGCAAAATCTCTTGCAGGATTTAATTCTACTTTTTATCTTTTATTTTAGTTGTATACTTACATGCATGTAATTACACTAAATGTCAGCACCTGTGATTAAATGTTCTCACGATCGATACAAAATATTAGAATCATGGATTCAGGTACACGAGTAAAAAAGATCTACTGTATGTGATGTCACTTACATTTGTGGGGGCGGGGGCTGCTGGAGGGGCACTTGTCCGAGATTCCAGGTCTGCAGACCGATTTGTAAGAATAAACTCGGTGGCCTGCTCGAGTGAAGGGGTCAGAGCTAAGGCCTCAATGCAATGTTCTCGTGTAAATCCCATGTCCATCAGCTAGTATAAGAAAAATAGACTTGGTAATCGCAAAGTTATCATAAACTTTCTGATCTTATAATTTACTAGTATGAGTGTGAAAGCGATCAAATATGAGTTATCAGATACACATTTTATCAACACACATAGTACTCTGACATATGCTTGTCTTAATGCAATCATCATCTAACATCATTTATCCAATATAAAAAGCAATATACCAAACAGTAGAAAAATATTATCATGCAATGAAGACTCATTGAAAATCAATGATCAAACAAAATCCAGGAGATTCAGTACACACACCTGTTGAAGATGCGCCTCATTTACATCTGTTTCGTTGGGTGCTGATGTTGCCATGGGAACAGCCGGAGAAGCCCCTGCTCCTGCCCCTCCACTTGTGGATGGACCAGCTGCTGCTGAGGAATTTGAGGAATCTCCCATCTCTTCCCTCTCCTTGGCAAGCCTCTCTTTGATAATATTCTCTCCCTTGATGATGTTACAGAGAATGGCCAACATGGACTCTGACATTCGACCTCCATAAACCTTTAATGGCTTCTTGTTCCACAGACTCATCACTGCTTTAAAGGCAGCCTGAAAAAAATACACCCTTTCTTCAAACATATTCATATAAAGAATGCACACTCTATTCAAACATGTTCTGAGATTCAAAGTACTCCTATTTTCCTTCAACGTTCTTCAAAGATTTTTTTTCAAATAACAGTCACTCTAATTAGATTTCTACAAACTTGGAGCCCCTACCTTCTGCGCCTTAATGAGGTACTGGACAGCACTGAAGGGAACATATCCAGTCTGACTAGATTTAGATGGCATTACATGAGGGGTCTCCAGGATCGTCTTGGGGTTGGACATCCTCTCAATCAACATCAACCAAGAGTCCAGGAACTCTGCAATCTCCTCTGTGAAAAAAATCCAGAAAACAAATGAATACTGTCTTAAAATCTTAGTTCTCTTGGGAGTTAAAAAATGGTCAAACTTCAGTATCTCAAACACAATGGGACCATAAATTGTCAAGATAGAGGTTGAAATATACAAACAGTGGCTGGAACTACCCACTTTAACATATCAACGATATTCTAGAGATTGTTATTCTACATAAGTTTGGATGTATGCTATCATTGATATACATGTACTTCAGAAGATGAGATGAAATGTACCTGATAATTCTGGTTGTCCATCTTTGGAAGTCTCTTTACCCAAAGTTAATGCCCACTCAAATGCTCTACAAAAAGTCAGTTACTTCTAATTAGATTAAATGTTCACACTTTTAGGAACTTCAGCCTTCTTGTATTTCAATGGTGTTCAATTTGTGTCTTACTTGAACAAGGCATCTTGACCCCCAAGAGCTACAAACTTCTGTAGCATAAGATGAAATGGCTGCTTCTTCTCATCAAACATCATGGACATAAAGCCAACAAAACACACCAGAAACGTCAATCTACAGAAAGGAAACACAAACAAGCATAACATCTACCTACATGTATGGTAACTTTCATAATCAGAAATTCTCTTCAGGTGCGTAAAAGCATATTTACCTTAATTTTGGCACCGGTGAACATGAAGGGGGTTCCCACTGGAATCCGTTGGCCAGAAGTTTAGTGAGGGACTTGGCCACTGCCTGTGCGTAGGGGGAGGGCACAGTGGGGGGTAATGGAATCTGGTGGGACCGCCTTTGACGGACAGGACTCCCAACACAGAGCTTCACCAGTAAACTGAACAACTCGGCCAGAGTTCGACAAAGTCTAGAAGACACTGACAACAGAGGCTTCAGCTGCTTCACCTGGGCCTGCAGCGCTGGAGACATTTTGGATTTCTTTCCGTCTTTGTCATCCTTAGATGTACTTGCTCCTTCGTTCACCTCCATGGGTGTCTCATTATTCTCTGATGTGGAGAGAGATTCCATGGCTGCACTGACGCCATTGCTTCCCATTGCAGATCCAGGAGACATGTCTTCTTTCTCCGATTTGAAATCTTTGGGCAGCAATTTGTCCATGTCTGCCTTTCCAAAGGCACATCCTGGGGGAAGTATCTCCTCACTACACAGGGCCAGAAGTACTGTGCTCTCCCACACCAAAGAAGTGTACAGTTTACTTAGACCACTCAGTACTTTTAATCCCAGTTCTGATCCCCAGTGGCTGACAGATATCGTTCTCAGATCAGTCTGCAAAAGAAATATGTATTGATAACTAAGAATTAACTATTTCACAAGGTAAACCATATTTGTAGCAAAATTTAACCAACACAATGTATAGTACTCACCTGTCCCATTCTGCAGACATGAACAAACATCATGACATAGGCATGACATGATGACAGAGTGTGGAGGAGGGGTGTGGCTTGGGGGGACAAGGTAGCATCAGTGGGGGAGGCCACACTGGCCAACTCCCTCAGTAACACAGAACCACCGGGTGGGTCTAGAGGTTTGTGAAGGGGGCTCAACTTCTCTAATACTTCATCCAACTTGGTCAGACCAACTTTCAGAACCTGAGGCTCTCTAGATAGATTCTGCAATGAAATACCAAATTTCAGATGTGAAACTTGCACAACAAATTTCAGTTCAAAACGTTTATGCCTTTAATCAAGACATAAGAATGATTTTATTGCATACATGAATATACAATGTAGCTGAATACAAAAAAGGAAACCAATGTGCATAAATTTTTGTGTAAACAATTGAAATCAATGGCAATAAATAAAACTGACCAGAATGGATTTGCAGACAATGGCCACTGTCTGGCAGGCTGGGGAGGTAGGGAAGTCTATAGGGAGGTTGGGAAGACCTAGGATACTCATCAGCGGCTCCAATCCTTTCTGGGTGACAAACTCGCGGCAGTGGTCATCTGTAGAGTTGTTAGTCAGAATGGCCTCCACAAATTTCATCTACACACAAAAGAAAAAAACTCACATAGATGTCATAAATATGTATCTGTAATTTTTTAAGAATAACTTTCATTTAAAGGGAAATGAAATTTTAGGAAATTGTCCATTAAAATTTAAAATACCCACCACATTCAAGACATAATCCATAAGTGGAATTTGCTGCTTTTCTTGTGTATTCTGGGCTACAGTTGCCCTGAAAACAAATGTGCTTGTCATTAAATCCATGCCTTAAATTATGGAGGAACATTTTAAGATGCAATACCATAGATTGATATAGAAATGCATTTCTGTTTTACCAAGAAATTAATTTACATGTACATGTATTAATTGTTTTCTCCCCTCTCCTCTCACCATCTGATAAAAAAACAAACCACTTCTGTGCTTCTTACATATAACTATTAAATAAAAGCCCACTTGCCTAGCAGCCTCTCTCTGTGTCTCTGGCTTGCTTCCATCAATGTCCTGTGTAGTAGGAATCTCATCCTCCTCCTCTTCTTCGTCAGACGAGTTGTTGTCTGGGGGCTGGGGAGACTGTACCGACATGTTCACAGGCTCTGTCTTGGGGGTGGGCTTCACACACACATACTTCTGGTCCCTCCCCATAGAACACACCTCCTCCAACAGCTACAGACAAAGACAATGGCACAACTTATAAACAACCTGTAAACTTTGTCTTACATCTTGCTTGGAATCTTTATCATGATTTGATGTTTGACTTCAGAAACTTTGCCGACGAAGGTGTCACACAGAGCAAATGTTCCAGAAGACGGTTAATGTTGCATTGCTTTATTCCCAGCAAATATTCAAATTCATGTCTACCAGGAGATCAAATACAATGCTTATTCTGCTTATTATTTCCATAGACTATTCATCATTTCAAGCCTTTAACATAATGCATGTAAATGTGCATTCTAAGGATATACCTTGATAATGGCCTTGGTGGCATCACTTCTGAGAGAGGGCTGATGTCTCATGAGTTCATCCATTGCATTTCCAAGATTACTGGCTGTGTCGCCTTCAACAGACAAACATCACTGATAAATATTCAATTAAACATGATTATTCAAGAAAATCTGAACTCGATAAAAAAACCCACAATAGTTTTTTTAGTGGGTGCTCACTTCGGCCAATTTAACCTAAATCATTATTGCTTAATTTGCACACTAGCATGCAAGGTTTTAGTGTGCTTTGTTGTAAAACTCTTTTCTGCCAGAAATTCTGGTATGATTTTGAGCTAGCAAAGGCCAAATTTTACATCCAATAAAATTTTATACTCGGTATGTAGTAGTAAATAAAGAAGTGCGTACCATTCTTACCAAATGGATCCGACCCTCGTCTTCGCCGCATGGCTGGGAGATAGTCGGGGGAGAGAAGTACCTTAAACAACCTATCAAAGGGCTTACAGCTGACAAACGACTCCAAACCTCTGGCATTGAGACACAACGCACTAAACACATTGGGGAGGGAGGCCAGAACCTCTCTGGTGGCTGGAACCTACAAAATTAGCTCAAATACTGTATACATGAATATCCCCTCATGTTGATAATTTTGCTAATCCACAGTGAATCAATACATATGTACAAATTGTACATGTATTGTTTCTGCATTATATAACATCATTAAATGTTTCTCTGGAAAATTATATGTAGGTTAGTCAGTGGCTGGGTGAACATTTTTTCTTCTCATGTTCTCCATTTTAACTATAAATATCCCCTTGCAGAAATTTCCACATTTACAGTTTGATTCATACTTTTCTTAAAAACATACATACATTTACATTATCTTTTCTGCTTTCGAAGGGAGTCTTGATCTTTACATACAATGTACATATACACAAAATATAATATTTCAACCCATAGAAAAAACACATTAGGTCATTAAAACATGTTAATGAACAATATTTGTAGTAACACTGAGAAATGTTTTATTCTCTAAGAATTATGTTTATATCTTTGTAAAACACCAGCAATTCAGTGTATTAATATTTCCCCCTGTCAGTGCTAGGACATGTGGTGTAGAACTTACATCTTTAATCAACAAGGCGTGTAAAACAACATCAGTGAGGCCACTGTCTTGTAGGGAGGAGAGCAGGGACGGCTCCTGGAAGACATACACAGTCACTACATCCGTGGCTACAAAAAGAAAGTGAAAGTTCACACCCTCAGTACATACTGCATTCAGGCCCTTAATTTCAAGGATACTGTATACAGGGAAATATTTGCTCTTGTTTTATTTTCGTCCCTTTTACCCTTGTTGTCAATGGGCGAATTCAAAACAATTTTTAAATTACAGTGTTAATTGGAAAGAGTATCTATCATATACTGTCTCTGGGCGAATTCAAGATGGAGTAAACCATTTGCAGGTGTAGAAGGACGAAAAATAAGACTGTGAAAATAACCCTATATTAAGTATATAAATGATTTAGAACCAGTGTAGAAGCTACTAATTCCAAGATACAAGACCAAGCTGGTCATGACCCAACGATGCAAATCACTTCACATTATTGTAGCATTGAAAACGACCGAGCATGCCATAGAAGCATGGACAGAGATACACAATGCAATAGCAGGAATCAAAAGGAGTCTGCGACTTGCCTAGAAGGAAGAGAGAGGGTCCGAAGTACTCAGCATTACTGATGATGTGTCTGAGCGACTTTGGCAGGGAGCCATCCATCACTGCAATTAAACAAATGTCAACATTATCAAATACATGAATAAGAACATATATGTATCTGTATATTTTTATTGGAGTATATTGGGGGCATTTTTGCACTGAATATACAAAACTTACATCTACAAGAAGTCATCTTGTACAAAATACTTTCACATACACAAATGTACTTGTTTAAATTTTTCATTTATTCAAACATCGTTTTTATTTCTTTTTTTTTAGCTTCATTTAAATTTTATAAAGAGTAATAAAGATTGTTTAATAGAAGAAATTTTCCTTACAATGTCTGATGCTGTCTGAAAATGATGGATCAGGAATTGCTTTCTTCAGGAAGTTAAGCATGGACTTCAGCAGAGCTGCTCTTTGTGGGTAACACTGAACACCTGGGTAAAAAAGAAGCACAGAACATAATACATGAAATGAACATGTAGGTAGAAGAGGGAACCCCTGTTTACAGAAAATGAATAAATACATGTTGGATAAATTTAGTCACATACAATACATGTGTTTATTAAACCTTTATTGTAATTTATACATGTATATTTATCTTTTATACTTCGTAAAGAAAGGCCTGTAAATGCATCAGCCTTATTCTAATTCTACATAATTAATTTTTTATTCTAGAGAGTAACACTGCCAAACAGCACAGTGAAGATCATATCTAAATTGCATTTTGTAGAAGCTACTAATTCCAAGATACAAGACCAAGCTGGTCATGACCCAACGATGCAAATCACTTCACATTATTGTAGCATTGAAAACGACTGAGCATGCCATAGTAGCATGGACAGAGATACACAATGCAAAAGGTACTTTGTTATAAAAATCATAGTGACTTTACTCTGCATAAACTTTACACATTTTCATGTAAATGTATTTTGTTGTTGCAATTACATGTACATCTCACACAAAATATCCCATAGAAAACCAAATTTATGGCCAAATATCTTCACATATTCTAATTGAACATTGTATGTTATCAATATATTTTAAAAACTACATGTATGAAATATTACTACTGATTATCAATGCATGCTGTAGGCCTGACCATTTAAGGACTAAACATTGTATCCTTTTTTACGATTGGGGGATTTTTGGAAATTCAAGAGCTTTTTTTAACTTACAGGAAATTTGTACATATTGTTTAGGCTGTATTTTAATTATAGTAACAATAAAGGCACAAGAATATAGGGTTCTTTTTTCCCCTCTTTTCATCACATTCTGTTTAAAACAATTGATTCACAATTGAACATAATTGCACTATTCAAATTGAATGTTGTAGAAGCTACTAATTCCAAGATACAAGACTGAGAAAGTCAAGACCCAACGATGCAAATCACTTCGTTAATGTTGCACTGGAAACGACCGAGCATGCCATAATTAGCATGAACAGAGATACACAATGCTAAATAAAAAAGACTTCAAACATAACAACAAATCCACAATAGGCCCCGAGATTTACCTGTCTTTGTCGGGTTCTGAGGGATCAGCTTGTCGTGTGTGACCCCCGAGGATGTGGAGGGCTGGTTGGGGTCCACTGACCCAGGGGAGGCTGGAGTTCTGGATGTAGAAGCCTCCGTTGACTCTGTCTCCATATCAGAGGCCGGGGACACCGGGCTCTCCTCCAGCACCGACTCTCTCCTCTTGGTCTTGATCTCAAAGGGCTGCTCCTTCCTACACACATCCACTTCATGCTGATAGCATGACAGAAAAAAATCAATCAATATTTACATTTCTATTTTGTTTTAAAATAAAGAAATTAAAAAGTTTCTTAATTTTCTTTTTGTCATTCTTTGATAAATATTCACTTTCATCAAGAGTTGAAAGTATATTGATTTTAATATATGAACAAGCATGAAAACTGTACATTTTTTTGTTGGTGAAAAGCATATCATATGATGCAAATGGGAAAAGTACATGTGTACTTGATAAACGCTAGCCTTCCCTATTACCTCAAGTCTGTTGATAAATGTAAAGAGTCCTCCTTGTGCCTGAAAAGCAGCCATATCCAGGTTTGTGATCAGATCAACCACCCTAACAGCTCTTGTCACAAATTGCTGAAAAAAAATAATAAACCAACTTTATAAACACTGATGCTTTTGTCCATTAGAAAATAAAATTAGTGTAGTTTTGTTAAGAACTAAACAACCAACCATGATCACAATTCAACAGATACATTTTCTTCTCCTGACATTGTCTTTCCTGCACAGAGAAAAAGCTACAAATGTATAATGAATCAGTTTTACTCACAGTGATGTGCTCCTGTCCGTCCCCGTACCAGTTAATGACCTTCAGTAGACACTCCATCATTCCACAGGACACCAGGGCCTCCACACCTACAGACAGAGCAAATAGATGTGAACCTCCACTCAAATCTACAAAATCTCGCCATCAGAGATTGAATGCAGAAAGCACTTACCATTCTCGTAGCTGGCCAAGTGATACAGGAAGGAAAACAAGGCAGTGGCATATTTCTGTGGGAAAGGTGTCAACAGAGGATCTGTCCAAAAGTTAATAATTTCCATTTTGTATCCATAAAACTTAAAACATTTTTTTTTAAATTGATGATGTTACACAAATTAGTCAATTCAGTTTTATATCAGAAGAGATTAAAGTGGTTTACCTGTCATGTGCTGGATACAAGAACGTACGAGCACCGGAAGAAACCCGTGATAGGACGAGGCTCCAGTTGCATCAATTATGTTATTCAACCTAAACACAAAGAAATCTCAAGTTAACATGTACATACAGATGTATATTCATAACTAGAATAAATCACCAAATAAAGTAGCTTAAAGTCTACATACTTTGGGTTTCTTTCCAGGTGAATGATAGAAGTAAGTGTTCTCAAAGAAGCAGCTTTGATTTCCTGTGTAGGAAAAATGGAAATTAGCATCTATTTGACATATATATCTCAAATCTTACCGATACCGTATAAAAATGAATGAAAACTTACAACAAAGGTATTGTCCTTCAGCTCCACAATGTCAACTAGTTCTTCTATAAGTCCAGGGTACAAAAGGGAATTCATGTTTTCTTGTATTGCATTGGAGTAGACTGAAAAACCAGGAACCAAACATTCAGTAGATTAAAGATTGCTGAAAAATTTATATCAACATTCACTCCACCCTTTATTTTGCTATATGGGTTTTTTTTTTTATATTCACTCCACCCTTTATTTTGTCACATATCTTTTCTTTACATCTTAACAATAATTATGCTTTTTCCCAGCTGCACAGTTTACCTAGGATGGCCAGGGCCTGTAACCGTGCCTGTACACACTGTACTCGTGCGTGGTAATTGGAGAACAGGTGGGCCAGGCGAATGTGTGTGTACAATAGCATCTGTAAAATAGCAATAGTCACACACAGGTTTAATTGTTGTTATTTTACAATCCTACCAATGCAGTAATTTAGTAAGAGAATGACAATCTTGATTATTACACGTAAAATTTACCCGTTTCTCCTCTGGTATTTTGAAGTTTGTCAGCAAGTCCTCCATTATTTGTGAGGGTAATTTTGTTGATTTATCCAAATTCTCCATATGTATGGAAGTTATTGTGTTTGCAGTATTCTGTTAACAAAAAAAAAATTATAATAAATTATGCAATTACTGAGAAAAAAAAAACCATAGTATTACACAGCTTATTTATATATCTTGAAAAAATGGGTTACTTATAGCAAAAACATACCTTTTTACTTCCTTTTTCATCTTTGTTTTCTACATAGAACTCAAAATGAAGAGTTGTAGCACTAGAAGGGAAGCTCTGCAAATAAAGAATAACAATTATGTGAAATTCTTGATATTTCAGCAGGTGATGCAAAATTTGATTGTTTTTAACTTTACATTGATAATTTACAATATCATTGCATTTCAACTGAAACAAAGTATAAAATAGATAAATGTGTGTAGGTTAAAGTCATGCAGCATGTACTGTAAGCAAAGATATTCATAGAAAGTTAGATACATACTGATATTGGCACATCTTTACAGCACTCTGCTAAACCAAAACCATTGTCTTTTCCACCCCAACTCTGAAAAGAGAAGTTGTGTTTCAGTTATAGTTGAGTTTACTTATGTCAATGGGTGTATACATCATAAAAATTATACAGATAATCACCTCTGCTAGATGAGTCAGTCGGACAAGGAGTCCCTGTTTCTTGTCATTGCTTAGTCTGGTGATGAAGTTGGATCTTTTGCTGTTAATTAAGGAAAAAAAAAAATCAAATTATGGTATAGTCTTTATAATAATAAAGAATTGGGTGTTACACATATTACTATATAGTATAACAGTATCTTTATCCTTCTTAAAAACTTAATGAAGCTGATGTGTATGTGCCATATAATGCTTCTATAAGAGTACAACCACATGAACTTGATATATATAATTAATAAGTTATATTTACATTTTCCAGTGTCTTTGCCTGTGATAACATTAAGTATCGATTTTGTACTATAAAACCCATAACTTCAGATGACGCTAAATTGAGGCGCCAGGGGGGTTTGCTTATTTATATTTAAATATTTAATCGTACGATGGCTTAAAATTATGTAAATATAAGTAATAAGGAATTATTCTTTGAATATTATGAGGTATAATTTCGGTCGAGGCGTGATCAAATCTATCATAAAGCCCTTTGGGCTTTATTGGATTTGATCATGCCCCGACCGAAATTATCACCTCATAATATTCAAAGAATGATTCCTTATTCCTTAAATAACACAATGAACATTATTTTATCATGCTTATTCAACTACATGTATGTCTCTAGTTTCACAAAGGCTCTGTGTGAGTGAGATAAAGGTAGAGTACTTTGACAGAGCTCCGTTACTTAGAAATGTTGAGGTCCCTTACCTGAAGACATAGAGGAGATTGAGTACCCCTAGGACCACAGTCATATCACAAGAAGACAGGAGTGTAGTCAGGTGCTCCATGGAGTTGTACAGGTGCCTGGAGAAGCTGTGCTCAATCAGCAAGGACGTGAAATCCAAGATGTACAACAGCAGCTCCTTTAGCTGGTCAATAACAAGGAAAATGTTTAATCAACCATATTACATTTCTAGACAATTACATGTACATGTATATGCAATATACATTAAAAGGGTCTAACTGACAGTAAAAATAGTCTAAAATCTACCGGTAATAATGTGATACGTGTAAATCAGTATACATCTATTTAACTAAAAAGATAATTTTTTTCATCAGAGAGGCTAACTTTGTTTTGTTTTCAATAGAATTTATGTCTAAACTATATATATACTATATATAGTCATTTTTAAAATAGAAAGTATTGTAAACGTACTCGCTCATTTGAAGGCAGATCACACGCAAGCGTCCATTTCTCTGTCTCTTTTTTACAGGCTTTTTCCATAATTTCATCAAACTTGTCCAATATATCCGACCAATGGTAAAGCTCGCACTGCAAATCAGTAAATAGGTTAGGGTTAGATCAACGCAAACATCAAAATAAAAATATCCCACACACAATGAATTTAAACAACAGTTTACTAAATTTTTTCATGCATAATTAATTGTTGTAGATTAAGAGAATCTTGTTTCAATAAAATTTGCAGAGAAAACTTAAATGTCTAAATATTGCAGATATGTACATGTAAATGGCAGGTGCCCTAAACTCACCTTCCCGTAGGTCCATGACGTAACAGTCGTGATGGCCTGTAATTCTTTGTACAGGTATTCTTCTGTCGCATTTCGCAGCTTCTCAATCAGAACCCGACAATCTGCAGGCTAGAAACAAACAGAGAGTATCCCAGGTGTAGTAAAGGCATTTAGAATACCAACAATTTTGATTTAAAATATATTTTTCAGAATTATCATATAGAATACAGTAATGACAGTCCCTTGATATTTTAATGTCTTTCACTTGTGACTCTTACCACTTCTGTTGTTGATTTCTTTAATTTATTTCTGTCGATCTTCATTTTGATTATCTGTATTTCACTTTATTTCTCATCATGGTTTGCTGCAAGGTAGACAAAATTATAAATACATCAAAAGATGAACTGCGTTATGTTTCTAAACTTACCAACAGATGGATTAGGCCTAAGAAAAAAAATTGTTTGTTTCCGCTTTCCCGACCGACCCTAGCTTTTACCCCCTGACTCAAAACTTTTTTAAAGGATTTTTTATGGAAAATCATTTATTTTCATTTTTATCCGATTTGGAAAAAAATTACTCAAAATTTTGGTCACAAAAACGCTTGAAGCAGTTACTCATCTCAAATCAGTGTAACTCAAACGTTTTGTTTCAAAATGGCTGTATGTTTCCATGTGTGTAGATTTTAATAATGCTCTCATCGTTGGCAAAGTATCCGATTTATAATATCATTTTTGTGTTTTCTTTAGACCAGCTTAATAGTCAGGAATGATATTAAAAGTATTTCTCATTTTATACCATCCAGCAGTGTCGGTATCTAACCGGCATGTATGGATACTCTAATATTAAAGGAAAAAAAAAATATTTGAAAATTTTTTTAAAAATTCTGACCGACCGACCCTACTTTTTTTCAGCATGAAAGCGGAAACAAACTATTTTTTTTGTTAGGCCTTACAAACCTGCAGAATTTGTAAATACGTCAAGTTTTAATAGTTAAATTCTCTGTTTTGATAACCAATGTCATTAAATTTTTTATACACGTTAAAACCTATTATTGGATATCATTAGGGCTGTCACGGGTCACCGAAATAACCGAGAACCGCGGAACAATACGTTCGGTTCAGTTTCGGTTCAGATTTTTGGATTTCGGTTCGGTTCCTATTTGTGTAATAGAATCCATATTCTATGAAAAATGGCGTCTAAATTGAACAGTCCATAGTGTGGACCTGTTATTTGTAATTAACATTGACTTGTATACAACTGGCCATGTATATGATTGTTCACTCATCCTAAATAAAATTATCACACGATTTACCTGTGTATAAAGGAGAAACAATAGTTCAATAAACAAAGATGGCGGCTTACCATTTGGACATCAAACATGTTTTCAATATTTATTTATAGAAATGTTTAGGGTAAGAATTTCTGGATTTACTAATAATGAGATTGAATGAGGAAAAACAGAAGTCAAATCCATGCAAAATAATGTGGGAAAATAATGTGCGAAAATCAGCGTGGTTACAGAAAACAGAACACAAAGAGTGCATTACCTGCAACTCAAAAATACACGAACATTTCACCAGACTTTACTTGTTTCAAATCATAAATTTACTTAGTTTGTTAACACATTAGATTAATCAAATCTCCTGTATGCATCTATAAAAAGAATCATCAAAATATATCTTAAAACAAAAGACATGAATTGAAAAATCGTCCACAGGTAACTTATTTATAAACTATCAAGAAAGGAACTTCATAATAAAAACGTAAGTTTACAACATTTTTTTCTAATAATCCTTTGAAGTACTTATGGCTTTAAAATGTTTATTAAGTAATCTGCGGTGAAATTATTCTTTAAATTAATATCGTTTTTTTTTTAATTATCAAATTTAACTTGAATTTCTAGTCAGAAAACTAGCTATTGTGTTGAAATTTGTTATAAATGAGGGAAGAAATAGAAAAAAATAAACTTTTGATGTTTAAGAAACGAGTTTTTATTTGAAAGTAGACCCTAACCGAAAAACCCGAAAATTTTTTGACCCGACACGGAAAATTTTGGAACCGTGACAGCCCTAGATATCATTGGTTCAAAATAGGTTACTGCTAATTGAATTAACAAAATTTAGTTCATGACTTAAGTACTCGAACAGTTTTTGCATTTTTGAACAAAATAGAAAAAAAAACTTAAAAAATAAAATTGATCTTTTTTCGGAGACATGTACACTTTGTTTATATGCGACTTCCGGGGTGCATTTCATTTCAACCTTTTTTAAAACACATTTGTGGAATAATCGACACAGAATTTTTTAAATGAATGTTTAATCATGAAGCAAACATGTCAGAGTACTTGCCCCTGTAGTAAACATGATGCACTTTTTCTCCAGAAAAACGTAATCAGAGTTTAATGAAAAATGAGTCCCATTTGTTAGGTAAAATAGGCATACCATTCAGGCATTTAACCACCAAATGAGACTCAAACCACCAAACCGGGGTTGGTGCCCGACTAGATAGCATGTTATATCGTTAAAATGACAGATGTCCTACAGACCCAGTTTAACGATAGAATTCGTCCCATATACTTGCTTCGTAGCAAATAAATTTTTTTATCGTGCATTATCTCGCCTAAATTTTCATATGATTGGTCTCAAATACCTACAATGTTGCTCTTTTATAATCCCATTTCACCACATTAACTGTTTCTGCAATGAAATCACTGCCACTTTTAACATCATGTTTGAAAATTCGCTGTTTACAGTCGCCATGATAATGATAAAATCCGACAAAATGGCAAATCCAAATGTGTTTATTAACAAAATGCCTTGGTACAACCCATTAAATGGATATTTTGTGGACTTAACTACACATGCATGTTCAAAAAGGTTTGTCATGTATAAAAATGTGTTTTCCCCTGCAGATTATTTTTAACAGACTTAATATTGACACTAAGCAGATCCACTACTGTGACCTGAGCATAGCCTGGTCACAGTAAGATTATTCTTTCTATAGTGCCCAACCTGTTTCAGTTCTATAGAAAGCAATGCTAATACAACAATACATACAGTGGAGTATGCTGCATAGCTACATTTCGTATAGCTTCATACGCTACAGCAGTTGCAACTTGATAGTGCCATACAATATATTTCCACTTTGTGTTGCATTAGTGCCCACCCAGTTTCATTACGTGCACGTGGTCAACCCCAAAATTCAATTTTATTACTGAAGCGAACGCAAGTACTTTATACATTACCAAAATACATTTTAAATAAGGAAGATTTTTTACATTCTATTGAAAATCTTTTGGTTTCAATGCCTATTTTCAATTTTGGCACCTTTTTCAACGGATGCAAATCCACTGAAAATGGCGGATTCTTATTTTCTTTCAATGGCTCAGCCATGCCTTTTCATTAAGACGATTACATATTTTCTCTAATTCTGCCAATCTAAATGTTTAGAAACATTCAAATAGCATTTCGATTCAAGAAATTGGTACAACGTAAATATTGAAACAAATGATGACCAACCTCCAGACGGCTGCCATGTTAAATTTTCTGAAGGCCCGGATGGTTG
The DNA here is from genome assembly GCA_020458035.1 of Magallana ariakensis. Classification (NCBI taxonomy): domain Eukaryota; kingdom Metazoa; phylum Mollusca; class Bivalvia; order Ostreida; family Ostreidae; genus Magallana; species Magallana ariakensis. Next base: position 22,730,962 of record CM035813.1, read on the forward strand.
CCTCGTTTTTTTAAAGGCCGCTCATAACGTTAAGTTATTCAAAATTGTCATTTTAGTACATTTATTTTCCATTGATTTCAAAAATGTATATTCTTTACAGAGTGATATTGAGTTTTCAATATAATTTTATAGAATTTCCTTTCCAGGTTAGGTTTTATAAAAATGGAAATAAAATTCTCTAACCGGAATAAAACGGAATTACTTTACCATGTTGGATTTGCGTACTTTAGTTTATAGAAATATCTAGATTTCTTTCCATTGGGTTTTTAAACAAATATTTACGATGTCTTTAATTGTCGAAGAAATTATATTTATTTATTTTTTATCAAAAGTACATGTATGTGTAACGTTATATGCAAAAATTCATAAAAATGTCATTTTAAAAAAAATTCATAACACAATTCCATTCGAATGTTAAACTGGTCAATTTTTAAAATTTTTTGTTTTTTTGGTTTTTGTATTTGACATTCAAAAACCGTATTTTTTTTTTTTACATCATCTACAGATCTTTAATATTAAACACTGAGTTATTTTCGGCTCCTGTAGTGGGTTTTTTTTTAATAAGTTTAACCTGTGTGTATTTTAATTTTTTCTTTGTTTGGAACAAAATAATTCAAATAGTTGTTTGGAGAAAAATATTTCAAAAAATTGTTTGCGATACATTTTCAATTATGCTTTTATCGACGATGTTGTTAGTCATGCAATATAAGAATGAGCATGTGACCTATTCCTTTGAAAATTCAAAGAAGATGTGGAAGTATAAGTCAGCGAAAATGCCAATTTAGTTTGGTTGTAAAATACAATTTTAAATTAATTTTTTCCAATTACATTTACTTGATAGTGTAATTATACAATTTCAAACTATATTCAGTTTAGAAAATTTTACAAACTTTGTTATATAAGAGTATCTATTGTCTGATGCTTTAACCACATGCAGAGCTATATATTTAATTCACAAGTGCGTTGTTTAAATGCTATATATTACATCTACCGAGTATGATTCCCTCTATTTCTTAAGGAAACTTATTGTTAATTCATAGCTCTATAGAAACTGACAGGACTGAAATCTACACGCCCCGTTTATCGATTGGTCGAAACCTACAGCGACCTAAGAAAAATCACGAACTGCACGAAGTAATCATGATGATATCAGACTCAAATTCCCATAGGAGACGATTTGCCCGTTGATGTACATTAACAGTAATTTAGTTAATATAATTTACTTTTTAAAATCAATTTATTAATTTGTTAAAGAATTACACTATTTGGAGGGGTTTTTACGCATACACCACGTTAAAGGTATACTAGTTTTAAACGGCATTTTTGCAATGTTGAAAACCAGACCAAAAATTTGTCAGCATGACTAGATATATGAAAAAGAAGTTTATAGAAACCAACTTTTATTCGCGTGCGAGAAATTTTCGCGAAGATCGCGAGAGTCTCATTGTCGCGAATATTTCTCGCCGCGGACCAGTATTTCCCATATAGTTGTGATAAAAAAAACAGGTGTGGATAAGGCTTGGTCGCGAAAATTAGTCGCCGCGAACCACTTCATCTCGGGTAAATCGAGAAATAAAGTCGTCGCGAATAATAGTTGGTTTACAGTACAATCTAATTAAAATTAGATGTTAGATCCGCTCGCTTACTCGCTACACATTTTAGATCCGCTCGCTTACTCGCTAGCGAGTAAGCGAGCGGATCTAACATCTAATTTTAATTAGATTGTTTATAGTATATGCCGTTTTTAACGGCATTATTGCAATGTTGAAAACCAGACCAAAATTTTGTCAGCATGACTAGATATATGAAAAAGAAGTTTATAGAGAATTTTGCAATTTTTTGATAAATATTAACGAGGTACTAGCTATAATTTAAAAATGAATAACACCGATTTACCTATGCATCTATCTATACTACTATATTAAAATAATAGACTCGAATTTTGGCACTGTGCCACTCAACATCTTATTTGCTCACATTTGTTCGAGAATAATAAGTTAAAATTATTTTTTTTAAGTTTTCATTTTTTACCGTGCTTGTCTTAGTTTACAGTAAGAAAATCCCTGAACGTCAGTTGACTATTCTTTTGACCAATGCATAGATATTCTATTCTCTTTCGGAATGTTTGATCTCCAATTAAAAATACAATTACCCCCCCCCCCCCCCCACACACACACACACACAAAATGTATTACAGTTAAACACAAATGTGAAAATAATTTTGACTTATAGTTAAACACAACTGTGCAAATAATTTTTGACTTATATTATTTGCACCACTGAGCACTTTGATAGTTTATATTGACTTCCTCTCGAGTTAAATCTATACTATTAGAACCGTTTTAACAAGAGCTTGGACTTTGGGTAGTACGTGACAAACTCCAATTTGATGAAGGCGGAGTCTACTCATGGTTAACTGTCCAGTCATTGGCTAATAGATATGAATGCATTGAACGCAATGACACTCGTCTGACTTCATCCAGGGATGTATATTTCGTTGAAACAGCGTCAATTTCACACAGCAGAGCAGATCTTTGCAAACAACTTTCCGGTTTTGACAGTCTATGAATATTAATGAGCGTCTCTGAGCGAATTAGAAGAAAGGAGGTCAATATTTGAAAGCTTGTTTTGATAAGCAAACTAGATAGTAACATCCCACCGAAAGTCCAAGCTCTTGTTAAAACGGTTCTATATTTGTACTTCTCGTTGCGCCGTGACGTCCGACGACGTCAATGAATTATTGTTTTCTAGTCAACTTAAAAGAGGACTATCTGCCTTTAGTAACTTATTTCTGTACCACAAAAACAATATATCCCGTCATTAATTTATCTGGTACGTAAAATAATATGACAATACTTAATTTGGGGTATTTAAATAATATTTGGTTGTAAGTCCATGCAATTTATAGATATATATTTGGTTTATTGTTCACATAACACAAACATTGACCTGTGCAGTGACCTTATTTTTGCAGGATTAAGATTCTAAATAATTCTTAAAAATAAAGGAATACATGAATTTGTTTTATTTTATTTCAAATTGTTTGAAAATATTGCTTTGCTTGACGTAAATTATATTAATATGCGCTGATCTAGAAAATTGTTTAAGGGTGAGGTGTCCGGCGGTTATTTGAATTTGCCAGGGGGGTCTGAGGCATATTTTTGGTAATTTCATAATGTAAAGAAATTGAATTTGCAGGGGGTGGGTGGGTTTGGACTCCCCTAACCCCCCCCCCCCCCCCAGATCCACGCATGGTTGAGAATAAAAATAGCTCTGGCAAAAAGTACGTTTTCGTATTTTTGGATTGACCATCGTATTTATATCAAATTCTAATGGAATTTATTAAGATATAGAAGAAAAAATATGTCGTGTATGTTCGTATTCGTTTGTACATGCATTTATTACTAAAGTCTGTCCCAAGATATTTATGCTGCACATTTGGACGATTTTTAATAAAAATACACTACCTGTGAAAGAAGTGCAATTGAAATCGATGAAAGGAAAAATTACCAAGATAAATTCATTTACACATTATCATTTTTTCCTTGTAAAAATTCACAGGAATAAAAACAGATTTCCTACGGAGATTTATAATGGCGAATGTTAACATCTTTTCTTTATTCGGAAATCACTCGGAATACCACGCACAATTTTTCAACGTTATCATCCGGGTACCTTTATCTCTTTAGCAATAGAAAATCCCCGTATACTAAATTATTATTTTCAGCCCGACAAGCTAGAGGGGGCGTTTTAAATGGGAAATTCTGGGATTTTTTCATACTATTGAATGAACATCGTCTGAACCAAAGGTATTCATAAATATCGAATATCTAAAAAAAATATGCGGCAAAAATATCTTGGGACAGACTATATATACGTGTTACTGAAGTATAAAATATTTGAAGTTCGCAGGGTATGCTAGACTATGATTCATGCGCGGATCCAGAAAAATTTTCCGGGGGGGGGGGGTTCCGAAGGAAAATTGTGTTTGCCGGGGGGGGGGGGGGGGGTCGAGGCATATTTGCGATAATTTTACTTTGTAAATTTAATAAATTTTCATTATCCAGGGGGGGGGGGGTCGGGACCCCTCCGACCCCCTCTAGATCCGCGCATGTGATTTATAGTATTTTGTATAATTTAATATGAAATTTTAATAAAATCTAGATCTTTTCAGTCTTTATATATGCATACGCATCTTCATATTTTAAATTTATCCAGGTCTGCAAGTTTAAAAAAATCGAAAATTTTATGGTGTTTACTATCCGAACGGGACGTCGTAGTAAAATGAGGACGATTCCATTTGAACCAATCAAATCGTTCGTTACTTTCATGCAAGCGTCGGTCCGGCATGTGCCCGAACAAGAGAGAACAAATACCTAAATAATTTGTATAATTCACAACTTTTACAACTATGAATAACTGAACAAAACTCGGTATGTATTCCAAGTATTCACGCTCAATGCAAACGTAATATTTTTAATTAATTTTGCTGAATAATGAGAAAAGGTAAGTTGAGAGTAGGCCACCTTAGATCATCAATAATTCAATAATATTATAGGTAGTTTACTCGAAATGGTACGAAATCTTTTTAAAAAAATATTTTTGAACTCGTATGCCATGATTTCCGAAAATGAAATGGATTAAATTTTACTATATGGGATGCAATTTTTGCGTCAAATCAGGAACTTGGTTGCTGCATAACTGATCTAAGGTGAATGCTTACTGAAAACAGTAATGCATTGCCATTTTAGGTTTATGCATCATAATACAAAACATATAATTTATTCTGGTGTCTTACAGATTCTTCAGTGGGATTTGGTTTGTAAGTGAATGAGTAGTTACATTTTTAAATTGAATCAAAACTGCAAATTTCGTGTAAGCATCAGTACAGTGCAATTTAATTCAAGTCCTTGGAATTTTAAAGGAGAGTAGTAAAATACAATAGCTAACATGAAAATGAATTTGTATAATTGTAACTTACCTAATTTCTGAACAATAATAGTAATGTTCAGATTCTTTTTATAGATATGCATGGACTGTATTTAGGATGATGTATCATTTACTAATTTTACTGTAGTCTTGGACAAACATGTGTTGATTGTATTTTCTGATAATTTTTCTTGTTTATTTTAGCAGGGAAAAGAGAATTTACATAAATCAAGATGCCAGGAATAAAAAGAAAAGGTTCACAATTACCTGTCACTGATAAACCACCCAAGTTAAAGAAACAGAGCACAAGTGCCACAGTTGCCACAGCCAAAGGAAAGGTAGAGAAGAAGAAAAAGAAAGTCCCGGTAGATTCATTAGACGCTCCACCTAAATTAGAAAAAATATCAGCCATTGATTCACCTAGAAAGAAAGCTTCTCCAGGGAAAAAGTCACCAGAAAAGAAATATAAGATGCCAAGATTTCCAACATTGAAACCCACCAAACCGAAAGATGATGGAGATGGAGAATTTTCTTTTGCAGCACCCTTATTTTATTCCAAACCCCCAGCTTCAACCAATTTTACCAAACTAAAAAAAGACACCACCTTAAAGTTAAATGACAACGTATCTGAGAATGAATTGAATAATGACAAAGGAACAAACCTTATCTCAGAGGCTACAGAAATTCTGCCACCTCAACTGGAAATCGAGGTGGACCCCAGTCTAACTAGAGCTTCAGAGATAGAGAAGAAAATGCAAAAACTTCCATCTGGCTCAATTGTAGGCAAAATCACTAACTTAGAATTTGATGATCTGGTTTTACCAATAGATGCATCAGATATAGTTTATGAATTTTCTGATGAGAGTTCCACTTCTACATATGGGGCTTCCAAGATAACTTGTGGAGGTCTCCAGCCAAGAGCCTCAGCCTTTGAAGTTGTTGAATATTTGACTTCTATAGAAAACCCAGATAGTGAAAAAAAGAATGAAGAAGAACCATTAGCAAAAATTGAAGAGGAAGCAAGTGAGAATACTGAGAAAGAACAAGTTGCTACAGATCAAGAAGAAATGGATGAAAGTGAAATTAAAAACAGCAGTGATGAAGACAGTGATAAAAAGGCCGAGAGTCAGGAAGAAAATAAACCAGAGGCTAGCGCCTGCACCAATGAAACTGCCTCTCCTGTGAAAACTCCGAGAAAAGTTCCTGGAGGCCTTCGCGAGATTGTCTTTTCATTTGACACTACAGGGTCCATGTATAGTTACATGGAAGAAGCAGGGGAAAGAATTAAGGATCTAGTCAACCGCTTACAGACCGACATGCCTGGGATTCGTCTAGCGTTCATGGCACACGGTGACTATTATGATCTCAGCCATGACAGATATCTGATCAAATGGATCGATTTTGGTGCCAGTATTGAGGAAGTGGTGAAATTCTTTGAGAACCTGTCAATCACTCATGGAGGTGATGATGACGAGTGTTACGAACTTGTTCTGAGGAAGACTCGCGAGTCTCTATCTTGGACCCCTGGGAGTCAGAGAAGTCTAGTTCTGATTGGAGACTCCGACCCCCACGAACCAGGCTATAAATATGATCAGTTTGTCAATGACATTGACTGGAGGGTGGAGACAGCTCTTCTGAAGGAAATGGTTTGTTACACCTAACATAATTTTTGCTTTCTAAATTTTTTAGAGAAAAATTGATTTTTATACTTGGTGGGTCTGATGGTAGAACATTGTTAACTACATATTTGAACATGCTTTATACTGATGACTTTCTGCACAAATTTTCTTATCCAATAGAAAATTATTAGATGTTAATCATTTTTATGTAAAAGGATAATTAGAATGTTGATTGGCTTTTGTAAAGCCAAAAAATAATCTTAAAGTTTCTCAGACAGAAAAAAAGTAAAATTATAATGTGACAGGCAGGTATTTAATTTATTTTTAATGTCATACTCAATTTTTCAACTTAACAATTTTTTTAAAGTTATTCTCTTCTTCAATATTATGACAGTAAAACAAATAAATGCAGCAGCATTTGACCTGAATCATCAATGCCTGTGAAACTTTACATGAACTTTTTATTGCATAAGCTCTGTTGATTTAACATGTCTTTTGCTTTGTGTTTTGTAGGGAGTCCGGATCTACGGTTTACAGGTGGGGTACAGATCAGACTTCTACAAACAGATCTCAAAAATAACTGGAGGTGCTCATCTGAGAATAGACAATGCTAACTTTACCTTTGAAACCCTGATGTCCATATGTTTACGAGAAGGCAGCTTGAAGTTACTAAAGGTGATTTATTGATGAATTACACATCATAAAATTATACAGATGGGTCATCATCTAGAGCCACTATTAAATAAACTAATTAGGATTAGACTTTCAACCAATGAAATCATTGCTACCGAAGATTTGGCTGGTAGTTTGGTCTTGTTTTTTTTTCTCACACTTTTAAAGGGACTTAGACACGATTTGAGCTCAAAATTTTGAATTTCATTTTTCCATTTTTAATGTTTGGAATAGTTAGTATGAGTATTTGTAATGCTTTGTCGAAGTTTGAAAGTCAAATATTGAGTTATAAGCAAGATACAGAGTTTGAAATTCTTTGTTTTGTAAACAAAGTCGAGCCTTGTTATTTTGGTTTATTCCCACGTAGCTAAAATTCTGAAATTCTTATTCCCACCTAGCTAAAATTGTGATTTTCACACCTGAGTGAGCGCTGAGTATAGTCTGTTTTAGGTGTGAACTACCTGTATAGAATCACCTGTGATATATATATATATATATATATTGTTAGATATTCTTGATAATATGGATTTACAGTGTTATAAAAATTTCAATTTAAGAACTATCAATTATTGAAAGGATTAATATTTATAAATTAAGAAAATAAAATAACATTAAAAAAACCCAATAAATAATAATAATAAAAAAATAAATAAAATAAATTCAATAGGCTTGGCAATATTATTCCTAATTACTATTACTTCGGTCATCATAGAGATCAGAATCTTCATACCAGACTTATACTTAATTAAATGCAGCACTTTAAAACATCACCTTTTCTGTCGCAATATAGTGAATAACCCACTCTGCATGTGCGGTAAACCCGAAACTAACGAACACTATCTTTTTTCGAATGGGGCCCTCTATACCAATGCAAGGTTCACCCAATGCAATAATGTTGCACTTGGATACTACACCTTTTACTACTGACATCAATATTTTACTATATGGGGATACAAATCTTTCTTCAGCAAACAATGAAACAATTTTCAAAGCAGTTCACAAATTTATTTCAGCATCAAAACGTTTTCAAACAGAAATTTATCACACATCCTACATCCATTCTGTTATTTTACTCACCTGGCATATTATTTTTTACCTTAACGCATTTTTTCAAACACACTGTTAGTTTAGCCTTTAATTTTTCATAAACATGTTTACAAAGACATTCCAACCTCGGCACATCAATGATCTAAAATTTGTAAATTACGGTATATATAAGGAAACGGATTAATATAAGTGTTTACTTGTGTCCGAATCCTTGCTTAATTATTTATCATTGTATATTTGTTCTATGTTACATATTACATAATAGAGTATTGTGAGCTCTGTATCTTTCTTATAACTCTACCACTGATCTCAAAGTTTGGTTGATCATTAGAAATGCCCAGAATTTTTTTCCAAAATCGTGACGCACATGCCCCGTTAATGCAACGATGTGTGTGATTACTTTCTCATCACTGAAAATCATAAAACAAACCTTTTTTTAATTATTACAATTTTCATATATTACATTCAATTAATTTTTTTAACATAATCTTAAAAATCTGTCTGTTATTTTTTCTATTTTATTATATATTTACCTAAGGTCAATAATAGAACAGACTATAATTCACCTGTAATTAATTTCCTTCGATCTTTGACACCCTTACCTGTGCACCATTCCCACTTAGCTAAAATCAGTCACCCATAGAAAATTCAGAATTTTAGCTAAGTGGGAAGACACCGTTATTTTTTACATATGTGTTTTATTGGTATAAGTTTCAATCTAATGTTGCTCTCTTCTGTTGATAATATTATTTATAAACACATTAAATAAGGCCTAAGGAAAAAAATGGTTTGTTTCCGCTTTCCCGACCGACCCTAGCTTTTAACCCCCCCCCCCAACTCAAAACTTTTTTTAAGGATTTTTGATGGAAAATCGTTTATTTCCGTTTTTATCCGATTTGGAAAAAATTTACTCAAAAATTTGGCCACAGAAACGCATGTAGCATTTATTTTTTTCAAATCAATGTAACTCAAACGTTTTGTTTCAAAATGGCTGTATGTTTCCATGTGTTGTAGATATTAATAATGCTGTAATGTCTGGCACAGGAAGTATCTGATATATAATATCATTTTTGTGTTTTCTTTAGACCAGCTTAATAGTCAGGAATGATATTAAAAGTATTTTTCATTTTATACCATTCAGCAGTGTCAGTATCTAACCGGCATGTATGGATACTGCAATATTAAAGGGAAAAAAATATTTGAAAAATTAAAAAAAAATTCCGACCGACCCTACTTTTTTTCAGCATGAAAGCGGAAACAAACCATTATTTTTTTTTAGGCCTAAGGTTACCTTGTTTTCCATGAGTTTTGTCAAAGAAATGGTAATTCTATACTTTACATTATTTGTAAACAAATATAAGACTCGAGCTTTGTTTACATAGCAATGAATTCTTACCTCTGTATCTCTCATATAACTTGACTTCTTACATTCAAATTTTGGTTAATCATTCAAAATAAAAAGTAAACCATTTTATATATAAAAAATAAAATTTTGATCTAAAATCGTGTCAAAGTCCCTTTAACACCCAGAGTGACATCTGGAGTAAACAAAATCATGCCAAGTACATACTAGCAAGAACTGTGTTGATACTAGTTTGTCCTTGGTGTTCACATTAACAGTTTAATCGATATGCTGGATTAATGAATTGCACAAACTTTTTATCCAGTTTTAGAAGCAAAAATTAATACATGTAATTGACTTATAATAGACGGATGAGCTTAAGGCACATGAGATATTAAAGGGGCATGGTCACAATTTTGGTCAAAACTCATTTTCCCATTTTTATGCCCCCCTCCGAAGAAGGGAGGGCATATTGCTTTGCTGCCGTCTGTCGGTCAGTCCACCAATGGTTTCCGTTCATTTTTTTCGCAGAGGTTGCACATACTGAAATGAAATTTGGCATACAGATTTATCATAAGAATATCTAGGACAAGTTCAATTTGGGGTACGATCGAACAATTTTTGACAGATTAATGCCCCTGGACTTAGAAAAATTCCAATTAATTACAGTTTCCGTTCATTTTCTTTGCAGAGGTTGCACATATTGAAATGAGAATTGGTATACAGATTTATCACAAGAATATCTAGGTCAAGTTCGATTTGGGGTACGATCGAACAATTTTGACAGATTTATACCTCTTGGACTTTGCAGTTTCTGTTCATTTTCTTCACATAGGTCTAAGGGAGAGAGGCATAAGTGTTTTATAAACATCTCTTGTTAATGTTTACAAATATTTAATAGTCAACTAAAAATGAGTGCCAGTTGTCGAGTTATAAGCGAGATACAGAGCTCACAATTCTTTGTTTTATAAACAAAGTCCAGATCATGTTTTTCTTTACATTTTGAATGTTGAATAGAAAATTCCAGTTTTAGACCTATATGAAAGTGAACAGTGTATCTTCCTTAAAACAGGTCTTATATGTAAACTAATATTCTATTGTCATGCAGCCATGGACAGATAGGAGAGGAATGTTAATATTGACTGGTTTGCATCGATAACAAAACTATATAAATACAAATCAATATTCACTAAATTTTGCTTGTTTAAACTTAAGCTATTGAAATTTGAGATCGATTCTGATTTCTTAACTTGCTTATTCCTTGTTCTTGCAGAGTTACGAAAACGAAGTGCGAAAAGCCAAGAAAAATTCAGAGGAGGGAGGTATTTTAGACTTGGAATTAGAGAGGTTATTTAGTTCTCTGAAAAGTGTTGAGGACAACAAATCTACGAAAACAATGCTCAAAGAACAAAAACTAGCCCTCAAAGAAGAAAAGAAGGCTAAGAGAGCACTGGAGATGGAGGCAAAAATGGAGGGAAGTGGAGCGGAAGGATCACCCACCAAAAAATTAAAGATTGATAAAAAGTCCCCCCTTAAAGCTTTGAACAAGTTCAAGAACGCAGCAACTGCTAAAATTTTGTCTAAGGCAAAAAGAACAATTATTGAGAAAAAATTGGCTAAGACTTCTCCTTTGAACAAAGGCTTAAAAAATGAAGATGGCCAAAAGGAGGAAACCACCAAATCAAAAGTCCCATCAAAAGTGAAAGTGAAAAAACAAGAGGGCAAGGAAATGAGCTCAAGAAAGACTCTACCAAAGTCTGGGAAGAAATCTTTGAAGTCTGATAGTGGAACTCGAAATGAAAGTGGGACAAAGAAACCAGGAAGGCCTCCTAAAGCTCAGAATGAATTAGGAAAGAAGCCTGGGAGACCTTCAAAAAGTCCTACAGTGGAAGAGAAAAAGAAACCTGGAAGACCTCCAAAAAGTCCAGCAGTGGAAGAGAAAAAGAAACCTGGAAGACCTCCAAAAAGTCCAGCTGTGGAAGAGAAAAAGAAACCTGGAAGACCTTCGAAAGTTCAGAAGGAAGAGATAAATGAAGGGAAGAAAAAACCTGGAAGACCTCCAAAAGGAGAACAGAAAAAGCCAGGTAGACCACCTAAAAACCTTACTCCTAGCAAAGAGGCTAAAGAAAATGAAAAAGACGACAAAGTAACAAACAAAACTACTAAGTCCAAAAGAATTGAGAGCAAAGGAACAAAACCTGTGCAATCTACAAAACCATCTCCAGCAGCTAAAAAATCACCTGGAAAAATCACCAAAACAAAGGTGTTAGCAAAAGTCGGCAATAAGAAGGCAGAACTCCTTAAAAAGTCCGTGAAAACCACCCCAGCTAGTGTTGTTAAGAAACAAGAGAAAACTCAGGTATCCAAGAAAAGTGAGAAATCCAAACCTGCAAACAAAACCAAACGGGAGAGTAAAACTCCAAAGAAAGAAGCCAAGGAAGCTCAGCAGACTCCCAAGAAAAGTCCTAAAGCTTCACCAAAGGTAAGGTTTTAGCTTGCAGTGTTTTGTTTGCTCTTTTTAACTTGCACATCAAACAATTTCAATTTTATTAGATGCTTTGATGTACATGTATCATTCTTTCTTGAAAGAAGCAAACCCATCATATTTACTTCAGGTAACTAATAAAGTATCATAAAATAACTGTAATAGTCATTTATTTGTGGAGTAACTTGGGGAAATGAGGAACAGATGGTAAACATATTTTTAAGTAAATTTATTAACTGAAGCAAGCTTTTTGAACTAAAAGTTTCTGCATTAAAATGTACTATTTTATAACATTCTTTGTGGCTTACATCTTCAAATATTACACAAAACTTGCAATGACTCTGATTGTGTAGAAGAGAATGTGTGTGAAGTTGGTTAATTGCTTGTAACTACTTTGTAGGTGTCAAAACCAGTCAAGAAACAACCGAGAGAGGCGGCCCCTGTGACAAAGTTTGTGATGGGACCACTCAGTGTGTTATCCTGGGACAACTGGATGCCTCTGATCACCCACACCAAGCCCGACGTCAAAACGGAGGACTGGAAAAAGAAGCCCAGTGTCTCGTCTGGGTTCTGCAATGACAAGGTGTATAACAGCGAGACTCCACAGGCGGTGTACGAGATCGCGGTGTCCCCTCCTAACAGCACCAAGCGGTATCCTGTGTTTTACGCCGTCGATGCTCTGTGGAGCTGCTTCTCTTCCGCGTACGTCAAGAAGGAGGTGGAGCGAGTTATAAAAGCCAAGGGTTCCATCAGTGTGAGGAAAGGCTCCATGGGCAAACCTAACGATGCCATATTTCAGAAGGCGGTGGATTTCATGAAGGTGAACTTTGACTATGCCTGGGACGGGCGAGGGGTGGATGTGAAGAAAGATGGGTTCATTATTGCTAAAGCATCGTAACACTGGCTATTTTTTCCTTGATGGTGTTTATTAAGTGAGTTCATGACAATCGGATTTATAGCCTTCTCATGTGTATATGTTGCATGTTCATTATGTTCATATGCTTGTCTGTGGAAAGCAATTTCATATGGTACACAACTTTTCAAGATGTAATGATCCTAGATCAATGTACCTTTTTTGATCATGTGGCGCGTGAAAGCTGAAATCGTAGGTAAATTATTTCTAGTTTATCAACTGTTTGTTGAGTTTATCTGGATAACCTACATCTATATGTGTGTGTTAACATTTAAGAATCACTATTAAACCAAATACCTTTTTTTTTAAATTTGTACATTACTTTTTCCATTATTTATGTTAAATATTTTTTATTCACTTAAACAGAGATATGCATTTCTTTACATATATATATAAATTGTTATTTATGATAAACACCATTTTGTATAGTTTTATTCAAATGATTTTTTTAATGTAAATGGTATGTACACAAGATGTTGTGCTTGTTCTTTTCTTTCTTTCTTTTTTTTTATACCTGACATTGCATCAAACACCATTTATTGAAAAGAAGGAGAGAATTCGCAAAGCAATTTTAAGGATCTAGTGAACAGATTTTTTTAATGGTACATCTTCTTCCCCAAAAGTCATTTACATATTGATATTTGATTTCCCTTCATCTGTATGTTTTATAAATTGTGAATGCGTGTCTTTTTTAAGGCCTGGCAATTTTAATGTTATATATACATGTAAGTAAATTTAGGTTTGAGCAACTGGTACTTTGGGTAGTTTGTTTTCATTGATGGGATTTCTGTTCATTATTTCTAGTATTATTTTCAATGAAAGTACATAGATGTATTTGTACATTTTCTTTTTTTACATGTCAATAAATTTTTGATTTTAAACCAATTATTGAAAGAAATAGCTGTTAGTAATGTTCCCAATTGTTCAAGTCCTGTGTGGAATTGTGCCGTGGTTTACTCTAGAGGGTTCTTTTAATATGTATTTTTGTTGATGAAATGTATCTTTAATTGAGTCACATTGGACTGCAAAGTATGATACGTGTACCTTCGAACATGTCTGTTAATTTTTCCTTGTGATGTTTGTTATTTGAAATGAATTTTTGTTCATGGTTAAAAATTGATAGATATGAAGTAATTGCTTATTATTAAAATATGATTTATAATAATAAAAAAATATCATTATATGCAAAGTTCTTGATTTCTTTGAAAATGGTTTTTTTTTTAAGTGCATGAACCTAGTGTTTTAAAAAAACTGAACAGTTTGATTGCTTGTATAAGGACCATTTTTATTGCAACAGGTAAATGGGTATAATCATTAATAATGGTACAGATGTTTTGAATAATGGTACATTTTTACGAATGATATCTTGAGTGAATACTTCTTATTTTTAATAAAAAATATTGATATGTGCAAATTTTCAGTAGGATTTTAATAATATCGATCATATTGTTTTATAAAGGAGTTGGTCAGTTGGCAATGTGATTTATGACAACATTGGTGCAAGTGTGGCTAGTGGGTGATATTTTTAAGGAGACTTGATGTTCATACATGTAGGATTATATCGGTAGGAGGCCAGTTTCTATATAAAATGTGAAAAAAATACTTAAAATATTAATGTGATAGGCAGGGAATCCTTAATTTCCTAAGAAATTATCCACTCCCCCCCCCCCCCCAAAAAAAAAGTGAAAGGAGAGTGGGATAGTCTGTATAAATATGCATCAGTAAAGACATAAAATGGGTGTTACCAGAGACATAAATGTGTTATTTATGTCTCTGGTGTTACCGAAATCACAATCCGGAATTTTTAAATTGTACCACATATGGTTTTCTTAATAAGATTTGCATAGAACCGGAAGTTGTTAGCAGAATCGTTATTTTTTGTTAATGTTTTTAAAAAATGTTTTACTTTGACAGCAAAGTGTTGATGTAGGGTATTTATCACAGCTTGGTTTATGCAGGACATAAATTAATGAGTGTGAAAAAATGAACTAGATGGAAAGCAGTCGCATTGTCTTCGTTACGCAGTTAACTCCCTTTGGTAAACATACCCGCCACAGTTCGAATTTATGTGCATGACTGGACCTGAATCGATAGATCATTAAATTGTGTATACGGGATTACGATGGCCACTGTTTTGGTAGGTAGCTGTTGCAAAAATGAAACATTTTATAAATTCTTACCTCTTTTAAGTTTTCATATACCGGTAATGTATCGTTCTAGAATACTTGGTATTTTGTTTATCAATGCAATATTTATTCTGAAACTGCTTTAATAAGATAATCATAAAAGACTGTTGACTGACACTCTACTAGGCCTATTTCTGAGTGGAAGGTGTCTGTTATTGTTGTGAAATGAAGAGGGTCTTTACTATAAACACTTAACTTGGACAATGTGGTAAATTATTTAAAATGTAAAATAGCAATATATTTGTGACAGTGTATAAAATATGTGTTTCATAAGTTCAGTACTGCCAAGCTCCTGCTAGCACTACCTAGTTGGATAACCCTTTACCTCAGTCGGTAGAACATGTACAGTGATTTTTAAACTGAAGGATCGTGGGTTCGAGCGAACAGCAAGCCTGCTTGTGATCATTCCTCCTACATGTCCTACCTGCTACATTAGCACCCAACAAAATAACCCATAACTCCATGTGGACTGGAATGAAAAGTCTTGTGTGGTATTTCTAATCTCAAAGACAAAAGAAAAGGGGGAAGAGTGTGATAGTGTGTTTAATAGGTGTATAATAGGCTCAGCACTGCCATGATTCTGTTGCATGTTCATGAAAAAACCTGAATAAAAATGTTTTCAGTTGTGAATTTGATTTCTGTCTCAGGAGGATCCATCCTTAGAGCGGCATTTCAAGGGACACAGAGATACAGTATGCAGTCTGGACTTCAATCCCAACATGAAGCAGCTTGGTAAGATGTTGTTCAAACTCAAACTTAATTCAAATATCCTGAAGTGAATATGTCATTAATCAGTAGGTTGAAATTAATAAAGGGATATGGGGGTGGGGGTGGGTGGGTTGTTTTCCAAAATGTTTTACTCGGTACTAGTAAAACTTCTGTGCTTTCTCATAAATCTTCATTTAAAAAACTGTTAATAACATCAAAGTAAAATAAACATTTGCTAAACATACTTACACATGTCTTATAAATAAATTGAATACTTTGTTTTTTTTCAGCTTCTGTGTCCATGGACTCTTGCCTAATGGTGTGGAATTTCAAACCACAGATGCGTGCATACAGATTTGTTGGACACAAGGTAAACTTCTAATATGTCTTTTCTAAATGACAGGTTTTATCATACCATGTTTAGAAATCTGGCCAATTATTATTTAACACATACATTATTACCATGCAAACAGATAATTACACTTTCCACTTGTATTAAAGATGCTCTATTTTTCATGAGTAAAAATATTGATGCAGTAGATTCAATTTTTTAATGGCTAATCTTCTGTAGGATGCAGTAATGGACGTCAAGTTTTCACCCTCGGGACACCTGGTAGCTTCAGCCTCAAGAGATAAAACGGTTCGGCTCTGGATTCCTACAGTGTATGTAGAAGTTTTATAATGTTTGAAATGAAAAAAGAATGAAATACTGGCATTGCATTCCATGCCTGAATAATGCCCCTTGAAATTCTGTAAAATTTACATGTATGTAGATGTTAGCATACATGTACATTTAACTGACATTGAGTAAGTAGTAAGTGAAACAACGTCTCTTTCTAAAATTAAATGGAAATAATTTTTTTAATAGAAAAGGAGAGTCCACAGTATTCAAGGCACACACTGCAACTGTCAGGAGTGTAGACTTTACTTATGATGGACAGACGTTAATTACTGCTTCTGATGACAAAACAATTAAGGTATACCTTCTATTATTGATAATATGTATTGCTAATTTAGATATTATAATACAGTATACTGGTGATTCATAATATCACAGTAAATAAAATTTTAGAAATTTAAAAAAAATCTATTTTCAAAGTGAACAATTAAGATATTTCATTTGTAGTTTATATATATTACACCTGTCACATTTAAAACTCGAAGTATGTTTTTATTATATGCTGTCTTTAATTTGATGATTGAATTTTTCAGTTGTGGACTTGTCACAGGCAAAAATTTCTGTATTCTCTAAATCAACACAGCAACTGGGTCCGGAGTGCCAAGTAAGTGTAAAAGAAGATTTCCTACTTAGGCATAAAAAAAGAATAACTGAAAAAGTTTGTAATTCTCTTGATCCTGAATTACACTTACATGTGTTAGCTGGGTTTCTCTAAGCACTTGCACTGTTTATTCAAGCGGATCGTCCCCTCGCAACATGAAACATTTTGGGCAGATATGCATTATTTTGGCACACATGATTTTAATATTTAACCAATTGGCTTGAAAATTAATAGGGTTCATCCTTTCACCATACTTAAGAAGTGTATAAAGTTTGATAAACATTGGTGCAAGGGTTTCCTTTGAATCTTGCTTACAAGGCTGAAATAGACACACATACACACTCACGCACATCAGCGATGCTATATCCCCTTCGCAACAAGTTGCGCGAGGGGATAAAAAACTGATTGGTCAAAAGCTTATCAGAATTTTTACTTTTATTTGATAGATTTTCACCTGATGGCCGTTTGATTGTGTCAGGTAGTGATGATAAAACAGTGAAGATCTGGGACAGAAACAGCAAAGAGTGCATCCACACATTCTACGAACATGGAGGGTAAAGATAGAGTTTTATAAACACATTCATATGGGAAATTCCATGCATATCTTTGCATCAGTGATTGATATCATTAGCCTTTTACTTTTTATCATTTTGAACATGTATGAATTTGAATTGTTAAAGTAATGAGTGTAACACTATACAGTTTGATGTTATAATGAATGCAACCTGTTTTTAAAATACATTGTATTTGAAAGTAAGGTATCACAGACTTTGTTCACAGCTAAATGATTTTCAAGATGACTTAACTTATGACATACTTATTCCCCTTTTTACTTGTTTAGGTTTGTAAATCATGTAGAATTTCACCCCAGTGGAACCTGCATCGCCTCAGCAGGAACTGACAGCACAGTCAAAGTGTGGGATATTAGGATGAACAAATTATTACAACATTACACAGGTAAATACAAAGGTTTTGAAAGATCTTGAGTGATGTCAATATAGACATTAAATCACCTATGTCATACTTTGCAGATGTCATACAATACAGACTTGTATAATTTTTCTTTCTGTAGAGGATTTAAAAAAAAAAAAATTGTATGAAATTTACTTGTACCTTGCACATTTATTGTCAACTTCTTACTAATAGTGCTTATGTATTACACTGGATTTTAGAAGTATATAAACTTTGCATTAATCATACTGAAGTTTAATTGATTCTGTTGTAATCATCAGCCCATAGTGCAGCAGTCAACAGCCTGTCCTTCCATGCCAGCGGTAACTACCTGATATCTGGATCAGACGACTCAACGCTCAAGGTGTTCGACTTGTTAGAGGGAAGATTGTTTTATACACTCCATGGACATCAGGTATTGTTTGATTAACATGTACTTGTGAAAGAGAGGGTGAGAGAGAGAACACTTTGACTGTGAATGAGATTAGCAACATTTGCTAATTGCTTTTGACACAATATTGATCATATTGATAAAGTATTATCAACACAATATTGTTTGATATTTTTGTTCAATCAACTTCAATGTTGATTTATCTTTCAAAGGGACCATGTACAGCAGTGGCCTTCTCCAAATCTGGTGAATATTTTGCCTCAGGAGGTTCAGATGAACAGGTATGTAGGTTTAATTCGTTCTAGTATAAATTAAGAAACAGTAAGTGTATGCTTATCTCTTGCACATACCGGTACACATGTGAATTGTTTGTGTATATGGAGGATATAAATCTATACACTACTTGTACCCTGGGTTAAGTAATGAAAATGAAAGCTGTTGTTTAAGAAAAATATGTAGAAAACCAATAATACTAGTATCAATGCAATGGAACTGAAAGAAGCCATTCCTCTTTCATAACTTAAGATACTAAGTGTATCAGCGTTCAAGAATAAAAATTTCTGTTGTGCATAAAGATGATGGAAATTGTGTGTGTGTGTGTGTGTATATATATATATATATATATATATATATATATATGTATATATGTATATATATATATGTATATATATATATGGTATATATATGGTTTTGTACTGTGAATGTACATGAATATGAGAAGAAAGTTGACATTCATGGTTGGTTGGTTGTCATTCCCTGACGATCTGATAACTGATGGATGATCTCTTCTGCAGGTGCTGGTCTGGAAGACAAACTTTGATCAGCTGGATTTCTCCGAGGTTCTCCAGTCTCACAAAAACCGACAGGAAGAACCTACGCCCTCAGAACCCACCGTCTCTGACATCCCTCCCAGGGTCACACGGAAACCGGCCAAACCAAAGTCTCCGCGAGGGGTCAGTACAGACAATGAACTTATTCTTTCTTTTGTATTATATTTTTAAGGTTGTTTAAGTTAATCTGTTATATTTATTTTTAAAATCTTCAGTCCCATGTACCAGTTTACATTTATGGTCTTAGAAGAAGTATAATTGATTTTTTAAAATTAATGTTGTACAGTTTTAAAAATGCGTAGATGAAACCTTTATTTCTAAATGAATTGTAACGACAACATGAAATTTGATGAAAAACAATTGTGTATACTGTAAAAAATTTAAATTATTCCTAGATAGTGTAAATAAATATCATTAAATGATTTCCACCCTCTCAAAATTTCAAAAATAAATATAATTTCCTTTATATAAACTTGTTAGGAAAACATGTAAACTGTTTGAGAACATAAATAGGGCAATGGAAATGTGAAAGGGCAAATTATTTTTCCAGTATGACGCGAGAACGGAGCTTAAAAACATGGACGATGAATCAGTTCCTGTTACGGATGTGGGGCCTGCTATGTTTTCATCAGAGCAGGTAGCTGCATTAGACTTAGATACCTGACATGTACTGTAAAATTATGAAATGTTAGATTTACTTTTTCATCTCTATTTACTAGTACATGTAGTGTAGATTTACATTAGAGAGGATAAGCATTTAAACGTGTATGTGTACGAGTACATGTAACTAGGGAAATCCCCTAATTTTATGGGTATTACATCATAATTTCTGCATACCATATTACTCTACAAGTTGTACAAAACATGTAGAATCAAAAGTACACGGAGGTAAAGACTTGTAGCATCTTCTAATAAAAATGGAGACTTTGTGTATATCAGACGTTGTTTTAAGTAAAGCAGATGATAAATTAAGGACGACTGTGCTTTTGGTTTCAACGAAATCGTAGAATTATTCCATAAACACTGAGAGAATGCTGAACATGCATACACTTGATTAAACATAACCCAAATTGTGGTACGTGTATTTGTAAACATACTTGTAGCTCAACACATACCCGTAGACGTACACGATCAAATGCTTAACCTCTCTTATATTATGTAAGTGTAATTTCACATGTACTGGGACTTGACTTTTTTGGGTACTATGCCAACAGGTAGACAGGTTTTTGACATAAGACATATTATATCTTTTACATTTTAATCATTTTTATGTTTTAATTAATCTACAAAAATGTTTGAATGTTTTGCATTTATTCTGATTTGGAAAAAAAATCTATTAAAATTACATGTACAGTATTGATCAATCGATCGATGAGAGAGAGAGAGAGAGAGAGAGGAGAGGGTTTTAATTTTTACACAAACAAAAAAAATTCTGCTTCTAATATGATCAAGGAATTATGTACTTGTATGCTTGTAATTCACTGCTCATTCATCTCTTACAGAATGGTGTTACCTTTGAAATGGATATGATGGGATCAGAGCTAGAGCCCACAATACGCACCACAAAGGACCGCCCAGCTACCACCCAGCAACTGGAACCTCAATCCTTACCCCCACAGCTTGGCAAAACTCTGGAGCAGATAGTGGGACAACTGGATGTACTTACACAGGTATCAAATTGTTATTGTAATGTAATAGCTGTAAATGTAATACCGTGTTCTGTTTTTACTGTAAACTTTTAATACAAAGCAACAAGAAATTTTATGCATTCTCAACCATATTATTTTGTGAATAATTAAAAAAAAAGATGTAAAAATAAACAATAAAATGTTATCTTTGTTGGTTCATAGGAAAAATATGATTAAGACCACTGCAGAACAAAAATTACATTGTCTGCTCACATGGGTTATGTATTTTTTCTGCAATGCCTGCTCCTCTTATACTCCAATGAACTAACAAAGAAAGCATTTAGGCAATTCCAAGTTTCTTCCATAATTAGCGTCCACCCAAAAGTCAAAAACCTATTTTTCTATAAGGGAAAAAACACAAGTCAAAAGAAAAACACATCATTATTATTTAGTACATTAATATAATTTATTACCATTATATGAGCATTTATTATATTGTAGCAAAAATAAACACCTAAAAATCCAAATCTTTGGTAGCTATGGTAAAACAGAGCAAATTTAGAATCCTAGTCCATGTATTTTAAAATGTGAAGAGTACAGTACATTTTTTTGGGATACATGTATGTGATTTTTAAAAATTTTCATGCTTCAAAACCAATCCATCCGTAGACGCTAATCAGAAAAAAAGTTAGAATTGCCTTAGTTGTTTAAATATCTCAATGGTACATAGTTTTCAGTATTCATTAATTTTAAATGCTAGATGTGAGGACTTTAACCATATATGATTGTACTTTCAGACTGTTTCCTTATTGGAGCAAAGATTGACAATGACGGAGAATAAACTTCGAGAGTGTCTTGACAACCAGCAGAGATTGACACTTCAGGTCCGCCCCTCAGACTGAATGCAGATCATCAAAGACCTGGTTATCCGGGGTCCTCTTTTATTTATTTAGTTTACAAAAATAAGCCTCATCTCAAGTACATGAATGAACAATTTCTTGGGAGAAGAACATTAAAGATGGCCAGTTATGATGGGAGAATTAATTTTTCTTTACTTGTTGGCAACATTAACTCTTTTTGCATTTAGCTATAAATGCTGATATTTTGAGTTGAAAAATGATGACAAAGCTTGTATGAGGATTTTTATGGTGACTTGCATTAAATGAATTCCATTAAAATGATCTGATGTACATTTGAACACGTTAGAAGATTTCCGTCCATTTGAATCTCTATTGTTCTTACAACTTTTTAACTTGAATACTTTTAGAAACACCCACTATTTGATATTTGTTTTATTTTATTCATTTTAATATTAAATATGGTAAAATCTCAGTTAAATTTTTCTCCTCATATATTTGTTTTAATTTTTTTTTTAATGTAATACATATGGACATATGAGTAAGTTTTTATGCTCAATTCGTATGTTCTATGATATTTGGTTATTCACACTAAACATCTTTCATACATGTATATCAAATGTCAAATTGATATTAACATTGTACATGTACTGCAATAAAATGCTTTTATGACGAGATATATGACCATCATTATTAATACTGACATTCATTGGTAAATACATAATTTACAAACAATTTTTAAGAGTCTGTTGTGACTAAAAATTTTAGTATTTTGAGATGATAAATTGTTTTTATTTCCTTTACTGTGATATAGACTTAAAAATTTGTTTTCACAATTTGCAGGAAGTCACAGAACCATTCATATACTTGATACATCAAAACCAAACAGGCCTTTTTTGAATAAGACAAAGATTGTGTCAGTTCTTCTACTTATCTACATATTCATTTATAGCAGAACACATAAGATTGGTTGTCAATTCACAAAGAATAGAAAATGTAATAGGAACTTTTTTTTGTAGTTATGTTGATATTTATTAATTTGTAAATAAAGATATATGCAATTATCTATGTTATTTATGTCAAATTTCATGTACATGTACTTAGTTTTCAGCAACCTGAGAGAGAGAGAGAGAGAGAGAGAGAATTTAGTATGGAAGCAGACTAATTCTAATTAAGTTCCCTTTTTTAAGTGATTAAAATGGACATACTGTAATCTGTACAAAAAGAAACTCAAAAGTTTTCAAGAAAAAGGAAAAAAAAAAACCCCCAAAACAACAAAAGTTGATAAAAATTTGTTGCTACAAAAAATATTTTGATTACTCTAAGCAAAGCCGAAACCAATACTATTAAACTTTTAAAGTCAAATTCAGCTTGGAACATCAGTTTCCATAGTCTGAATTTAAAACTTATTTTTTGCCATTATATTCCTTTTCCAGTTTTATTCAAAATTCTTATGCATTGTTACTTATTGTTATTCAGTAGCATGAGATATTGTTGCTTTTAAAAATACATCAGAATCTTCCTATCTTTTCAAATGTAAATTAATTATTCTAATCTTTCCTTTCCCTTCATATCTAATAAGCCTCTTTTTCCTTCGCCTCGCGCTGAACATTCGCTGAAGTGTGGACAGTACCTCACGAATTCGTCACCAGTGCATCACCAGCCTAACGGGACACAGTGCCGTGTTTTCTTTGGTGCCATTTTTCGTTATATTGCTATGTATGTTCTCTAAGAGATGTTGACATGCATAACTTTCATTAATTAGGACAATGCATGTCCACTTCTATCGCTGGTATACACTAAAGTTATCATTCTCCGTGTTTTGAAAGTAGCGTCATTCAAGGAATACATTGCATACCATAAAATAAGCTCAACCAAACCTCGTAAAAGGCTCGAAATATAATGCTTTTCTTAATAATAAAATAATCAGAAAGTTTATCTTTGATGACAATCACCAAGGAATGGAAATGGAAATTGGGCCTTAATGGGCACGTATCACTTAAGTGGGAAATGGAATCGGTACTGTTTCAATTAAACCAACCATTATATAATATCATACATTTTTTCAATCTCTTTATGTCTAACAGCGAAGTGCAATTGGAAAAAAATCGACGTCACTGGTCTGCTATTAAGTGATGAGTTCGATTCCCGCTGGATCTTTTACACTTTTCATTATACAGTGTTTTACCTCTCTAAAACATTTTAAAAAGTTTTTTTGGTCATGTGGAATTCAAATTAAATTTTTAAACGGTGATGATAGTGGGAATAGGATGTTCTTTCACCCACATTAATTTCTTAAGGTTTCATTTACTAGCTTGAGCTTGAAGTAAAGGGAAATAAAAGGCTGCTAAAAAAAATTGTCCTCGATGTTTTCAAAATAAATAAATAAATAAATATATAAGTATATATATAAACAAGGAACGCTTTCTAATGATTATATATATTAATTATTTCCCTCAAGATAGTCTCTTTTCACCGAAATACAGGTCTGTATCCTTAAATCTAATTCCTCAATGCGTTTTTATAAAAGTTTGGAGTATGGTCTAAATATACTGAAATATGACAGATCCTAAGGAATTTCCAGATTTGTGTCTTCCTCCTGAGAGGTGTTTTTTCAACTTTGAGATGAGAAAAAAATTCACCGGACGAGAGATCTGACAAAAATTGTGGTTGTAGCGAAACATTTAACTTCTCTTTCTTCATAAAGTGTTTTCCTACAAGAGAAATCATTTAACTTCTCTTTCTTCATAAAGTGTTTCCTACAAGAGAAATCATTTAACTTCTCTTTCTTCATAAAGTGTTTCCTACAAGAGAGTATGTGCTGGAGCGTTGTTGTGAGAAAGGTTTATGTCACGGATCCCTGAATTTGGTTTTGTCCCCACATGCACTTTTTCTCAAAGTTTTTTTCGTCAATTGGTCTTAGAAAACACACCCAGTTCAATTGGTCTTAGAAAACACACCCAGTTATCGGACGGCCTTTCAGAATTTGAACTTGAGCAACAATACCACAAATAATGAAAACAATGGCATAATTATAACACTGTCTTTATGCTCTGGTATCGTTTTGCCATCCATTGGTTTTTTGCTTTTTTTATTTGTCAACCATATCATGTGGTAAATTTTTCTTTGTTGTTCACAGTAATTAATTCGCGTTACGTCATCTGTTAGAATTTCAGACAATTGTCGATCATTACAGGTTTTGATATTTTAAATAGTTGTTTGGTTATTCTTGCACTTTGTCATTTATGTTTCTCTGTCAAAATATGGGGTGTCCATCGAGCTCTTATCTTTTTCAGCTCCAGATGTTCTTTTACAACAGTGTAAACTTCCCCCGAAGATTTGTCTTCTAACTTAGTTAAATGATTTGTCTGATAGTCAATCGACCATCATCAATGACAAGTTTCTGAATTGAAGCAACCGTTGCATCAGCTGTTGTTGACTTGGTCATTCAGGAGGTCAGTTATCTTTGATGCTCATTTTATCATTTTTGAATTTTAAAACCAGCTTTTTAATTTGCTTATATGGCATACATTAGTTGCTGTAGACTTAAACAATGCCGGCGAATAATTCTTTTTGTTGTTTTTTTTCCAAGTTTTAATGAAGCTTTTAACTTTAGTCTTGTTTACCAATTCTTTGCCATTCATTTTTAATGTAGTTTTTCAAATATCCTTTGTCTTTCAATCTATCACAATAGCATTAAATGTTGAAGCGTGGTCATAAACGGTTGTCAGTTAAGGAAGGATTCAGTCAGGCGCGAAAGCATTTGGAAATGTCATCTGACCCCTATTTTTTCTTGCATAGAGTTTAGAACATTTATTGAACAGCTCTCGTGTGTTAAACGATACATGTATAAAAATCAAACCGAATGAAAGAAAACCTTTTTTATTGGTTGAAGAATAAAATCACAACATTAACACAATTCTAAAACTTTAATTAAAAAAATCCAACCACAAACAAACAACTTTCAAACTGCGCATGAATCTCGTGATCCCATCCCTTTTAATGTTAATTTGAACAATACCCACCTTAATTCCGTCTACGGTCGTTGACAACACTTTTCTTTGTTGCGGAAACAACCTCTCGTTGTTCAAATGCTTAAGCGTGTAAACAAAACACACGATACATAAAGGACTACCACGCAATATACCTACTTTGTTACAAATAATGGACGAGGAGTTGAATTTGAAAATGGAGAAATCAAACGATACCTATTTGAAGCAATTTGTAACTGACACTAACTACTTAGGAGAAAATGCGGTTCCCCCTCATGATGATGTACTAATTTCTGCTTGGACATCTAATTCTATTATATTCTTGGGATTAATTGGTAATTAATCACCGTCCTGATAACTACATGTGACAAAAAGTTACAAAAACCATTTTTTTATGCGATAGAAGGTGACCACACAAAACACTTATTTGTAACAAATAGTAAACGCTTATTTTTATTTCGAAATGGAGAAATTAAATGATACCGATTTGAAGCAATTTGTGAATTTCACCTACTTCTATGGAGACACAAATTCGGGTCCTATTGCTTCGGATGTACTAATATTTGCTTGGACATCATTGTCTATCATCATTCTGGGATTGATAGGAAATTTCGTCACTATCTTGATAATTACATGTGCCAAAAATCAACAAACACCAATCTTTTATGCGATACGTAGTCTAGCGATCTCCGACTTTGTACTCTTGCTTTTTAACCTGATTTCCTGGATTTTGATTTTGACTAAAGAAAATAATGGCACATTGTATACTACAGCCGGTATTATTCTTACCGTTTCTCTGATCAACTCTTCATTCAACGTCTTATTCCTGTTTTTTCTCCGCTACGCTCTGATCGTTCATCCACTGAAGTGTAGACAGTACCTCACCAATTCGTTTGTCATCAGTGCATCACTAGCCTTATGGGTACACAGTGCTGTCTTTTATTGGCTAGCATATTCTTTACTTCTGTATTTTGAAAATAAATATAAAATTGGAATTTACATTGCAAATGTTTTGATTTTAACAGTCTTAGTTACCGTTCCAAGTATTGTTATATCAATCCTTCATTGTTTAAAGATGAGAAGACTTCAATCAACGACTGTTAGCCCTGCCATTACAAGAAGGATGTCTTGGTTTATCTGTGTTATTGTTCTGTTAAATGGAATCTTACAATTCTGTATATTTTTTATCTTAATATGGAGAGAATTATTTTATTTAACAGTTTCTGTTATCGTTATGTTTATTCATTCATGTAACCCCTATATGTTCTTCTTGTTTCACTTTTCGTGTAGTCCATTGAAGGAATGTTGTAAAAATAGTTCCTAGTAATTCACCATCAGTATTAGAGTACACATTTTCCCAAAAGATTTGTCTGTGATGTAAAACAGAACAACTGGTATCAAAATCGAACATTTAGTTGCTTTTATTGATTGTTTATGTCATGTTGAATCATAGTTGTCACATGTTATTATCTTCAGTATTTTCAGAATGTATTAATTATGTATGGAAATGAATTTATCGTATCTCTTGGGTTTTTGTCGATCAATTTACACGATACATGATTTATTATTATTGATGGTATGCTGTGATTTCAGTATTTTCGTGTAAACCGTTAATGTTACGATTTTTATTTCATGACTGACGTTTTTCATACTAATTGTTAGAACATAATTAATCACCTAATTGTCTACGGACTTTTCCGTTTTTTCTCGATTACGACAAAGAGCACACGGCGGGTGTGACCGGTCAGCAGAGGATGCTTACTCTTCCTACGCATCTGATCCTACCTCTATATCCTTTTGGAGGTTCGTGTTGCTCTGCTTTGAATTTGGATTTTGAGATGGTTGACGGTTTGATATTGTCATTTTTTAATGTAGAAAGATAGTCTGTGAAAAGAGAACATCGAAATTTTACTTATATACATTACAATTTAAGCAAACTATTCATGAGACCTACTTCTGTGGTTTTATACCACACGAATAAAATTAAAAACTAGTTTGCAAGTTTTTAGTTACTAGTGTCCATCTTCTGTGTCATATTGAATTACAATAATCTAGTAAAGTTACAATATTTCATAATGTATTCTTGATGGTTTTTATTGAATATCTCTTATGGGTTTTCCTTGATTTTTCCACCATTCACGACTTATAATTAATGTTCTATCATGAATGTTTACTGCTATACGAATGTTTGTTTGCTCATGTAGCCCATACACTTGTTAACGATGGTGTTATTTCAAAATTTCGTATATCCCGCTCCAAGTTCCATGCTCATAACACTTTGACGAGCAGATATTTTCTAAAAATCTCAAAGTCATCTTTACAACAGGAATATGTAATGGAAAAGTGAAATTGAGATCAAAATTAAGCCTAAGTGTAAGGTTTATGTACCACAGACAACATTGCTTTTTTCCATTCAAAATTAGCGTCACGTAATTAGATATCAGATATTGTGCCCAGTCTCAGTTTTTTTTTTGTTTTTTATTTTTTTTCTTTAAATTACAAAATTTACAATAATCAGTTACCATCAGGTACCCTAAACCTAAACCGTATCATTCTCTCAGCTTAAATTTGTCAATTCTAGCACACATAACAATAACTCATTATTGAATTACAAAAAAATTGCAAATAAAATTACTTTCCTTTATAATAAAATATGTCATCAAAAGGTTATCCTAGATAAGAATCTTATAATAAAATATTGCATTAAAAAATGTCATACACCATAACAACCCAAAACCAATGGAAATTAGGTTCTTTGCATGTTCACTGTATTACAGGCAATGTGGGTACATAAAGGAATTAGACCGCACATCATTTAATCATAAGATACAGAAAAGAAGTGTTCAACGAACAAATCCACCCAAAAACAACATGAAACAAAGCAATCAAAGTGCATGGATAATACAGAGAAAATTGGTTAAGACTTAAAGCTGATATAGACTATCATAACCACAATATCAATATTTTGATAAAAAAAATTCAACCATAACCTGACAACTTCCAAACTGCGCATTATCTTTGTGACCTTGTCCAACAATAAATTTCTTTTTCGATGTTTTAAACAATATTCACTTTAGTTCTGTCCACGGTAACTTCCTTAATTGCGGAAACAACCTCCCGGTGTTAAAGTGCTACAGAACATGGCAACAAGACGGATATAAAAGAGAAGGTGACCAAGCAAAACCATTATTTTGTTACAAATAGTAAACGCTTATTTTTATTTCGAAATGGAGAAATTAAATGATACCGATTTGAAGCAATTTGTGAATTTCACTTACTTCTATGGAGACACAAATTCGGGTCCTATTTCTTCGGATGTACTAATATTTGCTTGGACATCATTGTCTATCATCATTCTGGGATTGATAGGAAACTTCGTCACTATCTTGATAATTACATGTGCCAAAAACCAACAAACACCAATTTTTTATGCTATACGTAGTCTTGCGGTATCTGACTTTATATTCTTGCTTTTTAACCTGATTTCCTGGATTTTGATTTTGACTAAAGAAAATAATGGCACATTGTATACTACAGTCGGTATTATTCTTACGTTTTCTCTGATCAACTCTACATTCAACGTCTTATTCATGTTTTTTCTCCGCTACGCTCTGATCGTTCATCCACTGAAGTGTAGACAGTACCTCACCAATTCGTTTGTCATCAGTGCATCACTAGCCCTATGGATACACAGTACTGTCTTTTATGTTTTCTCATATTTTTTGATCCTATACTTTGTATATGAATATCAATTTGGGTTGTACAATGCAAATGTTTTGATTTTAACAGTCTTAGTTACCGTTCCAAGTATTGTTATATCAATCCTCCATTGTATAAAGATGAGAAGACTTCAATCAACGACTGTGAATCCTGCCATTACAAGAAGGATGTCTTGGTTTATCTGTGTTATTGTCCTGTTAAATGGAATCTTACAATTCTGTATATTTTTTATCTTGATATGGAGAAACTACTTAACTTTAACAGTTTCTGTACTTGTAAGTTTTATTCATTCATGTAACCCCTATATGTTCTTCTTTCTATTTCAATTTTTGTGTGACCCATTAAAGACTTTTTGTAAAAATAGCTCCCCGTAATTCAGTATTAGAACGTTGGAATTTTTAAAACGAAAACTTAGACTTTTGATGCAGAACAATAGGAATCGAATGTATACATTTATTGACTGATTATCCACATCACATTGAATCACAATATTGTCCTGTATAAGTAACTTAAATATTTACACAATGTATTCCTCAGGTATGTTAATCAATTTAATTGTTCTTTCTGTGTTTTGCTTTTTTGTATTTAGTCCATCATTGTTCATGACACATGATGTTTTAACGTAGATTCCAATTGGTTTGTATTAGTTTGCCCATATGTTTTGAGGATTTTATTTCTATTAAACATACGTTTTTACATAGGTAGATAATCTGTAAAGAAAAGAGCTAATCCAAAAGTTTGACTTTTTCATGAACATTTCTCCTGTGATTTGAAATTGAATACCACTTTGCATTATATTTATCCATTATTCACGTCATATTGAATCGGAACAACTATTTTGTAAAAGTATCTACAATATAATCATGATGTATTTTAACGTACATGTATCTGAATCAATAAATCGTTTCTTTTGTGGTATTTCTTTGATATTTTTATTCATAACAAACGATGTCTTATCATCAATTTCACAGTGTTTCTATGATTTATAATGCAGAGACATGAACGGTTATTTGTTACTCTGTATAAAAAAGAGTTGTCAAGTAAATTTATTGATACCTTATTTAATTAAGTTTATCATTGACTACTATACTAGTAGGCAATTCAAGTACCATCTTATATCCAAGACGTCAAATTTCTGATAACTTTCAAGAGATTTCCATTATAAGATCATTGACATTTACAAGTCATTCGTTGTATCATTGTTCCTTCTGAATGTAAAAAACCCTAATATACAAAAAACTTGTAAGTGGTATTAAATTGTTGTATATGTATTGAAAATAAAGTCACGGACATGCACGGATAAACCCTAGACTTCCAAATAGTTGTTTGCATGGTAACCTGCAGATATGCTTTTTTGGTGTTTCATACAGATATGAAGTAACCCGGCAATGCAGAAATAATTACAAAATCCACTGTTGTGAATCATCACCCATTGGAAGGTCTTTGAGATGAAATAGGTTATATGTCGGAAGATGGTTGCGATACATATTGCACTTGACTAGTACATATAACTCGTCACTTAAGGCATGTATACGATAATTTGAGAGTTACTACGATGCTTGTGCTTTAAAATATGTTTTTTTTTATTTAGTCAACGTGTATCGCTACGATCCACCCTTCGATCGTCATCGTAAGCAAAATTTTAGCTTGCCTAGATGGCCTCTGGCCGCACACTGCTAATTAGAAAGTGTTTCACAGAGCCTGGCGGGAAGATGCGAAGCTCCAGTAAATATCCTTGTCCTTTATATATTTTTTCATTAAGGTCATGCATTTGTTAATATTAGACTTCTGAGTAAAAAGCGGTGTAATATCTGCCTGTAGAGGATCATTTGTTTCTTTACATTTCATCTACATTATTCATTTTTCGCTTTTGGTCTCTCAAGCTTGTTTTGCATCATTAATTCCTCTTTATACCATTGTATGCAGGAATGAAATATTTCAGCCGTTTCTAATTCGAAAAGAATTGGAGAGGTTGTCAGAAAGATCAAATTAATGCCAAATAGTACATTTAAGGTAGCAATGATGATGACATCTTCGCTAGCCAAGGGCTTCTGATCCGCACCGCTCCTCATGAGGAGCGGTGCGGATCAGAAACCCTTGGCTAGCGAAGATGTGATGAGGATCATAGCGGACACCTTTGTCGTTTAAGATGTTAGATATAATAGTTCCATCTTCTAAGTAAAAATCAATGTTATATCTGCCTGTTGCGGAATATTTGTCTCTTAACAATTCATCTACCATAGTCTTTTTTCATCAGCTCTCTCAAGCATGTTTACATCAATTCCTCCGTTTATTAGTTATAATGGAATAAAATATTTCAACCTTTTTTTTTAAAATCAAGGGTTGCTGGTCATTCTTCTGTTTGAGTTTGACATTTTTATAAATGAACAAAAACAATTCGATAAGCAAGAATTTCGATGTTTTATTATTAAAGGACAATGACAATATTAAATGAATTTATGAATTAATTTCAAATTCATGCACTTAAAAATTAAAGCACCACTGTCAATGTAATTACAAAATTATAAACGTCAAGATATACGTATAGACTGACAATTCGAAAACCAAGAATTTTCGATGTTTTATTATAAACAAAACAATGACAATATTCAATTAATTTATGAGTTAATTTCAAATAATGCACTTCAAAATTAAAACACTACTGTCAATGTAATTACCGACTGACAATATTAATATAAAATTGCCAATTTAGTATGTCAACTATTCTGACATACTCTCTGGCATGGCACCTGAAATAGGAAGAATATAAACGGATTACACGAAGACATCAATCCAAAAAGTATTGGAGATGTTGTTAGAAAGTTCAAAACAATAACAAATAGTACACTTAAGGTAGCAATGATGATGATCATCGCGGACATCTTTCTCGTTATTGAAGTGTTGGCAGTCGAGAACCGAAGATTTTTCATTTTAAAACAATGAAGAACTGAAATGACCAGAATTGGCACAACAGCTATTATTAACACCAACAATATTGTATCTAGATTTGTTATCTCGTCGTGTTCAATAATCAACGGTACAACATTGTTCATAATAATAAAAATTACAGCCACGACGAGAAAACTATATCCCCATAAGGTCAACAATGTACTGATTACAAATGAATTTGTTAGGTACTGTCTACACTTGAGCGGATACGCAATCAGAACGAAACGGAGGAAAAACAGGAATACCACATCAGCTGATGAGTTAATCATTGCAATATAAAGCACTAATAATGCAACGAATAACAGGTTACCTTCAAAAAACTTATCATTGTCATAAATTCTAACAAACAATGATATCACAACAACTGTTAGATCCGTAATTGCCAGGCTACAAATTGTGATAAAGGTTGGCGTATGCAGATGCTTATTGTAAGTTATATATATAATGGTTGTAAAATTTCCCAGCACTCCGAGAGACAATATACAGTATAAAATTATCCTAAAAACACTGCTATCAAACATAGTCGGTCCTAGACGCTTATAGTAATCACCGAAATCGCTTTCATTCAAATATTCACCATCGCTGGATTCATTGAACGTTTCCTGATTGTTTAATGACATTTTGAAATCTTTCGAACGTTTCCTGATTGTTTAATGACTTTTTGAAATCTTTCGCTTTAGATCCATGTCGTGTACAGTTTTGTATAGTAAAACACGCACATTGCATACTTGTCGATAAACGACTTCTCTTTATAATTCTTCCTCCTATATTTGGTGTTTCCCATTATCTTTACGTCATTATCGATCGGTGTACAATTTAGCAGAAGAAAAAAACAATTTCAAAAAATGTCAAATTAAGACTTTTATGACTCCAAGTAAGGCCCAGACTGCTTATTTTAGGGATCAAACTCAACTCCCATGACGTTTTTAATAATTGGAATGTAGACAAATTTCTATCAAGCTAACTACATAGCACTTCGGGGTGTAGAACTCTGCCTGTCCATCATGTAAGCACGCTTGTTAGAAGCCCTGCATGCTTTTTTGGCCCTGCAGATTTCATTCCTACATCCATACTTTATTTTCCTCCTAAGAAGATCATGAAATAATATAAATTGTGTGTATAAATTTGTACAAATATATAAATAAATTGTTATATAACGGTCATAATGTTTCTTTAGATAAGAAGTCTCGATCTGATGTATAGAGCTGCGGTGTTGTTCACTAGTCTGAAGTTGAGCATACAAAAGAAAACATATTCGGAGCAAGTTAGATGAGTGTTTGTTGACCGAAAAGAACCAAGAACAGATCGTCGTCGGTAAGAGCGCATTATTCTGCTGACAACCGAATGTCGAAGAGATTCACTATGTCGATTCACCATAGATCTCGTATGTTGGCCGTGGCCAATCAAGCACAAGAGGCATTACAAAAACATTGGTAATGAGTTTTTTTTACACAATAAGCAAACTTGGTTTTCGTTAAAATCTCGTATACTTGAGGTAAGTTTGTAGAAATATTTACACAAATTTATTTCATAACAATTTCTGGGTAATTTCAAAATTGACGATGGTTCTGTATTGCCAAAGATTGTACGAAATAAGGAGAAATCAGGGTGGCAAGACAAACGGTCCTGACTCTGTAGTTTATGCTGCGATGATACAGAGGTTCTGACGATTTTCTTCCAGGCCCGTTTGTCGGGGAATGATCTGTCCTGTAACCAACTTTGCAAGTATTTCGCGAGTCCGTACAAGTGTAGAATTTGCAGAATTTCGGGAATGAAACTAAACTGGGTCCGTGCTAAATCGTAAAGAAAATAATATAGGCGTGTCAGAAATATTTTCTCTGTAAGGGTGTTGGAACTTAATGGACAAAGTCTTCCAAAGATGTTTTCTTGCGTCAATTTCTGCATCTATTGGTAGAACGTCAAAAAAATTCACAGATGTCAGATCTAAATAATTTTGGGAGATTCAATGCATTCTTACAGACAATGTGTTAAAAGGTATTGAGTTTCTGGAGATCAGAAGAGGATATGCAGTTACAGAGTTCACATCCAAATAAAGCAAAATGCAGCACAACAATTTTGTATTAACAAAAACAAAAGGTTCATAACCAATGTATGATTTATTAAATCAGACAAATGTAACACCAGTGGGAAAGGAAAAATGGAGTAAACATTTTGTTATTACAGAAAAACAATGGGTTTCAATCTTTTATCTTCCTTTTACCTTCGACTTTTTACCTTTGAGAGAAGTTGTCATACATCATAAACTACGAAAACAGGCGTGACTTGTCTCCATGGAGAAACAAATTAATTTTAAAAAACCATGACGTTCCACAATCTATCAACACATTTATATTTTAAAACCAATCTGCGACGCCTTACCCTTCATAAAAAAAGTTTCCTTACCTCATGTCCCTCGTTTGCAAATAATTTCTTCGGTTTTTCGTCTTTTGAAACAGATTGAACCCGTACATCTGAATACATTTATTTTATGCTTTTGATAACATATGTATGTCTTTAATCGAATTAGTATTTTCCGCTTTTTCACGCATTTTCACAGCTTTACATTAAGCTTCTCATCACTGCTTGTTGATGACGCTTTTAACAATTACCCCTATTCTCTATTTCTACATTTACTATTTGTCTTGATATCTGTGTTCCATTATGCACAATCAAACGCTTGAAAAGGGTTTAAAAATGTCAAAACAGAGTTCATCTATAGAAAATTTATATATAATTTCAATAATCATCCATTTATCCTTATTTATGCTGACATAATGATGGTAATAGCGAGACAAATTTGCCGTATGGCGCATGAATTAGAAAAAAGTTAAACGGATTCCATAAATGCGAGTGTCCGAGTAAATCAGAGGTGGTCATAAAGCTAAAACACAAACCACTGATAATATCTAAAGCATCAATTATGATGATAACACAAGACATCTTTCTTGTAATTGCTGAGTTGGCAATCGTGGATTAAAGTTTTCTCAGTTTTAAGCAATAAAACACCGATATAAAAGTTACTCTAAGAACAGTTATCAGTACCATCGATGTTCCTGTGACAGTTAAAAACTTTTGAGGTCACAATCGGAGAAAATTGGAGAAAAAACAACGAAACGATATCACCTGTTGACTTAAACAATGACAAATTTAATATGCAAAATAAAACTTCAAAGTAGATTTGAAAAAAGTCATTTTTTCCAGCAAGCATTTTCATCAGCGATATTCCAACAACTGTTAAATCCGATATTGCCGAATTGCAAATCGCTAGATATCTTGGAGGTTGGAGTTCTTTCCTGCAGGTTACACCCAGAATAGTGATTACATTTACAAGCATTGCTATCCTATAAAAACATGGACGTTATGACCATGAAAAATCATTCTTGTCCATCATAACTGTTCCTATTGTATTGTATTGATGATTGATTTGGCTTCCATTTAGATAATGATCATCGCTGGATTTATCCAACGCAACTATTTCCCACAGTACCTCCCAGCCATTTCAGTGCAGTATTGTTTATTCTACGTATATTGCTCATTTTTCTACCACTTTATATAATTAGGTATTCAATGTCCTGTCATCTTCCTGTAGGGAGGGTATGATTTCAGCCACAACGTAACATATTGGTTTGTTGTTTGTGAACTTGAACGTTCGCAAAATATTGCATATTGAATATGTGTTTAGTTTGGAGGTAGATGATGTCTAAATCTTGAATTAGATTTTTTATCGGCTATCTGTTCTTTTGTTTTTGTAAAAGATGTTAGAACTTGTTAACGATATTAAAGATCCATTTTAGCATATTTTATCTTCTTGTCATCAATTTAACTTGATAAAAATTGCTCTTCTCTCCTCCAGCCAATATGGCACTGGAGTTGGGAAACTGCTCCTTACCTAAAATTCAAGCAAACTTTAAGATTTTCATATAATTGGGACAATATGTTTTTATTTTTTGGCCGACTTTTGGCGTAAATCTTATTTCACATTTTTACAGTTTTTTGTCATACCGTTAAACTACAAAATAAGAAATATTCATATATTATTTCTACTATAAACTTGCGCTAGTTTGTGACTTGTTAACCTACTTTCTGATACTCTTTGTGCTAAAAAATTCGCTAACAAAATAATACGCATATGTCATCAGTTATGTCTCTGAAATTCAAGTTCTTTTTAAAAAATACTCACAAGCACCACAAGGAATAGTGGTGAAGATTAATAGCATTAAAAATGTCGAATCCCAGATAATATGAGGCAAATTTTGTAACATAAATAGTTAAATGTCAAAAGAGGATTTGATATAACTTATTTCCTTAAATAAATATAATATTAGATAAATAAATATTTCCGTAAATGTATATATCGTTTTATTACAGTGTAGCTCTAATTTATTAGACAATATTTTGCAAAACAGTGTGAGACTTCCCCATAGAAGACCTCCTATATAGTGAGTCTTCCAACCTGGAGAAATAATGGCTGTATAGTGAGTCTTCCCAATAACCGACCATAATCAGGCTTCTACTAAACGTGTTCGCTTTAGGTTTTATTCCACTGGACGATGTATAATTGCAGTAGAAACCGTCAGTAAGGCTTTCTCCCTTGTGGTCGTTTTTGGGTTTTATTAAACACATTCATGTAGTAATATGAGCATTAAAACTGTTTTATTAAAAGTATTATAGTATAAAATAAATCATCATACAAACTCGATTTATAATTATTTATTCACTAAAAATTATCATTAAAAAATATCATTAAAAAACGCGTAAAATTTGTTACTATTAACAAGACACATTTTTAAATAGCAATGCTTTTTATTTGATGTTTTCAATTACAAGACAAGACAGTGTAGCAATATCGACTTAACTTTGACTCCTTCATGATGCTTGGGCCATATATAAAGTAATGAACTGTCCTACTTTATAGGCTTTCGATGTCTAAAGCCAAGGTCCAAAGTCCGTAAAATATTGTTAAGGTATCTCACTTCTCAAGTTTTAATTTCATTGTGCAGATGATCATTATATTTTTAAAGGAATATAATTTTATTTATTAAGTCATAACAGAAAGATTATTATTTCATAATTACACAACATTCATAAAGAAAATTCATCTGAATTCAAGAAGCAAACAAGTTTTCGGGGGAACTATTTTTTTCTTGCGGAAGGATTTTTAGACGAATATGACAGAAACAAGCAATTTTATGAATTTTCAATATACTTTTCTGATTATTATACTTTATTTATTATTCACATTTTTAACATTTAATAAGTTTTTAACACATTCTATAGGTTCTGTGTGACATGTACAAAATTAAATCTTGAGAGAGTGATAGACGTTTAGCATAAAATCATGCAGATATATATAGAAAATGTCTTAATTTTTAAAGCCAAATTTTGCAAGAATTTTACCTTTGAAGCCATATATCTAAAATTTGACATCACTGGCCCCCATGTTTTATTATGTCAAAATGATACTGAATACATATCTAGGCAAACTGTATTAATCTTATAAAATTATTGATATTCAAAAGTGTTCATTTCAAATCAAATTTTAACTGTTATAAAATTTGTCTATTTTTAGTGCAAAAAGGTCACACAAAAATGAATGCAGCTTTGTACAATTTTTTTTTCGTAATACCCTTGTTTCGTGTTTCCTATATATTATGGTAACACCGCCTTTTCCATGGAAAAGTCGTTGGAATAGTGAGGTTTTTCGTCATCGATTTTGACGATACTACAAAAAATCTATATGAACTGTATCTAAATAGATTTTGTTTCACATTTGAGTTTATGTTCTGAAGTATAAAAATGTCACATTTTTCTCTGTCTAAGAGCGACTCAAAACACAGCGTGGATGAGAAAATGTCCACGAACATTCCATGACATAAGAGTTACCATGAGTGTACACAACAATAAACAAGGATTATAATGATTGGTCAGAATTAACATGATGTTATTAGTATTTATTGTCAGTTGGATATGCCCAATCTCCTTCTGCTTTGTAATAGAAAGTCCCATTCGCGATCGTTATACTATTTGCTACAATGGACGCCATCCGGCCAGAATTGTTGGCGCTTCTACTATTTGTGAGCAGTTGGGCGAGGCGTTGATTTTTGCTGTTCGAACTGAGTATCTCCAATTTGGCTTGAATAGGGTAAGGTGTGTGATATGAACACCTTTGTTTTCGACATGACTTTTGATTCCGACATAGATCAACTCTTTATCTTTATATTTATCAAGAGTGTTATCTCGACTCTTTATCTTTATCTTTATCAAGATTGTTATCTTACGGAACTGGTTTAGGAGAATCGCTGACCAGCGGTGTATCTTTGATCAGTTGAATGTGTTCTTCAAGTTTCACATACTTGTTTGATTTTTGCGATTGGTCAATAGAATTGCAAATAGATTGTATTCTTTTGGCAGTAATGAGATTTTCAAGGGTAGAGGGGGAGTTTAAAGGGATGTTCGTGTTATTTTTGGTGTGTTTAGCCACTGCATTTGCATAAAAATTGTTTGGGCTTAGAGAACTGTCTTGTTTTTGAAAGTTCTGAGAGATTTTATTCAGCCGTTTAAGTTCGTCTGTTGTTTTTGATTTGAAAGTTTTCAGTTCCATTTGATCGGTATGAATCTTTTAAAGTTATCATTCGATATTTTTTGGAAACTGTTATATTTTGTAAATATAGAGTATGCCTTGACTTTAAGACACTCGTGTTCCTTGCAAAGGAGGTCATGATCTAAGCGAAGTGATTTGAGGTAAGAGTTGAGAAAATTTGTCTTTGGATAACATACTATCATTCATGTCAGATACTCGCTGCTGTAGCAATTGTAGAGTAGTTCGTGTCTCAACTAATTCAGTTTTAGAATTTTCATTAGGTGCTTTGCTTTTGTCAAATATTTCCTTCAATCCGAATTTCTCCTAATATGTAAACATATACAAAGTATGACTATATCTTGCGTATATTACAGTGCTAGAGTTGCTTTTGGTAGTTTTTCTGTTTATAAGTCTTCCTGGTGGGCTGAGTCTCGTGAGTATAGAACACTTCGATACCACAGAGCTTTGCTCTCGTTTGCAGAAAAAAGTTCAAGTAGTTTGCTGATATAAATTTCTTTTGGCAAGTTTTGAAGTTGAGAATCAATGTTGTCTATGTATTCAGTATCAGAGAAATTTTCAATATTAACAAAAATGCAATTGGGAGTTTTAAGGGACATGGAAATTATAGTCATAGTCATGGTTGTAAGAAGTACTCGCGCCTTGGGATGTAAACATCTGTATAAACTCACAATTTTGCATAGATTCGTCAAGGTTGAGGACGTCGGTTAAAAGCCGTTTCTACTCTCATCAATTGTTTTGTTTTTTGCGCGCTATCGCACGTGTCTGTTTCAAAATCCTTTGTTTTGTTCTGGTCACTGTCAGAAATCAAATTTGGATTGGCAGGAAAAACTTTTCAATTGATATAAGTAATCACTCACGATAAAAACTTAATTGGACAACCTAAATTCTGAGCTTCTAGGTATTAAATTTTCAGTAACACTAGATGAAAAAGAAGACTTTAATCATTTATTATAATTATCTGAAATTAGAAAATTGTTTAATCAATGGAAGTCAAGAAAATTAACTCCAATTGGTCGAATTACGGTTATCAAGAACAAAGGTTCATTTGATACAAATGTAACCGAGCACAAAGGAGGCAGTTGATGGTTTCAGTCAATTTACTAAATAAATAAATAAAGGCATTGACCTATGACCAAGAAATAATATATTAGGCATATAATACAATTTTACATGTACGTTTAATATTTTTAGTTTCTATAAATCTTTGACAAAAAGCAACAGTTACTCCAGTATTCATTTATAATATAAAAAACATTTTTTGTAACAATTTAATGTTTAAACTTACAAACAAGTTTCAGAAATTACTACGACAAGTTTAACTGCAAAAATACGATAAAGTATAAACTTTGCAATTAAAATAAAATGCCCTTATCACGATCATGGTAGTAAAGAAATATATAAGTAAATATAATATTAACATACCACAACATGCAGCAGATACACACTGGGTTGACCGACGATGTTGAAAATGAAGTACTGCCTAATTTTACTTAGTTTGAACGGTTACTTATACTAAATAGAGAATTAAATTTATTGGATAATGAAAATAAGAAAGACCAATCAAAATTGAGAACCAATGAAACACGAAAGACTTTACTCAGCCAACTTAATCCAGTTGCGCAGTGTAACTGGCGGTTATTTAAAATTTAAGACTGTGTTTAACAAAACGGATAGTGAAAATAGATAAAACGAATAAATACATATAAAAAAATGATATTATCACACAAGCATTACCCAACTCAAGAAATAAATACGTAAAACCTTTGAATATGATATTTTTCATTTCTTATGGGTTTGTAAAGTTCATATAGTAAAAAAAAGTACAATCCTACAATATTATAGTCAGGGGGTCTCAAAATGGTTCATTATAGGAATTTTATCACAGCGCTCAAAGAAGCTACTTGGATAAGAAGACTTATTATAGCTGACACAAAATAAATAAAGCTTAAATTTATAATCAATTTTGAAAATCCATATCTCTGAAATATGGAGAATTTGCCATATTTTTCATTCATTTTTTATAAATTCTCTTGGAAAGAGGTGCTCCTCAGCTGGTTGAAAATAGATGAGCAAACTCCACGAAGCAAATCCCAAATTATAATTAAGGAATAATTCTTCGAGTATTATGAGGTG
This sequence comes from Magallana ariakensis, assembly GCA_020458035.1. Lineage (NCBI taxonomy): Eukaryota > Metazoa > Mollusca > Bivalvia > Ostreida > Ostreidae > Magallana > Magallana ariakensis. Next base: position 22,772,195 of record CM035813.1, read on the forward strand.
ATAATTTCTGTCGGGGCGTGATCAAATACCGAAGGGCTTTATTATAGATTTGATCACGCCCCGACCGCAATTATCACCTCATAATATTCAGAGAATGATTGAATAATTCCTTATACTTATTTTTATATATTTTTCAGCACTTGTACTATTAAAAGAAGAATAGAATATTAAGTATGTAAACCCCGCTTGCGCCCCAACAATACCTCATTTGAAATTATTGGACTGTATAGTACAAAATCGATTCGTAGTGTTATCACAGACTAAGACACTGGAATATGTAAGTATATGAGCATATATGGTAAAATTCAAAATCACAGTAGATAATAAATCAGTATTTTTCAAAAGATCCAAAGATAAATTTTATAGAGTATACAAGATTAAGAACTGCGGTTATGATCAGATTGCTTACACTCGCCAAAACATATGCATAACACAATATGGACTCATTATCCTTAATCATATTTTATTGTTTATCAATACATGTAAAGGTTGAAAACCCATGTAAAACATACTGTTAGATAAAAAGAGGAGTATGTACATCTATATCAAAATGGTGAGAAAAGGGTTACAACTATTCACAAAAAAACCTTGTAATAAAATCAATCACATGCATCAAAACAGCAGTGGTTACAATATGAAAAACTTCATAGGATTGTTCCTACGAATAACTATCTTTAATTTTAATATATGAAAAAGAAGAATATGCTGTATGCAGCTTTTGTTAAAAAAAGATGAAAAGGGCACTGATCACTTATTTTATGAATAATATATTGTAAAATAATTGTGGTGTGATGTTGAAGAATGGAATTGGCTTGATACAGTTTGAAATTTCAATAAAATTTGATATACAATTATGATGTTTTAGAAAATATAAAAATAGAGACATTTATGATTTGTTATAAATTGATAGCTCTTATTGTTAAACAATATATTTTTCAAGTAAATATAAAAGTAATCCAATGATACCTAATATAATTGCGTTGAAAAATGTCATAACAAAAATACTTTTAACTGAGTAATATTTGCTGTTGAAAAAAGTAAATATAAGGAAAATAAAACCTACTGACAGAATATATGTGAAAATTTGAAGTTTTATAAAGATTTGAGTAAGTGTTTTTTAGGGTTTTCAGGGTTTTTTGTTTTGTTTTCTGTTTTTCATTCTTGTGAACCTTTTTAAATATCATTTCAATTAGTAAATATAGTTTATATTATAAACTGCCTGCATCTCTCTCTCTCTCTCTCTCTCTCTCTCTCTCTCTCTCTCTCTCTCTCTCTCTCTCTTTATAAGTTTTCACCACATTTGAATTGTACAAAGTTATATATTATTTAGTAATCATTTAGAGATTCTATGATATGCATCTACAAATGCATTTATACTATATCATGCTAAAACGTAAAAAGCATAACAGCTTAGGCCAAAATTAATAAAATAATGAGATTAAAAAATTCATTAAAATGAAGGATATGTCATTTTTCCAAAACATAATGAGTTTTAAATTGCAATTTTGGTTGACAATTATTATTAGCATTTAAAACTTCCTTTTTAAGATGAAAAATAATTGGTTTTCAAACATATAGTTTGTAGTTGTTTTTAGCAGAATGATCCAAATCATTAAAAAATTGAAACGACATTGGCAAAAAATTCATTAAAAATACGCTATGAGGGTTCATTTGAAAGTTATTAGTTTTAACAAGCAAAGGTTCAGAAAGGTTCAGAACCTGTCTACAATTTTGCGAAAGAAAACCTAATTAGACAATAAGCTCCTCTTGTTTGTTGTGAATGCTCAAATTTCTTTCAGATTTGTATTTGTAAACAGTTTAAATCTTATCAATGCGCAATATATTGTATTTGATTACATGCCAAATATTTCATAGCGCCCAGTAATTTAAATATCACACATAGTTCTGTTCAATCCTATTAAACATTTATTTTTCACATTACACCAATGATTTGGCAAAAGTTTGTTCCCTTTTTGTGTGACAATCTTATAAAACTAACCATATGATAATGATTCTTAAAATAAACTTAATAATGGCAAATACATGAAAAAGTAATTCAGAGAAATTAAAATCATATATGAGGGCTGTTCAGAAAATTATAATTTCATAAGCATTAATCTTAGAATGGTCTTAGAATATTTTCTAGTCAGTAACATCAATATGTTCCATGAGGATGAGGATCAACCAATTTCGTTTCAAAATGGTGGCTGCTCAATTCAAAAGAAAGACCGCAAACCATTTGTTTCTTTGATAAAGCATGTCTAAAAATGGGATCTGATTTGAAGAAGATTGAAATACTTTGAGTTTAATCTTTAAAACCCATTATCTTGTTGCATGATATTTATGCTATTTACCTATTTATACATGTACACATATGGACAAAAATAAATACTTCCAAAGTCGATATATGTCGATGCTTCTATCATAAAACATGCATTATTAACTAAAAGCTCTTAAATTGGAATAAAAAAATCGTTTACAAATATAAAATTTTAACACATGTTACACAAATTTACACAAATATTTCAGAGCTCCGAATTGTAAGTTATTACTATTAACATATTAACGTACGTAATTCTCAAACATCTTTCTTCCTTGTGTCAGAGTTTTTTTTCTCTCTGTAGATGTTTATCATTCATACAGTGAAACAAACAGCTGATTTATGTTTTGTACAGACTATAAAATATTTGCCTTCTGACATTATCTCCATTCTAAAATTTTCCCCTCCAAAGAACATAAATACCTAACAAAGGTCAATTTACAACAATTTGGTAATAACAAATTTTGAAGCCCATTATTCTGTTACGATTTTAGTACCGCTGACGTGAGTTCGTGTATAATAAGTAATTCTAAAGCTTTTACTCTGATTGAGTAATTTGTGAGAAAACCATAATTCCGTGTCCACCGTACTGCATTTATTATCCCATGGTTTAAACAGGGGGTCTCCCCATATGCACCGATTTGATAAATGCTTACACGCTGTATTGATATCATAATTCTGTGAGATGTATAGTATATTGGGGATTAAAAAATAGTTCAACTATTTCTGTACTGTGTTCAAAAATTAATTAAACTAAATCGCGTGTTCTTGGTCCATAAAGACTTGGTAGATTGAAGTTTTAGATTTCTAATTTTAGATAGCATGTCTAAATAAGTACTTCGATTATCATAAAAAATAAATGTCATCATAATTGTTATTTCATTAAAGGTGTGTTAATTATGTTGATAATTTCTCCGACGTTTTATCGTTTAACAATAATTCAGTTTCATACTCTCAATAACCTTTCAGTTTTATTCTTTCTTTACCCTCCCCCCCCCCCCACAATAGTTGGAAGGATGTAAAGGTAAAGTTATAAAATAGTGCGTGGGAAGAAGGAATTGATTAAATCAAGTAGTATTACGTAAGAAGATTGTGCTGTGTCCACTAAAGTCTTGATTTCTTCTTTCTGTCTGTTAGTTGTACTTCAGTTGAAGAAGGTGATATATCTTATTTTTTTACATTAAAACAATCAGAAGATGATAGCAATTTTCACATATTTAAGAAGTAGAATAAACAAAATAACTTTTACACAACAGAAAGAAAGACAGCACAGATACAGTTAGTATTAGAAAAACTTAAATTAAAAAGTCCAAGTTGAATTCCTAATAAACTTCGGAATAGCCTGTATTCCATTTTGAAATTAAAATTTATCTTAAAATAAGAAAAAATGGAAGATATACCATTATTGAAAGTATAAACTCTTGTTTTCCTGACAATTATACATGCTATGATTTGCGTCAACGTTGCATGACGGTGTAAACTCATGTTTTTGTTTACTTATAAAAGTTACTTTTATTCTGTAAATAACAATGGTAAATTTTATCTCGTTAAAAAGATACACAATTTAATGGGTCTCTTTTCTTGCCAGAAAAGCAATGCCTTTTCATAAATATTAATGAAGAAAAGTAAAAACGACCTCATTGGCATGTCTGCGGGAAATCTGATGACATTATTTTTAGCTCTGTTACGATTTTGTATATACTCAACGGTAACTTGCGGATTGAAAATATACATGTATTCATGTATTATGAATGCAATATGTTTGCCATTCACGTCTGATCAGATACCCTTACTTTTGCATGTTTTAATGATTACATACAGACGAGCTTAAATAGAATTTAATTAAGGGAAAACACATACGTCATAGTTCCAATGAAGATTATACATAACTATACTCACGCGCTTGTGTTTTTGTTTTCATTTTTTTGGGTTTGTATTTGTTTACAGAACTATCTATGCAATACTGAGACAAAAAAATAAATAGTGCTTGTTGTTTAAAATTTTATATCTTTGTTACGTTATCTAATTAAGCATTGTAATTTATTTCAAGCATAAAAGTAACTTATAAGTTTTCAAACACATGCATTTTCCTTGTCCTTCAACAATAACGCAGAAGAAGCGTGTATAGCTTAAAGTAACATAGCCAGCGTACATCTTATGTTCATGAGCTATTTATGTGATGACAGATGACATCTTTCTCGCTATCGATGACCTCAATGACTTTATCTTATAACAATGAAGATAGAGTGGTGATTAGCAGAACAGTGACGATAAGAAGAATTTATCTTACAGGGATTAAATCCAGTTCAATTTCTTCTTTTCTGGTATAATTGTTGCTCAAATATTTAATGAAATACTTTAATGAAATGGCAATAAAGCTGTATTCCAAGAAGGCTAGTGATGCACTGAAGACAAGCGAATTGTTGAGGCACTGTCTACATTTCAACGAATGATCTATCGGTGCGTAGCGAAGGAAAAACAAGAACACTACATAAGCTGACGGCTTTATCATAGCAACCTTAAAAATTAAGTGATTGAAGGACTGCATATAGCTAGAAATGTGGATGTACGCAGCTTTTTTCTACATGTTATAAAAAAAGGTGGTATGAAATTTCAAAACAACCAGAGGAGATAGAAAAATAATCAAAATGTGAAACCCTCATTGTTATAAAAAGTTTTTGACCCTGAAACGTTGTGGGGCTCATCGAAATGGCTTCCATTCAAATATTTGTCATCGTGGGACCCATTCAATGCTTCCATTTTATAGTATAGGAATTGTTTAAATAAGATGCCGCCCGAATACAGTTGTTGGTTAGATGATGATAACGCCTCTTGCTCAGAAATACCATGTCAATGTGTTGATAAACGTATATTCTGTTACCCAAGGCATATTCATTGTATGTAAAAATACAGCGTGCCCTGAAATCGGTAGAAGATTTTACAAGAAGACATCGTCTTATCGGAAGAAAACCCTTCATTCTGAAATATTTTCAATTATTGCTTATCACTTAGCAGATCCCTTCTTGCCTATTTCTTGCAAAAAGAGTTTGAAATAAAGACTGTAGGATCATAGCAATATTTTTCAGAGCAGGATGAAAAATCAAATAAAAAAATCAAACGTCAGAGCTGCTTCACGTGATACGTAACAAAAGTTCTATTTATGATCAAGAAGGTTACTATAACCTAAAACTAAATATATTTCGGGCTTTTGAGTTCTTGGGAAGGAAATTTCCAAAACATCTGACCTGTTTTAATTAATTTTAAATATTTAACTTTTAAAAAGCTTTATACTTTAATTTAAACGAACTTGAAAATACAAAATGTGAAAAGTTTAAGACAAGAAGACGAGCAAACAGACACAAGGCAATCAGGTAATCGTAAAGCATATGGTATAATTTAGATTTCAATTTGCTTATATATGGATTTTGGATCAATGCTGGAACCCTAAGAAGATATTTAATGTTTAATATAGGAATATAGTTTAGAATTTGAATTTTTTAAATCATGATATTTAAACGTATACTATGTAACAGGTCTCAGGAGAGGATAAAAGACTGTATAAGTATGTAAGGGTAAACCTGTTTTAAACTATTTTTATCCAGAAATACATTATTACATTTTGTAATATCGTTATGTGTTAAAATATCCTGATTCTTTATTGCTGACACGCCAACCTCTAAAATAACAATGGCTAGAATAATAGAACATTTGACTGTTTAAAGCTACTTTTATTAGAGTTAGCTGCTTTGTTTAGAGTGATGGCAAATGTTACTTATGTGAACAATGTGGCCCCTTGGCCTTTTGTTTTATAAAGATTGAATTAATATTCAATTAATGTTACATGTACCATAATTTCATGAAATTCATGAGTTCATAATATTGACTTGTGTTGTTTGACAAGTTATTCGCGTATATATAATTATTATGACTAACAGAAACGACTTAAATTCCTTATAACCCATAACAAAGTTCAAGTACAGAAGTACTTTATTACGGAAGGTTTCCAAGTGATTCTTGCATCTTTAAATAATCATATTGTAATCTTTATCTTTCACGTTGTTTAAAAATGAAAAAAAAAACCTGTTGGAGATTATTATTTCATAGACTTCAAACATTTTGATTCAGCCTAACAGCTCTTGGTCTGATTCACATCGACCTCGGGCATATATAGAATGCGATATAAAAACTGCCACGTAATGATCATATATATTTTATCATATTACGACCGATAAACATACATGGTAACCTAGCAACAAAATTTTATGATAAACACGATGACTTCAATTTTTCTATAGTCAACTTTCCTGAATTATGTAGCAATATACCTTCATCACCTGCATATGATGTTTTTGCCTCTCAGTTAATTCGATACGCAAGGGCATGCTCTTCGTATGTACAGTTTCTAAGGCGAGGCAAGCTACTGACAAACAAGTTGATAAAACAGGACTATCAACAGTCTCGTTTGAAGTCATCTTTTCGTAAGTTCTATAGTCGATACAACGACCTTGTCAGCAACTACAATCTTTCACTGGGTCGCATGCTGACTGACGTTTTTCATACTAATTGATAGACCATAATTAATCACCTAATTGTCTACGGACTTTTCCGTTTTTTCCCGATTACGACAAAGAGCACACGGCGGGTGTGACCCGTCAGCAGAGGATGCTCACTCCTCCTAGGCACCTGATCCTATCTTCAATGTAATGGAGGTCCGTGTTTGCTCAAGGTTTGTATTTTGATCATCACAAACAAACCAAATCACCAACGTTTCGTTTTTTCCCTATTAAGGTATCCGATCTATAAAAGCCCCAGATTCAATGAATCTGGATGCATAACATATATGTATGGGATTAATACTCGGTATACTTGGACAACTTTTCATGTTTAAGTATCAGTATATTGGAGTAAAATATGTCCAAATTAATGACCTTTTCCTGTTCTTGAAGAGTTGCCCCCCTTTGATTTTAATCTATAAAAATGAATTTAAAAAAATATATACGGTATAAAATTTATCTTAAATAGTTTTTGTACTCCTGAAGATTAAATTCATCTTTTCACCGAAGTATTTATTGATATTCTTAGTATTTTATTTTTTATTTTAAGAAATGTGCTTGTCCCCATAGACCTGAATGCAATCTTCATTAATTAATTACTGCTTAGTTAATAATATTTTTGAAAATGTCCCTTGGTAAATCTTTTTCTACTCTAAAAAGCTTTGAATTAATGTCAGAGTATTTAATACATGATGGATATTCGGGGTTAGAAAAATTAGGTCCTAATATGGGTCGGATAAGACATTATCCCGATTTTGACATTTACCTCGATTATGACATGCCCAATTCGGACAGGGAGCAAACGGCGGATGCGACCGGTCAGCAAAAGGATGCTTACTCCTCCTAGGCACCTGATCCTACCTCCATCTTTTTGAAGGTCCGTGTTGTTCTGCTCTGAATTTGTATGTCGTTTTATGGATTTTTCAGATGGTTGACGGTTTGTTATTGTCATTTTTTCATGTATATATATATATATATATATATATATATATATATATATATATATATATATATATATATATATCCAAGAAAATATTTAATGTTTTGTAAAAAAAAAAACAAAAAAAAAAAAAAAGGAAAAAAAGTCACCTTCTTTGAAATAATATTATAAACACATTAACGATCAATTCTGTATATGTTTTCTGAGTGCAGCATTATCACCATCTTCCTGTAGATATAGCATGCTTAGATAAAATACTAGAAGTAATAACTAATTTAGACAGCCGTTGAAATGGTGCAAAGTGTACAGAGCTTTCAAAACAACACGAAAAATGGACCTCTATATATAAATATAGTTCAATAAAAATAACAATAAACACAGTTAAAATTCATAAATATACATAAAAATTAAAAAAGTCTGTTATCTGCAGAAGAAAAATTCTGTTCAACCACAATTATCAATTTTGTAAAACCGACAGATTTTTTTTTTCGTTCAAATAATTAGATGACTGTAGAATCAGCAGATATTCAAGAAATTAAAGATTTTATTTAGGATGTTACCAATTTTTTTTTTAGAACTATAATCTTTAGAAGATGATCAATAAATATATACGACATTCATTTAATGAGAATCCTTCTTACATAAGGACAGACATTTTTGATAAGGCACGTAAAATAAAAAAAAGATAAAAGGATCCAAGGAATGCACAATTGCAAAAAAAACGTCCAATGTAGTCATTAAGAAAAATAAAATGCCAAATAAAAATTTCAAAACCGCAATACTGATGATGACAGCGGACATCCTTCTCGTTATCGCTTTGTTGACAGTAGTGGACCGAAGTTGTTTTATTTTTACACAATGAAGAACCAACATGACGGCAATCGGCAGGACAGTCATTATCAGCATCAACGTAGCTGTAGAAATCCAATAGCTTATAAAAGAATCCCATACTCTCAAATCAAAGAACAGGTATTCAATGAAATATTTGAGTGAAATAAACATCAAGCTGTATGCCCATAAGACTAGTGATAAACTGATGACAAGCGAATTGGTGAGGTACTCTCTACACTTCAGCGGATAAGCAATTAGAGCAAAACGTATGAAAAATAGGAATATCACATCAGCTGATGACTTAATCATAGCAGCATTAAGGATTAAGATTATCCAGAATTCACGGTTTGTTCGAAAGAAGTCAAATTTGCGAGCTAACTCGATTATCACTGATATTGCGATTACAATAAAATCTGTGACCGCCAAACTGCATATTGCTAGAAACGTTGGTGTGTGCATGCCTTTCCTGCATGAAATGACCAAAGTAGTAATCAAATTTCCCAGCAATCCTAAGATATAGAAAGATAAAGCGCTAGCTATCCAACTAACATTGTATTCAAAGTAAGTCGATCTTGAAACGTTGTATGTCTCATCGAATTGGCTTTTATTTAAATATCTGTCATCGTTAGATCCATTCAATCCTTCCATTTTTTTCCAGTATTTGGATTTTTTTACAATCCCGTATAGCCAGTTTACAGTTGTTGATTTGATGAATTTTTAAATCAAATTTCTCACTTTTCCTTATTTAATGCAATATTCAAGTAATTCTTCACACCAAACAGGGAAGATAGTTGATAATAATTGAGATACAGATAGATTATGCCGATGTATTTATACAGATACCGTCTGTTCCGTAAAGGTTATTCACTGCAATTGGAAGGAAAACGATTACGATTGAGACGGAGAAAGATTTTGCCGATTCATTTATACATATCTGTACGTACCTCCTGTTTCCGCATGACATGTTCATTGATCGGTGTATAACATAGGAGGGAGAACTATAAAGAGAATGCGTATATCGACAAGTGTGTAATGTGTGCGTTTTACTATGCACAACTGTACACGGCATGGATCTAAAGCTACGTATTCCAAACTGTCGTTAAACGATTAGGAAACATTTAATAAATCCAGCGATGGTGCATGGGGTTAGTGATTTTCGAAATTGCAGTTAATAACAAAGCAGTCGCGTGAATCTTATGACTTCTTTATTGGCAATGTATCGTTAATTACACAGTTAACTCTTTATTAAATATTTGAATGCTTGAATTTTAACCTTGAATATATCAGTTTTTGTTTTTTATGACACTCATTAATGGCCAAGATTTGTGTTAAAGCTTGCAAGTGTGGGTGTTAAACAAAATTAAATGCCACTGATTTAGCTTTACCGAATATAATTGAGTTGAACATTTTACAATTTAGAAATTAAAAAACAATATAAGAACAAATCCGTAAATTCTCCAAAAAAATAAATAATAGCAATATGTTTTTTTTCAATTTCTTTGCTAAGCATTATTAAACTACGAATAAGTATTTTAATGTATATTGATAAAAACCTTTTAAAAATGAATTATACAAACACTCAACCTAAAAGGTGCTTAATAAAATGTATTACGCATATTTTAAAAATTGATCTATTTAAGGACCAACAATAGAAATATAACTTTCGTCGTTATACGGTTTATTTTTACATAACACAAATTAGCCATGCGCCATGACCTCTTTTGTGCAGATCTTAATTCTTTAATAATCTTAAGATATAAAGTAATGCATTTAATTTTTTTTAGTTCAAACTGATTGAAATTTTGCTTAATTATGTCGATAAATATTTATGATAATATAACGTAGAGTAAAAAATCTACGGCAAACGTTTGAGTATTATTTATTGGCCATCATATATGATGTATTTTGATAATTTCAAAATATCGATTGTACCTACATCATCTTTAGCATGTGATTTTTTTGCACAATAGTTTTACATTTGGCACATTTAGAAAGTTTTATGCAAATCAATAAAATTATAAAATTCAAATGTCTCAATAGAGTTATCTAATAAAGTACAAAACACAATCCAGTTTTTTTCTCAAATAATTCGAAGAATGACAATTTGTTATACATGGAGAATAAATAAAAGAACATAACATTTTTTGATCCAGATAGTTGGACATTCCCATTTAATCCTGTTTGTACCATATTTATGTATTGCTAACATTCATAACATTGATTAGTAAACATCTTAAAACGTATGAATTGGAATAAGCAAATTCTTCAGTAATGTCATAGAGTTAACCTTTATTTTCATATTGCCTTTTTAAAATAATAATCTTCAGTAAGCCACCTTTTATTTGCGACGACTTTATTTTACTGTTTGCTGTAGATGAACTGGTCTTATTTTCGGGACGTCTCATTTTCGCGATCAAAATTAAAATATCTTGAAATGAAGACCACCTTCCTAGTGTTTCTGTTTTAAATTTTGCTTGGATTTACTTTCAACAGCATCACAAAATATACAATGACAAAGAAAATCCTCTAGAATATTGTCATAACATACTTGTGTGTATTGTATACTTCATATAATTAATTAGGGTCTTCCCGCGAGCACGCGAGTTCTCGAAAACGGCTCGGTCGATTTTAATGAAACTTTCAGATCTGATAGATGTTGATCTGAACCTTATTGGAAATTTTTTATATTGATGACGTCATTTTCGTCTCTGAGATATTGACGATTTAGTGAATTTTAAAGGGTCTGCTTGTCCATTGAACTCCTCCTTAACGGTAAAAGATATTGAGTTCAAATTTTCAGGGATGATAGACGAAAAATTGTAGATATGTCTAAAGGCGATAATAAATGCCTGGCTCAAAGAGCCTAAAAACTCGCCTGGACCCGAAAATTGAGATTAAATAAACGTTGTAATTTTTTCGGGTTTTCTTTGTTTATCTCTTTTCTGAAAAATATTTTATAATATAAAAAAAGTTTATATTTACGAGATCTTTTATTTGATATCAAGAAAAAGGGGCTGGCCCCTAAAATTAGGGGACCAGAGGGCTCTAAAGTTTTTTATCTGTAGCCCTTTACTGATAGATATTTTGTAAAAGGTTATAGAAGCAAATATGTTTATCTCACAGTTATTTATCCAAGCAATGTAATGATTTTATCATGCGTTACGTAATTAGGGGTTTTTAGGGGCCAAAAGTCCAAAATTTTGATCACCCATATCTCAGAAAGAAAAAATATTTTGAAATGCAGTATAGAAGGAAAGATGCTCAGAATGATATACTTAACAATATGCAACCTTTAAAATTTCGTTAAACGGCCCCTATAAGGAGATAAGGGACCGGCCCCTAAAATGTTCTTTCCCATATATCTCAAGAACGGTAACGATTTTCTAAACACTTATTGAACAAACTGTGTTTAGAATTAAAGGACCTTTCATTTGATATCAAGAAAAAGGGGCTGGCCCCTACAATTAGGGGACCAAAGGGATCTAGAGTTTTTTTTATATGTAGCCCTTTACTGATAGATTTTTTGTGAAAGGTTATAGAAGCAAATATGTTTATCTCACAGTGATTTATTCTAGCCATGTAACGATTTTATCATGTGTTACGTAATTAGGGGTTTTTAGGGGTTAAAAGTCCTAAGTTTTGATCACCCATATCTCAGAAAGAAAAAATATTTGGAAATGCAGTATAGAAGGAAAGATGCTCAAAATGATGTACTTAACAATAAGCAACCTTCAAAATTTCGTTAAACGGCCCTAAAAGGAGATAAGGGATCGGCCCCTAAAACGTGTTTTGCCGTATACATTAAAAACGGTAACGAATTTCTAAACACTTGCTGAACAAAATGTGTTTAGAGGTAAATGACCTTTTATTTGATATCAAGAAAAAGGGGCTGGTCCCTCACATAAGGGCACCAGAGGGCCCTAAAGTCTTTTATCTGTAGCTGTTTACTGAGAGATATTTTGTGAGGGTTATAAAAGCAAAATAAGGTATAATACGTTTATATATCCTAACAATATAATGATTTACTTATCTAATTAGGGCTTTTAGGGGCCAGATGTAAAAAGTTTTATCGTTTCTATCTCAATTGGAAGAAATGCTAGTATTTAAAAAAGCAGCGTAAGAGAACTTATAAAAAGCGATGCAGAAAAGCATAAGTACTCCAATCTTTTTACAGATCATGTTTTCTTGTCGATGATGTCATATCACCTTCTTAAAATCGTACGGAAGACCTCCTCGTTGCTCGCAACGAGATCGTGTCTATTTCTTATTAAGGTCTTCCGTTTCCAACGGAAGACCTTATTGTTATTCTTCGGATTCTTTTTCTTCTTCTTCTTTTTTTTCTTACCAATTTTGTGCACGCGATATCTCAGAAATGGCTCGACCGATTTGCACGAAATTTTCAGATCTTACTAACTATGCTCTGAACCTTATCGGAAATTTTTTGGTTGATGACGTCATTTCCGTTTTTGAGATATTGACATTTTAAGGATTTTAAGGGGGTTGATTTGTCCAAGAGTGTTCTCATAAACTACAAACGATATCGATTTCAAAATTTCAGGGATGATAGACAAAAGATTGTTTATCTGTACAAAAGCATTCATATTTGCCTAGCACAAGAAACGCCGGAGCGCCATAGGGCTCGAAAATTGAGATAAAAAAAGCGTTGTAATTATGCTTGATTTTTTAAGTTTATCTCTTTTCTCGCAAATATTTTGTTAAGACATGTAGAAGAAGAAAGATTTTTATTTACAAGATCTTTTGTTTGACATCAAGAAAAAGGGGCTGGCCCCTCAAATTAGGGAGCTAGAACCCTTAAAAGTTTTCACTTTATAACTCAAAAACGGTTAAGATTTCGATATGGCTGTCGCTGCAAAAGTTGTTCATTATGATCTTAATAATGTCGTAGCAATAATATTTTGTTCGGGTATTGCGTAATATGAGTGTAAAAAGCTTGACTTGTTACCATGTATTTGTGTTTTATTTGCCAAAAAACGGGGTATTTGTGCGTATGACTGACGTAAAGTGTACCAGTTTACATACGGAAAGATTTTAATTATTTTCAAGTGAAACACATTATGGATAAAAGAACTGCTTCTTTGCAATGCATTTGAGTCACATTTAAAATCAAGCTGGATTCCGAGCTGTATATCCGATCTCTTGCCCGCGGCCGAGGAAATAGGTCGCGGCTGTAGATATCGAGCGGTCTGCCGTTATATAATACACAAGATTTGCGCCTTGCTGTAATGCACACATGGGTTTCTTTTTGTAGCTGCAAACACAAAAATTCCTATTTAAACGATTTTAATAGTAAACAAAAAAAGATTATACATTTACCTACTACCATCGACAGTGTACCAGCTTACATTTGGAAAGTGTTTAAACAGTTTAATTTTTTTCTAGTGAAACACATTATGGATAAAAGAACTGCTTCTATGCAATGCATTTGAGTCGCATTTAAAATCTAGCTGGATTCCGAGCTGTGTATGTAAACAATTATTCTTGCCTGCGGCCGAGGAAATAGGTCGCGGCTGGTCTATCGTTATCCAATACACAAGATTTGCGCCTTGCTGTAATGCACACATGGGTTTATTTATGTAGCTGCAAACACAAAGAATTCCGATTTTAACGATATTAAAGAGTAAATAAAAAAGATTATACCTTTACCTACGAAGTAATGCTGTTTTAGTCTCGTAATTAAAAATAAAATAGATAGTATGACTGTCATTGAAAAAAGGCGTTCTTTGTGATCTTGTCTATGTCATAAAATAGTTTTATTGTTGGAAAATAAAATTCAGTTATCAAACTGCAAACATTTTAAACCCACCACGTTGAGTGTACATTTACATAACACGGGCCGAGGAGATGCTGCGCTAGTGGACAACCGATTCGCTGTAGTCTAGGACACATGCTTCTCGTGTTTATACGGTATCACACATTTGAATGTTCATTGATTCTTTGTTAAATTATTTTCATTTTCAATTATATTGGTTAACGATGCATCAGACCATTGATTTAAATCATAGTGCGTAAAATAAAGAAAAAAAACTGCCTTCAATGAATATAATACAACGTTTTACAGTCGTACGAGTTGAAATGTAAATACATTCACCTGTGTCTATTTCTGACATTTTGCTGCTGAGAATTTAATGCATTACACTACCCATTTCAACAAAATAGGCGATATTCACAACATGATTATTCCAACACACACACAACTTAAGTATCTGTAATCTGTGATAATTCATTTGGCTAATATATTAGAATTTTTTATGAGTTATGAGAGAGAGAGAGAGAGAGAGAGAGAGAGAGATAGAGAGAGAGAGAGAGAGAGAGAGAGAGAGAGAGAGAGAGAGAATTAAGCAGGGTGTAGTAAGTAAAGTGAGTTGAAATATATTTAAAAAGCGTTCGAGAGATAAGGCATCTTAAGTGGTACAATGTTACATGCTTGCGGTAGGTGCGGGCACGATAAAACTAACCAATATTAAACAAGTTGAAGTTTTATTTACATTCAGGCCGTAAAACAATAATGGTCAAACTATTGGTTTAACCTCTTCTGGGTGGTATTCCGATTCATTAAAAAGCATACTCATTGTTGATTTTATTCTTTCATTTAATTAAATTTAATTTTTTGTTATTGATTATAAAAGAATATGTGAGTTTTTAAAAAGTTTATGTACATTCGGTGAGTAAAAGATTTGATTAGATTCGGACAGTTGAAGATCGAGTAGAGGACACATGGTTAAAAATACTACTTAGTAGATTAGGGAAATTTTCAAATTGAATGGGCTTTGCATATGCAGGCACACTCGAATAATTAATACATAAATTATATGTATTCTACTAAAACGTCTGTATGCTGTATTATGTATTTGCTGCCTGAATAGGACTATTCTTCCCCAAAAGAAGCGCTCGGCGATCGCGTAAAGAAACTTATGTATAGTACAACACCTGATTGGAGTAAATGCTTATATATTTTTTCTTTAAAAGTTAACTTTTAACCAACCGAAATTGTAGAGCTCATGGAGTCAATAAGCAAATCAAATTTGCCAATTAGGCAATAGCAGTTATCCAATGCCTATGATTGATAATTTTACAAGGTAAATTAAATACATGTAAATAAGAATTTTAAAGCACCCCCTCCCCCTTGTTAAGAGCTTCCGTTTCCTGCAATATTTAAACAGCCCCTATAAGGAGATAAGGGATCGGCCCCTAAACGTTCTTTCCCTCAGGAACGGTAATGAATTTCAAAACACTTGTTGAACAAAATGTGTTTAAAATTAAACGACCTTTCATTTGATATCAAGAAAAAGGGGCTGAACCCTCAAATTAGGGGACCAGAGGGCTCTAAAGACTTTTTATCTATAGCCCTTTACTGAGAGATATTTTGTGAAATGGCATAAAAGCAGATATGTTATCTTACAGTTATGTATCAAAGCGATGTAATGTTTTATCATGTGTTACGTAATTAGGTCCTTTTAGAGGTCAAATGTCCGAAAAATTAATCACCCATATATCAGAGAGGAAAAATCTTTTGAAATGCAGTATACAGGAAAAGATGCTCAAAATGATATACTAAACAATATGCACCCTACAAAATTTCGTTAATCGGCCCCTATAAGGGAATAATGAATCAGCCCCTAAAACATTTTTTCCCATATATTTCATGAACAGTAACGATTTTCAAACACTTGTTGAACAAAATATGTTTAAAATTAAAAGACCTTTCATTTGATATCAAGAAAAAGGGACTTACCCCTCAAATTAGGGATCAAGATGGGTCTAAAGATAGGGATCAAGATGGGTCTAAAGTCATTTACTGAGATATGTTTTGTACTATGTTATATAAGCAAAATTAGGTATAATACGTGTATATATCCTAACCATATAATAATTTTCTCATGCGTTACCTAATTAGGGTTTTTAGGGGCCAGAGGTAAAAAAGTTTAATCTTTTCTATCTCAATTGGAAGAAATGCAAGTATTTAAAAAAGCAACGTAAGAGAAAAGCATTGCAGGAAAGCAATAGTACTCAACTCCTATTTCAAGATCATGTTTATTTGTCGAAAATCAAAGTCGATGATGTCATACCACCTTCTAAAAATCGGACGGAAGACCTCCTCGTTGCTCGCAACGAGATCGTGTCTAGTTCTTCTTATTATTATTCTTTTTATTTTTTTTCCAACTCAAATAACTCAAAAACGCTTGCTTCGATTGTCTTGAAATTTACAGGTCTTTTATGCCTTTTACAGATCTCTATGATATGAAAAAATTAGCTGATGACGTCATCACATTCGTCACTTATTGACGTTTTTCACGTTTTAAAAAGTGATTTTGTCCGGAGCTTTTATCATTTTTGTTTAAAGCTAGAGCTCTGAGATTTTCAGACAAGTTAGAACTGTCGTTTTACTTATGACTTACGGCTGGAAACTCAATTCGGACACTTCCGGTAAAAACCGGAAGTAAAACCAATTTTTTGAAATTTTCATGTTTTTCAATTTTAAAAATAAAAAATACTTATATGATGGCAATTTATATGCTGAGTGCGAAACTCAAATCCGTTTAAAAATCGGACGTTGCGTTATAGAGTTATAAGGGTTTGAAATTTATTTTTCCGGAAACTTTGATTCCGCGTTCTTGGTTTAAAAAATAGTGTTATGTTTAAAGTGAAATTAACTCGTACCAAAAATAATTCGATTTTTGTTAAGTCGTACTTTGACACATTCGGATTTTTTTTGTTAAGTCGTTCTTGGAATCGTTAAGGTTTTTGTTAATTCGTACTAAAAATCATTCGGATTTTGTTAAGTCGTACCAAGAATTATTTGATTTTTTATCTTTTTGTTTTAGTTACTCTTGTTATTGGTTAAAGAACTTTGCTCCTTACAGGAAGATCTAGCTTTACTATCGACATTAACGGAAGACCCACTCGTTGCTTTGCAACGAGCTTTGCTCTAGTTATTTTTGTTTTACTGATAATCAACCGTTTTTCACTGACGTTTATGACATGAACTAAACAAACCTTTTACGAATAAAGAACATTCAAGTATTACGTATTTTTATGTAATTTGTTCTTATTCAGTCTCTATGAAAATTGCGTGTTGTTGAATAATAAATTTTAGGATATATTTATAATGATTCAATTTGAGAGCATTTTCATTGCATAATTAAGGCACATCAAAAGTAAGCTGAGCTTTTACAGACTAATTAATGTTGTGTAGCTTTTTAAAATGAAGCAACGTTAAGAGAAGGGAAAATTGACAGACCCATTCAGTGACGTTCTGAACACATGACAGTCATGTAAATTGAATTGCTTTGAGAAATACAAAAACAATGATAACATGGTCACTTTCCACAGTGTTCAGAACATTTAATAATTAATAATAACAGAGATTAAATGTGAGAATAAACTTACTGTAATAAAAATGTTTCATCATATAATTTAAAATTTTGTTATTCACAGGATGAATGACCATCTTTAAGTTCTCCTTAAAAATAACTTAAAGGTACTTAAAGGTAGCTTAAAGACGATCTTTAAGCCACCTTTAAGCTATATGTGTTGCTTAAAGGTGGCTTAAAGAAAACGTAAAGATGGCTTAAAGGCAGCTTAAAGACTATCTTTAAGCCACCTTTAAGCTACCTTTAAAGACAACTTATAGGTCCTTAATGTCCAAACGTCCAAACTTCTTTAAGCCACCTTTAAGCCATTAAAAATCTTTTAATTTAATATTGTGCTTAATTTACCAACAAAATGTATTAACTTTATGATAGAAAAGGTATTAAAAACGGTTTTTGTTCTAGAAAATAAAATGAAAAAAAAATACAAAACGCCCATGACGAGGATTGAACCCGGGACCCTTCATTTACCAGCATTACCTCACTCCCTCTGCGCCACGGAAACTTATACATTTTAGAAGGTTTTTATATCCTATTAATTAGTGGCTATTGAATCAATGTATTGAGTGTGTATTTTTTACTTGAAAAGATTTTGACTTCCATTCAGTTTGTAACAATCAATTATATCTAATTTATAAATTAAATGCCTGCATGTATTTAGAATGAAATACGAAACTTGGTCTTCGGTGAAAAAAATATATTACACCTAAATGCTGGAAACCGTTAGGCTTACTAGTACTTAGTTAATAAATTTAAACCAAGTAGATATAGGCTATGTTAATCTAATACATAGCTAAATGAAATTAAATGCAAGGAAGAAGATGAAACTATTTCTTTTATTAAATGCATTGAACCTATTAGCTAGGGTATTAGTTCTACGCAATTTCCCGGTTTTCATGATCACGGCGCCGTTCCATATTAATTATTATACATTTACATCAGATCTAGAATAACAAATGAAATGATATATGTTTAAATGTTTAATTGTATACATGATTTTTAAACTATCAATTCTATAACAAACAATATTACCAATTACCGGTGACGTATTTACTGCATGTGGCAATTGCAAATGATGTATGCATATACTTGTACATAAAATTGTATGATGTACCAGACGAGGCCGGGTATGTGACATATTTACCCTTATACATATATTTAAATAATTAACCCCCATTTATGATCACCGGTACAGTAATTAATTAGCCTCTAGATTTTACTCTTACATGCATGTATCTTTAATTTGTAGACGTAACGTTTTTAAAACCCACAGCTAGGAAATAATACTTTGAAAATGAATTACAAATGTAAATAAACTTTCATTCACTAGACTTATCGTATACACGTACATACTAAGATTTCAACGCCTTTAAAAACCCTGACGTGCACCTGGGCACACGACACGCCTGTTGTGTATATCTTGTATATTATGTGTTAGTTCCAGGGGTTTTCTTAACTTGGACAAACAATAGACTCTAATTAGATATACACAAACGAACAAAACTATGTCTAGACAAACAAAGCAGTAATATCCCGCCCGATATAACCAAGGCAGTTGAGAGTCTTTTCATCTTTAACATGTATCTAGCATATCTAGATTATTAGACCTAGAAATAATTAAAATTGAAAAAAAAAATCTTAAACCGATTAAATTAAATCATGCATTATTGGTTCATTTTTTTTATTTTGTTTAATAACCGCATGAACTAAGAGAGAGAGAGAGAGAGAGAGAGAGAGAGAGAGAGAGAGAGAGAGAGAGAGAGAGAGAGAGAGAGAGAGAGAGAGAGAGAGAGATTTCACCGATTAATATATAATAGGAAACAAACATACTTTAATATCATTTCATGCGCAGATTTAGATACAGAGACTGCGCTCACCCCTACAATAATTTTGAAACAAAAAAAAATTATAAAGAATTTTATAACGGCAATCTGTGTCCATTGGAGCAGTGTTGATAATAGCGATCTGTGTTTAATGGAGCGACAATTAAAACCGCCTGGAACACCCCCCCCCCCCCGTTCCTTGGAAATTATATCATCACTCGGATCACCCCCTCCCATCCCTATAAAAGAGCTTTTGCATTTAATATATGTTTTCAAGATTAATCTGTTCAGCTTGATCAAACCCGACTTAAAGGGAACTTAAAGATGGTGTAAAGACAACTTAAAGGGAGCGTAAATGCCACTTAAAGATGCTTAAAGGTGGCTTAAAGATGGCTTAAAGGTGACTTAAAGAAGTTTGGACATTATGGACCTATAAGCTCAGCTTAAAGGTGACTTAAAGGTGGCTTAAAGATTGTATATCCTTTAAGCCACCTTTACGCCACCTTTAAGTCACCTTTAAGGACTTGCTTAAAGATTGTTTTTCGCCCTGTGATTGATACATCCCATACAAAGTTGTTGCCTAAAGGATGGTGTTTACTAAGGGTTTAAGTTTTCAAATTCGGATTGTTATTAGGTTGAATGTCATGAGTAATGTAACGAAGAATATTGACCCGGGTTGAAAATTGACCCGGGTGTCATTTTTCAACGTTGAATATTGACCCGGGGGTCATTTTTCAACGTTGAAAATTGAGACCAAAAGTCGTGAAATTTATACCCGGGGTCATTTTTCAACAGCTTGAATTTTTTTTTTTCTAAACACTGATGACCCCGACAGGTTGAAAATTGACCCTGTTGAAAATTGACTCCAACTGATTTGAACTTGCTCTACACTGGTTAAATGTACATGATCATGTATATACCTGAATGTTTTAGTTTTAACACTTTAATTCTGTCCGATACATATGCGGACGATGCTGATTTATTTTAGGTTGATTTGTCGTATTACAATCATTTAATATTAAGGCTGAAAACTTGGTACATGTTCATGTATCCACTAATTCTATTACGTAAATAATTAAAAGCTAAGAAGATGACCTTTTGCTTCTGAATGGGACGGGCGAGTCGGGCTCGCTATTTTTTGGTCATAGAATTGATTTTCATTCCCTTTTGGGACAGAATTTAAAGGTCACTAAGGACAGATTAATTATTAATCTTTACTGTCATAATTTTTTGTAGCTTAAAGAAAATAGGTTATTTGTTTTTAAGTGTACTAGAACAGAATACAAATTAATGTCTCTATTTAAAATTTTAAAAACTGACATCAACCCCCACTTTTCCCTTTATAGGGATATAATGATTGTCGCTTAATTGATGTTAACTTTTCATAATCTTTGATAAATATGTCCAACAAATACTGACCGTTAACGTTACTTTTTAGGTAAATGGACATAGTTTAAATTCTTGGGCACCTGACGTTGTATATTCTCATAATAAAAAATGTATACCCACGACCTTATAATATTGTATTATTGGATAGAGGGTATATATTTTTATTATGAGAAAAATATAAAACGCCCGGTGCCTGTGCTTGATTCTGGGAAGTCAGAGTATTTTTCTGACAAATAATTAATGAATAGTGTTATATTTTTATCTGACAAGTCGTCAACAGTTTTTATTTAATTTAATCGACTTAACAATATTTGTTCGCAAACTTGCCAGATAAACTATTTTGAAGCACCAGCTCACTTTCTGCATATACATAGTTCTTTTTAAAAAGATCACAATTGATCTCTATCATTTTTTTGTTTTCAATTTCATTAACTACGTGTAGATTAGAAATACATGCACCTGATTTATATATTTTTCTCATTATAAAAAAATATATACCCTGTACATTAATAATGTATGTGCGTGTGATAGGAAGGTTTACCACCTACTCTGACCCCATCGCATGATCCTCTACTTCATTTTCACATGTTTATCACTTTTTCTTTGTATGCAAGAACAATGTAAATACAAGAAACAATCTATTTGAATTACTTTTTAATAGGCTTGAAGAAACAGTTATAATTAATTCACATTTGCTTATTTGGGGTAGTGACAATTTATCTTACAATACAAACTGCTTTATTTTTTCAGCAGTTCAAAAGTTTATTAAAGAGTCTGGAAGATTTAATAATTAAATTTCTTTTTGTTATTGCTGTTTTACACTGTGTATCAACATTATTTACTACATATTCGCAATTACTTTGTAAATGCATATTTATGAATATTACTGTTATAAACTCAACAACTATAAGTAACATGTAATAACACTATGACAATTGTATATATTGTATTATCATTAGGAGAGGAAGATATAAGTTGTAAGAACTTGTTTCCAATCCTTTTGTGTAATTTACACAATAAAATATGTTCAAATCAAAATCAAATCACTTCATTTTCACGTACGATTTGTTTAAAAAAATGCAATTTAACATTTCATTGACAGAAATAATCAATTAAAACTTCTGTTAAGTTTTTGTGATCAAAGCTATTTAGAAACTATAGAAGCAAAATTACGTTATTGTCATCCTGTACAAAAATTAGGTTGCTAACTTGTTATATATTACTTTAAGCAGAATGGTTTATGTCTAGGAAAAAAATTGATTTATCCTAATAGCATTTTTTACAGCAAAATAAAACACTGAAAATTTAAAGAGTATGCATGAAAATAAAGTCTCAAATCCCTAACATTTCCGAAATACTAATATAAAAAATGTTAGGGGAAATGAATTTAAAAACAAAAGAATGATTGCTAAATATAAGAGAATACTGTTAGCGTATCGTTATATTGTAAATTTGTTATTTACTGGGTTGGTAAAAATTTTATATAACCACAGTTATAACATACCGAGTGTGTGCAAACACAAAAATCACAATATATCATATTGTAGGTTTTGTATTTACACCTATCCAGAATACTTACACTGAACAATATCAAAAATGGGTAAGAGTAAAACCAAAATTAACGATATGACGTATTGCAAATTTTCATTAGGGTCTTCCGTTTCCAACGGAAGACCCTCTTGTTATTCTTCGGTTTCTTTTTAGGGTCTTCCGTTTCCAACGGAAGACCCTCTTGTTATTCTTAGGTTTCTTTTTATTAGGGTCTTTCGTTTCCAACGGAAGACCCTCTTGTTATTCTTCGGTTTCTTTTTAGGGTCTTCCGTTTCCAACGGAAGACCCTCTTGTTATTCTATTGTTAGGGTCTTCCGTTTCCAACGGAAGACCCTCTTGTTATTCTACTGTTTCTTTCTATTATTATTATTATTCTTAATATTCTTTTTCTGCCTTCTTTAAAGCTTTATTTCTCGAAAACTATTCATCCGATTTGCACCAAATTTTCAGGACTTATACAGCATCGGAGGGGACAAATGTTTTTAGTTAAATTTTTTGATGACGTCACTTCCGGTTTAAGATATTGACGATTTAATGAAATTTTAAGGGTCATTTTGTCCACGCAACTCCTCTGAAACTATTCACGATAGAAAGTTGAAATTTTCAGGGATTGTAGATGAAAGTCTGTAGATGTACCGCATTGTTTTATAATATGGATAATACGCAAGGCGTTAAAGCTCGCCTGAGGTCGAAAATTGACACCAATTATTTTTACAAAAATTTTGCACATTTTCTGAAATATTTTTAAACCTGTAAATATTTTGTTAAAACATGTAATGTAAAAGTTGTTTCTATTTTCACGGGCTTTCATTTGATATCAAGAAAAAGGGGCTGGCCCCTCAAATTAGGGGCCAAGAGGGCTCTAAAGTCTTTTTGCAATAACTCTTTACTGAACAATAATTTGTTATCAATTATAGAAGCAAAAATGTTTATTGTACAACTGTTTATCTATATAGTACCACACCTTAATCATATGTTACGTAATTAGGGGTTTCAAGGGGCCAGAAGTCCAAAACTTTGATTATTAATATCTAGAAAAAGAGAAATATTTTGAAAATCATTGTAGAACAAAAAATGCTTAAAATAATGTTCTCAATAATATGCAACCTAAAAAAAAATTGTTGGTGGCCCCAGTAAGGAGTTTAAGGGTCGGCCCCTAAAACACATTAGTTCAGATATCTCTAGAACGGTCAACAATTCCTGAACACTTATTGAACAAAATACGTTTATATTTGTGAGATCTTTCATTTGATATCAAGAAAAAAGGGCTGGCCCCTTAAATTAGGGACCAAGAGGGCTCTTAAGTCTATTAATAATAACTTTTTACTGAAAAATAATTTGCTATATTTTATAGAAGCAAAAATATTCTTTGTACAGTTATTTATCTATACAGTACCATACCTAAGTCATATGTTACGTAATTAGGGGTTTCAAGGGGCCAGAAGACCAAAACTCTGATCAGTAATAGCTAGAAAAGGAGAAATATTTTGAAAATCATTGTAGAAGAAAAGTTGCTCAAAATAATGTTTTTAATAATATAATACCTAAAACTTTTTTGTTGGTGGCCCCAGTAAGGAGTTTAAGGGTCGGCCCCTAAAACACAGTTGTTCAGATATCTCTAGAACGGTTAACAATTCGTGAACAGTTGTTGAACAAAATATGTTTATATTTGCGAGACCTTTCATTTGATATCAAAAAAAGGGGCTGACCCCTCAAATTAGGGGCCAGGAGGGCTACAAAGTCTTTAAATAATAACTTTTTACTGAAAAATAATTTGTAAATAACTATAGAAGCAAAAATGCTCAACTCATAAGGCTTAATTTTAATCTGAAATCCGTTTTAAAATCGGCCGATGCATTACAGAGATATAGGGGTTTAAAAAATTGATTTTTCCGGAAATTTTGATTCCACATTCTTGGTTTAGAAAATGGTGTTATGTTCAAAGTTAAATTAACTCGTACCTAAAATAATTCGATGATTGTTAAATGTACTTAAACACATTCGGATTTTTATTTGCAAAGTCGTTCTTGATATTGATAAGGTTTTTGTTAATTCGTACCTAGAATCATTCGGATTTTGTTAACTCGTACCAAGAATACTTCGATTTTTTTTTTTAGTTTTTCATGTATATTGGTTTAAGAATTCTGCTTCTTACAGGAATTACTAGCTTTACTTTCGACATTAACGGAAGACCCACTCGTTGCTTTGCAACGAGCTTTGCTCTAGTTTCTTTTTATTATTATTAGGGTCTTCCGTTTCCAACGGAAGACCCTATTGTTATTCTACGGTTTCTTTTTCTTTATTAGGGTCTTCCGTTTCCAACGGAAGACCCTATTGTTATTCTACGGTTTCTTTTTCTTTATTAGGGTCTTCCGTTTCCAACGGAAGACCCTATTGTTATTCTACGGTTTCTTTTTCTTTATTAGGGTCTTCCGTTTCCAACGGAAGACCCTCTTGTTATTCTACGGTTTCTTTTTATTATTATTTTATATTATTTTTCCTCTGACATTTTTCGAGAGCTATAACTCAAAAACTATTTGGTCGATTTTCACCAAATTTACAGGACTGATAGAACGTAAAACGTGCTTGCGATTATAAAATTTTGAGCTGATGACGTCACTTCCGGTTTGAGATTTTGAAGATTTTGTGAATTTTTAAGGACCATTTTGTCCACGTAACTCCCCCGAAACTAAAGGGTATAGAAACGTGAAACTTTCAGGAATATGTAGATGGATGTCTGTAGATGATCCTCTGTATTTGACATTGTGGAAAATGCGCACGGCGCCGAAGCTCGCCCGAGGTCGAAAATTAGCACCAAATTTTTTGGCAAAATTTTAACACGTTTTGCAAAATATCTTTTAACCTGTAGATAATTTGTTAAAACAGGTAAGGCAAAAGTTGTTAAGAGTTACACGAGCTTTTGTTTTGTTTTAATAAAAAGGGGCTGACCCCTTTAATTAGGGGCCAGGAGGGCTCTAAAGTCTTTTTATTATAACTCTTTACTGAGAAATAATTTGTTATTAATTATAGAAGAAAAAATGTTCATTGTACAGTTGTTTATCTACACAGTACCTTATTTTAAACATTTGTTACGTAATTAGGGGTTTCAAGGGGCCAGAAGACCAAAACTTTGATCATTAATATCTTGAAAAGGCGAAATATTTTGAAAGGCAATGTTGAATAAAAGTTGCTTAAAATAATGTTCTTAAGAACATGGTACCTTAAAATTTATGGTCTATGGCCCCAGTAAGGAGTTTAAGGGTCGGCCCCTAAAATACTGTTGTTCAGATATCTCCAAAATGGTCAACAATTTCTGAACACTTATTCAACAAAATATGTTTATATTAATGAGATCTTTTATTTAATATCAAGAAAAAGGGGCTGGCCCCTCAAATTAGGGGCCAGGAGGGCTCTAAAGTATTTTTATTATACCTCTTTACTGAAAAATAATTTGTTATTAATTATA
Organism: Magallana ariakensis; assembly: GCA_020458035.1. Taxonomy (NCBI): domain Eukaryota; kingdom Metazoa; phylum Mollusca; class Bivalvia; order Ostreida; family Ostreidae; genus Magallana; species Magallana ariakensis. Next base: position 22,798,457 of record CM035813.1, read on the forward strand.
GAAGCAAAAATGTTCATTGTACAGCTGTTCATCTATACAGAACCATACCAAAGGCATATGTTACGTAATTAAGGGTTTCAAGGGGCCAGAAGTCCAAAACTTTGATCATTATTATCTTGAAAAGGAGAAATATTTTGAAAAGCATTGTAGAACGAAAGTTGCTCAAAATAATGTTCTTAACAATGTGATACCTAAAAATTTTTCGTTGGTGGCCCCAGTAAGGAGTTGAAGGGTCGACCCCTAAAACACAGTTGTTCCGATATCTCCTTAACGATTAACAATTCGTGAACACTTGTTGAACAAAATATGTTTATATTTGCGAGACCTTTCACTTGATATAAAGAAAAAGGGTCTGACCCCTCAAATTAGGGGCCGGGAGGGTTACAAAGTCTTTTTATAGTAATCTTTTTTTAAAGCGATAATTTGTTATTCATCATAAAAGCAAAAATAAGAGCTTATTAAGCTTAACTTAAAACTGAAATCCTTTTTAAAATCGGCCGATGCTTTATAGAGATATAGGGGTTTATAAATTGACTTTTCCGGAAATTTTGATTCCACATTCTTGGTAAAGAAAATAGTGTTATGTTCAAAGTTAAATTAACTCGTACCTAAAATAATTCGATAATTGTTAAATCGTACTTAAACACATTCGGATTTGTATTTTCTAAGTCGTTCTTGAAATCGATCATGTTTTTGTTAACTCGTACTTAGAATCATTCGGATTTTTGTTAACTCGTACCAAAAATAAATCAATTTTTTTTCTTTTTGTTTTATTTACTTATGTTTATTGGTTTAAGAACTCTGCTTCTTAGAGAAACTTTTAGCTTTACATTCGACATTAACGGAAGACCCACTCGTTGCTTTGCAACGAGCTTTGCTCTAGTTATTCTTTTTTTTCTTTTTCTGACTTTTTTGGAGCGTTATTTCTCAAAAACTATCCAATCGATTTACATGAAATTTTTAGGACTGATAGAGAATCATCGGCGCTACACATTATTAAATTTCCGAATGATGACGTCACTTCCGGTCTCAGATATTGACGATTTTGTAAAATTTTAAGGGTCATTTTGTCCACGCATCTCCTCCGAAACCAATCAAGATAGAAGCTTCAAATTTTTACAGGATTGTAGATAAATGTTTGAAGTTGTACCCCCCTGCTTCCAATTATTAAAATTGCGCAAGGCCTCGAAGCTCGCCTGAACCTGAAAATTAGGACCATATTTTTTCACAAAATTTTCGAACATTTTCTCTAATATCTTTTGATGTATAAATATTTTGTTAAAACATGTAATGCAAAAGTTGTTTCAATTTCCACGGGCTTTCATTTGATATCAAGAAAAAAGGGCTGGCCCCTCAAATTAGGGGCCAAGAGGGCTCTAAAGTCTTTTTGCAATAACTCTTTACTGAACAATAATTTGTTATCAGTTATAGAAGCAAAAATGTTTATTGTACAGCTATTTATCTATACAGTACCACACCTTAATCATATGTTACGTAATTAGGGGTTTCAAGGGGCCAGAAGTCCAAAACTTTGATCATTAATATCTAGAAAAGGAGAAATATTTTGAAAAGCATTGTAGAACAAAAAATGTTTAAAATAATGTTCTCAACAATATGCTAGCTAAAAAAAAATTTGTTGGTGGCCCCATTAAGGAGTTTAAGGGTCGGCCCCTAAAACACATTAGTTCAGATATCTCTAGAACGGTCAACAATTCCTGAATACTTGTTGAACAAAATATGTTTATATTTGCGAGATCTTTCATTTGTTATCAAGAAAAAAGGACTGGCCCCTTAAATTAGGGGGCAAGAGGGCTTTTAAGTCTATTAATAATAACTTTTTACTGAAAAATAATTTGTTATATATTATAGAAGCAAAAATATTCTTTGTACAGTTATTTATCTATACAGTACCATACCTAAGTCATATGTTACGTAATTAGGGGTTTCAAGGGGCCAGAAGTCCAAAACTCTGATCAGTAATAGCTAGAAAAGGAGAAATATTTTGAAAAGCATTGTAGAAGAAAAGTTGCTCAAAATAATGTTTTTAATAATATAATACCTAAACCTTTTTTGTTGGTGGCCCCATTAAGGAGTTTAAGGGTCGGCCCCTAAAACACATTAGTTCAGATATCTCTAGAACGGTCAACAATTCCTAAATACTTGTTGAACAAAATATGTTTATATTTGCGAGATCTTTCATTTGTTATCAAGAAAAAAGGACTGGCCCCTTAAATTAGGGGCCAAGAGGGCTTTTAAGTCTATTAATAATAACTTTTTACTGAAAAATAATTTGTTATATATTATAGAAGCAAAAATATACTTTGTACAGTTATTTATCTATACAGTACCATACCTAAGTCATATGTTACGTAATTAGGGGTTTCAAGGGGCCAGAAGTCCAAAACTCTGATCAGTAATAGCTAGAAAAGGAGAAATATTTTGAAAAGCATTGTAGAAGAAAAGTTGCTCAAAATAATGTTTTTAATAATATAATACCTAAAACTTTTTTGTTGGTGGCCCCATTAAGGAGTTTAAGGGTCGGCCCCTAAAACACAGTTGTTCAGATATCTCTAGAACGGTTAACAATTCGTGAACAGTTGTTGAACAAAATATGTTTATATTTGCAAGACCTTTCATTTGTTATCAAGAAAAAGGGGCTGGCCCCTCAAATTAGGGGCCAGGAGGGCTACAAAGTCTTTTAATAATAACTATTTACTGAAAAATAATTTGTTATATATAATTGAAGCAAAAATGTTCAACTTATTAAGCTTAATTAAAATCTGAAATCCGTTTTAAAATCGGACGATGCATTACAGAGATATAGGGGTTTAAAAATAGATTTTTCCGGAAATTTTGATTCCACATTCTTGGTTAAGAAAATAGTGTTATGTTCAAAGTTAAATTAACTCGTACCTAGAAAGATTCGATATTTGTTAAGTCGTTCTTAAACACATTCGGATTTTTTTTTGTCAAGTCGTTCTTGAAATCGGTAAGGTTTTTGTTAATTGGTACTTAAGGTCATTCGGATTTTGTTAAGTCGTACTAAGAATTATTCGATTTTTTATATCTTTTTGTTTTAAAACTCCTGGTATTGGTTTTAGAGCTCTGCTTCTTACAGGAACATCTAGCTTTTCTTTCGACATTAACGGAAGACCCACTCGTTGCTTTGCAACGAGCTTTGCTCTAGTTATTCTTTTTTTTCTTTTTCTGACTTTTTTGGAGCGTTATTTCTCAAAAACTATCCAACCGATTTACATGAAATTTCCAGGACTGATAGAGCATCATCGGCGCTACATATTATTAAATTTTTAAATGATGACGTCACTTTCGGTCTCAGATATTGACGATTTTAAAAAATTTCAAGGGTCATTTTGTCCACGCATCTCCTCCGAAACCAATCAAGATAGAAGCTTCAAAGTTTTACAGTATTGTAGATAAATGTTTGAAGTTGTACCCCCATGCTTCCAATTATGAAAATTTCCCAGGGCCTCGAAGCTCGCCTGAACCTGAAAATTAGCACAAAATTTTTTTACGAAATTTTCGAACATTTTCTAAAATATCTTTTGATGTATAAATATTTTGTTAAAACATGTAATGCAAAAGTTGTGTTAATTTTCACGGGCTTTCATTTGATATCAAGAAAAAGGGGCTGGGACCTCAAATTAGGGGCCAAGAGGGCTCTAAAGTCCTTTTTCAATAACTCTTTACTGAACAATAATTTGTTATCACTTATAGAAGCAAAAATGTTTATTGTACAGCTGTTTATCTATACAAAACCATACCTTAGTCATATGTTACGTAATTAGGGGTTTCAAGGGGCCAGAAGTCCAAACCTTTGATCATTATTATCTAGAAAAGGAGAAATATTTTGAAAAGCATTGTAGAACAAAAAATGCTTAAAATAATGTTCTCAACAATATGGTACGTAAAAAAAATTTGCTGGTGGCCCCAGTAAGGAGTTTAAGGGTCGGCCCCTAAAACACATTAGTTCAGATATCTCTAGAACGGTCAACAATTCCTGAACACTTGTTGAACAAAATATTTTTATATTTGCGAGATCTTTCATTTGATATCAAGAAAAAGGGGCTGGCCCCTTAAATTAGGGGCCAAGAGGGCTCTTAAGTCTATTAATAATAACTTTTTACTGAAAAATAATTTGTTATATATTATTGAAGCAAAAATGTTCAACTTATTACGCTTAATTTAAATCTGAAATCCGTTTTAAAATCGGACGATGCATGACAGAGATATAGGGGTTTAAAAATAGATTTTTCCGGAAATTTTGATTTCACATTCTTGGTTAAGAAAATAGTGTTATGTTCAAAGTTAAATTAACTCGTACCTAGAATGATTCGATATTTGTTAAGTCGTTCTTAAACACATTCGAATTTTTTTTGTCAAGTCGTTCTTGAAATCGTTAAGGTTTTTGTTAATTCGTACTTAAAGTCATTCGGATTTTGTTAAGTCGTACCAAGAATTATTCGATTTTTTATATCTTTTTGTTTTAAAACTCCTGGTATTGGTTTTAGAGCTCTGCTTCTTACAGGAACATCTAGCTTTTCTTTCGACATTAACGGAAGACCCACTCGTTGCTTTGCAACGAGCTTTGCTCTAGTTATTCTTTTTTTTCTTTTTCTGACTTTTTTGGAGCGTTATTTCTCAAAAACTATCCAACCGATTTACATGAAATTTCCAGGACTGATAGAGCATCATCGGCGCTACATATTATTAAATTTTTAAATGATGACGTCACTTTCGGTCTCAGATATTGACGATTTTAAAAAATTTCAAGGGTCATTTTGTCCACGCATCTCCTCCGAAACCAATCAAGATAGAAGCTTCAAAGTTTTACAGTATTGTAGATAAATGTTTGAAGTTGTACCCCCATGCTTCCAATTATGAAAATTTCCCAGGGCCTCGAAGCTCGCCTGAACCTGAAAATTAGCACAAAATTTTTTTACGAAATTTTCGAACATTTTCTAAAATATCTTTTGATGTATAAATATTTTGTTAAAACATGTAATGCAAAAGTTGTGTTAATTTTCACGGGCTTTCATTTGATATCAAGAAAAAGGGGCTGGGACCTCAAATTAGGGGCCAAGAGGGCTCTAAAGTCCTTTTTCAATAACTCTTTACTGAACAATAATTTGTTATCACTTATAGAAGCAAAAATGTTTATTGTACAGCTGTTTATCTATACAAAACCATACCTTAGTCATATGTTACGTAATTAGGGGTTTCAAGGGGCCAGAAGTCCAAACCTTTGATCATTATTATCTAGAAAAGGAGAAATATTTTGAAAAGCATTGTAGAACAAAAAATGCTTAAAATAATGTTCTCAACAATATGGTACGTAAAAAAAATTTGCTGGTGGCCCCAGTAAGGAGTTTAAGGGTCGGCCCCTAAAACACATTAGTTCAGATATCTCTAGAACGGTCAACAATTCCTGAACACTTGTTGAACAAAATATTTTTATATTTGCGAGATCTTTCATTTGATATCAAGAAAAAGGGGCTGGCCCCTTAAATTAGGGGCCAAGAGGGCTCTTAAGTCTATTAATAATAACTTTTTACTGAAAAATAATTTGTTATATATTATTGAAGCAAAAATGTTCAACTTATTACGCTTAATTTAAATCTGAAATCCGTTTTAAAATCGGACGATGCATGACAGAGATATAGGGGTTTAAAAATAGATTTTTCCGGAAATTTTGATTTCACATTCTTGGTTAAGAAAATAGTGTTATGTTCAAAGTTAAATTAACTCGTACCTAGAATGATTCGATATTTGTTAAGTCGTTCTTAAACACATTCGAATTTTTTTTGTCAAGTCGTTCTTGAAATCGTTAAGGTTTTTGTTAATTCGTACTTAAAGTCATTCGGATTTTGTTAAGTCGTACCAAGAATTATTCGATTTTTTATATCTTTTTGTTTTAAAACTCCTGGTATTGGTTTTAGAGCTCTGCTTCTTACAGGAACATCTAGCTTTTCTTTCGACATTAACGGAAGACCCACTCGTTGCTTTGCAACGAGCTTTGCTCTAGTTATTCTTTTTTTTCTTTTTCTGACTTTTTTGGAGTGTTATTTCTCAAAAACTATCCAACCGATTTACATGAAATTTCCAGGACTGATAGAGCATCATCGGCGCTACATATTATTAAATTTTTAAATGATGATGTCACTTCCGGTCTCAGATATTGACGATTTAAAAAAAATTTAAGGGTCATTTTGTCCACGCATCTCCTCCGAAACCAATCAAGATAGAAGCTTCAAAGTTTTACAGTATTGTAGATAAATGATTGAAGTTGTACCCCCATGCTTCCAATTATGAAAATTTCCCAGGGCCTCGAAGCTCGCCTGAACCTGAAAATTAGCACAAAATTTTTTTACGAAATTTTCGAACATTTTCTAAAATATCTTTTGATGTATAAATATTTTGTTAAAACATGTAATGCAAAAGTTGTGTTAATTTTCACGGGCTTTCATTTGATATCAAGAAAAAGGGGCTGGGACCTCAAATTAGGAGCCAAGAGGGCTCTAAAGTCCTTTTTCAATAACTCTTTACTGAACAATAATTTGTTATCACTTATAGAAGCAAAAATGTTTATTGTACAGCTGTTTATCTATACAAAACCATATCTTAGTCATATGTTACGTAATTAGGGGTTTCAAGGGGCCAGAAGTCCAAAACTTTGATCATTATTATCTAGAAAAGGAGAAATATTTTGAAAAGCATTGTAGAACAAAAAATGCTTAAAATAATGTTCTCAACAATATGCTATCTAAAAAAAATTTGCTGGTGGCCCCAGTAAGGAGTTTAAGGGTCGGCCCCTAAAACACATTAGTTCAGATATCTCTAGAACGGTCAACAATTCCTGAACACTTGTTGAACAAAATATTTTTATATTTGCGAGATCTTTCATTTGATATCAAGAAAAAGGGGCTGGCCCCTTAAATTAGGGGCCAAGAGGGCTCTTAAGTCTATTAATATTAACTTTTTACTGAAAAATAATTTGTTATATATTATTGAAGCAAAAATGTTCAACTTATTACGCTTAATTTAAATCTGAAATCCGTTTTAAAATCGGACGATGCATTACAGAGATATAGGGGTTTAAAAATTGATTTTTCCGGAAATTTTGATTCCACATTCTTGGTTAAGAAAATAGTGTTATGTTTAAAGTTAAATTAACTCGTACCTAGAATGATTCGATATTTGTTAAGTCGTTCTTAAACACATTCGAATTTTTTTTGTCAAGTCGTTCTTGAAATCGTTAAGGTTTTTGTTAATTCGTACTTAAAGTCATTCGGATTTTGTTAAGTCGTACCAAGAATTATTCGATTTTTTATATCTTTTTGTTTTAAAACTCCTGGTATTGGTTTTAGAGCTCTGCTTCTTACAGGAACATCTAGCTTTTCTTTCGACATTAACGGAAGACCCACTCGTTGCTTTGCAACGAGCTTTGCTCTAGTTATTATTATTATTCTTTTTCTTTATTTTTCTGACTTTTTTGAAGCTTCATATCTCAAAAAGTTTTCAACCGATTTCAACGAAACTTTCAGAACTTATGTGCCATTATCGTCCCTTTACGCTATTAAAGTTTCCATAACAACGTCACTTATGTTTTTACGTTACGTCAATTTTAAAATTTTAAAAATGTGATTTTGTCCAGGGGATTTTTCGAAAACGGTTTAAGATAGAGACTTGAAATTTTCTGTGTTTGTACATTTATCATTTTTATTTGGAAATAAGGCTGGAAATAACATTCCGTCACTTCCGGTTGAAACCGGAAGTCTTCTAAAATTTTCAAAATTTTGAATTTTTTGTTGGAATTTTAAAAATTAATGACCTTTGTAGAATTTATAATGCTAAATACGAAACTGAAATCCGTTTTTAAATCGGACGAAGCATTGCAGAGATATTAAGGTTCAAAAATCGATTTTTCCGGAAATTTTAATTCCGCGTTCTTGGTTTAAAAAATAGCGTAAAGTTCATAGTGAAATTAACTCGTACCAGAAATAATTCGATTTTTGTTAAGTCGCACTTTCACACTTTTTTTGTTAAGTCGTTCTTGAAATCATTAAGGTTTTTGTTAATTCGTACTAAAAATCATTCGGATTTTGTTAAGTCGTACCAAGAGTTATTCGATTTTTTATCTTTTTGTTTTAGTTACTCTTGTTATTGGTTTAAGAACGTTGCTCCTTACAGGAATATTTAGCTTTACTCTCTACATTAACGGAAGACCCACTCGTTGCTTTGCAACGAGCTTTGCTCTAGTTATTATTATTTTTTTTCTTTTTCTTTTTTTTCTGACTCCTTTTCGGCTTCATAACTCAAAAAGTTTTCAACCGATTTTTATGAAACTTTCAGAGGTTATGTGCAACTACTATGCCTCAAAGATATTAAAGTTTCGATGAAAACGTCACTTCCGTTTTTACGTTACGTCGTTTTTTAAATTTTAAAAAAGTCATTTTGTCCAGGGCATTTTTAAAAAACGCTTTAAGATAGAGGCTTGAAATTTTTCGTGGTTATGAATTTGTCGTTTTACCTGTGCAATAAGGCTGGAAATGGAAATCCGTCACTTCCGGTCGAAACCGAAAGTAATTCAAATTTTTCGAAAATTTGAATTTTTCAATCAAATTAAAAATGTATACGTGTTTTGTAGAGCTCATTAGGCTGAATCTATCACTGAAATCCGTTTTAGTATCGAACCACGCATATCAGAGATATTTGGGTTCAAAAATTGATTTTTCCGGAAATTTTGATTCCACAGTCAAGATTAAGAAAATAGTGCAAAATTTACACTGAAAGTAACTTTTACTATTAACAATTCGTACTGGTCATAAAACTATATATAAAACCAAAAAGTTATATGCAGAGTGTAGAGTTTGCAAAGCATAATACAAAACTGAAATTCGTTTTAAAATCGGATGATGCATTGCAGAGATATCGGGGTTTAAATATTGATTTTTCCGGAAATTTTGATTCCGCAGTCAAGATTCAGAAAATAGTGCAAAATTCACACTGAAAGTAACTCCTGCTGAAAACAATTCGTACCGGTCATAAAACCGAACTCTTTTTTTTAAAATAGTTAATCTTAGTATTTATTGAAACGATTTCGTTTGATAATTACGTTGAATGTATAAACTTCGTTTGGAAAAAGAGAAAATTTTGTCAACAAAAACAAAGCAGCTGGAATTGAAGACACAGATCCCGATTCTAACAGCGAAATGCGATCGAAAGTCTTTTCTAAAATTTGGTAAAAGTGTTATTTAAATCGCAATATTAAGCCTAGCCTAATCGTCGCAGATCTTTCAGTTGTTGAATAATAGAACAACACTACAATATGTAACGTAGATTGGATCACTGAAGATAGAGTTTGTAAAGATTTCAAAAATGAATATATATTTATTGTAATTATTTACTTGAAAGATAAATGCATTAATGCAATGCATGTCAATCTGTGTTCTGCATATTAAACACAAACTTATTAGTTTTAATCGAAATAATTATCGTACGATTCACCATGTCAACTCGCCATGTTTTGACTGCGAACAACAGCTGATAGCGGTGTGTCAACATTTTTAAAAGAAGCATGGCCTGCAAGACGTCGATAGTGGGACATTCAGCTCAACTATCGTATGAGAGAATATAAAGGTATGTTTCAATACAAGATATGTCGTGTTGACTTTTTCTTTTCAAAGTATTTGTACTTTTCCATCTAACCCGAGATTCCTCTGACCCTATCCTCCGCTTTTGACGTGCGTCACAGTATTAAAGCGGATGTTAGAGTCAGAGGAATCTCGGAATATTTTCTGTCCCGTGTATTTTTACGTGTATGTTTTGTACATCACTCTTTCGAATTTCTATTTATTATTTTCCTATGTTTATGTATGTCTTATTGTGTATTGAACAAAACACCATACACTGTAAAACAGCTATTAAGGTTAACCTGTCACCTGTACCCACATGCATATTCCTTGTGTTCTACAGACTATTTACCGGTAATTCAAATTAAATCGGATAATGCATGAACAATAATGGAACTTTAAGAAAGCATCATGCCTTGTTATGTTTTATGTTTGATAAGAAATTATGACAAACAAAATTAAGGCTGTTTAAAGAAATTTACAGTTGTTAGTTGTGAAAATTTGTTTTTCAATAAAAGTGTGTAATTATGTTTCCTTTATTTTGTTTTTTTTGATAATATTTAGACGTGTTTACATAATTAAAAAAATCCCTCCTTTTCAATTGTTACCATTAAGATTACATGTAGGATATGTAAATGTACATTTGACCTTAAAATAATATCTGTTATGATAATTACTTTTGAAATGAACAAGAAACAACATATTTTTACCTTTTTGTATATGCATAAAAAATTGTAGGAAAACATGTCAAATTTGAACATTTTTCATGGAATTCTCCTCCGTCTCCAGCTACCTGGGTGTGTTTGAATTAAAATTTAATTTAAGACAGATGTCTAACTTGAAGGTCTTACTGTTTTAACATGGTTCAAAGGAGACTAGAAACCAGAATAGATTAGATATTCACTAAATATGATTGTTAGCTTACTCTTTTTCATGGACACAAGAAATCACATGCAGGACGGCATGTCTATTCATTAATTAAAATGCTACAAATCATTCAATAAACAAAAAAAGATCAAATTTTATTATCATTGATACAGTGATTGATGATTGTTTTCAAATATGTGTGAGAAATGACTCAAAGAAATAGCCACAAGTTTCATAAAATTAGGTAAAAAACCTCCGGTAAAAGATTTCAAACCATGACTGTTTATGAAAATCAAAAGATAGTGGGAGGGTATACATGTAAGGGCATTTCAAAGTAATATGATGATTTTATAATGATAATATCATGTAGATGTATGTTATATTGAATAAGGTTTCTTATTAAAGGAGGTTGAACAACAATTGACCTCTAAAAGGTCGGGTAAAGATGTTTTTCTATGAAGAACTCTATGAATCTGTGTTAAATAGGGGAAAGTGGAAATGGTGGGTTCACTTAAATGGCCATATTTTTATTAAACCTCAATGGAATTGGCAATATGTGGTATACTTTTTCTCAGAATTGTATTAGCTTTCTAATTCTAAGACAAAATATCTTTTCATAAAATGTAATTGTACTAAGTTAAAGGTAGCAAGGGACAGTTTCGGATAAAGTACCCGTTAATATTTTTGTAAAATTGAGAGTTGCTGTACTTGAAGGCTTATGAGTGTTGCTAAGATTCATGAAATGAATTTTGATGATTATCATTAGTTAGAGGGATGTCTCTTGTTGGAATTGGTATGCAATATGAAGGCCCCTAATGTTAAGTACATGAGAGGTAAATTGTGAAACTTGCGACTATGACTGTTGTGTTGACTGTACACTGCGAAATTACAGGTAACAAACGGGACATTATATAACTCGAAATGTAGGTGGATGGGACATAATATACCTATTTACTGGCTTTGAGTAAATAGGTATTTTATTATACCAAAGAAAACTTTATTTGTCAGCGATGCAGAATTTCTTGATGATAAACAAATAAGAGTTATCATACTTTGAATTTAATGCAGCGATTAGATTACGTCAGAGGTGTTCCGAGTTTAAAAAGGAGGGAAATCAAATGTCGCCAGTGAATAGTTTTGATGACTATTCACCATGGGCAGATAGCACGGAAACAATTTCACGGTTAGATAGAATAGCATGTTTATTCATTGTAATTTTACATAGAAAATATTCACAGAGGTGTAATAAAGTAATTTATACATCAGTAAGTTTCTGACATGTGATGGTGCAACAAGCACACAGTAGGAAGGTAAAACCTTTGAAAAGCAGTGTAGAGGAAAAGTTGCTCAGAATAATGTTTTAAACTAAATGCTAAATAAAAGGTTTTAGGTCACCTGAGTCACTCAGGTGACCTACATGTATTGCAATTGGTCTTCATCCATCGTCATGCGTCGTACATCGCTATTACTTGTGAACTACTAGACCAATTTTCATGAAATTTCCAGGAATGAGAGAACATTAAAAGATCTTGATGTTAAAAAAATTTGGGCTGATGACATCACTTCCGGTTTGAGATCTTGAGGATTTAGTGAATTTTTAAGGACTATTTTGTCCACTTTATCTTTACTCCTCCTAAACTAATTAAGATAAAAACGTGAAACTTTTAGGGATAGTAGATAAATGTCTGTAGATGATCCTTTTTATTTGATAATTTGAAAAATTCGCAAAGCGCCGAAGCTTGCTCGAGCTCGAAAATTTGCAACAAATTTTTTTACGAAATTTTGTCCATTTTCTGAAATAGTTTAGAATGTGTAAATTTTTTTTAAAACATTAACGCAAAAGTTGTTAAGATTTACATGCTCTTTCATTTGATAGCAGCCAAAAGGGTGTGGCCCCTCAAATATGAGGCTAAGAGGGCTCTAAAGTCTTTTTATAACTCTTTACTGAGCAATAATTTGTTATTACCAGGTAATTATAAAAGCAAAAATGTTCATTGTACAGCTGTTTAGGCCTAAACAGTACCATACTGAAATCACATGTTATGTAATTAGGGGTTTTAAGGGGCCAGAAGTTCAAAACTTTGATCATTTATATTTGAAAAAGGAGAAATATTTTGAAAAGCAGTGTAGAAGAAAAGTTGCTCAGAATAATGTTGTGAACAACACGCTACCTTTAAACTATTGGTTTTTGGCCCCAGTAAGGAGTTTAAGGGTTTGCCCCTAAAACACAGTTGTTCAGATATCTCAAGAACAATCAACAATTCTTGAGCACTTGTTGAATATGTTAATATGTTTATATTTACAAGACCTTTCATTTGATATCAAGAAAAAGGGACTTTTTATTGAACAATGATTTGCTATTCATTATAAAAGCAAAAATGTTCATTGTACAGCTATTTATCTATACAGTACCATACTTAAATCATATGTTACGTAATTAGGAGTTTCAAGGGGCCATAAATCCGAAACTTTGATCAGTAATATCTAGAAAAGGAGAAGTATTTTGAAAACCAGTGTAGAACAAAAGTTGCTCAGAAAAATGTTCTAAACGATATCCTACCAAAGAATTTTTAGTTGGTGGCCCCGGTTAGGGGTTTAAGGGTCGGCTCCTAAAACACAGTTGTTCATATATCTCTAGAACGGTAAACAAATCTTGAACAATTGTTTAACAAAATATGTTTATATTTAATAGTCCTTCTATTTGATATGATAAAAGGGGCTGCAATCTCAAATTAGGGGTCAGGAAGGCTTCAAAGTCTTTTTTATAATATCTCTTTACTGAGCGATAATTTTTTATTAATCATAAAAGCAAAAAAAATGAGCTTATTTAGCTGAACCTAACACTGAAATTTGTTTTAAAATCGGACGATGCATTACATAGATATTGGGGTTAAAAAATTGATTTTTCAGAAAATTTTGATTCCGCGTTCTTGGTTCAAAAAATAGTGTTAAGTTCAAAGATAAAGTAACTCGTACCTCAACTGATTCGGTAATTGCTAAGTCGTATTTGAACACATTCGGATTTTTGGGGGCTAGGTCGTTCTAGAAATCGTTAAGGTTTTTGTTAATTCGTACTCAGAATCATTCAAATTTTGTTAAGTCCTTCCGATAAGTATTCAACTTTTTTTATCTTTTTGATTTAGTTACTCCAGTTATTGGTTTAAGAACGCTGCTTCTTACAGGAACTTCTAGCTTGACTCCCGACATTAACGGAAGACCCACTCGTTGCTTTGCAACGAGCTTTGCTCTAGTTATTATTATACTTTTTCTTTTTTTTTTTCTGACTCCTTTTCGGCTTCATAACTCAAAAAGTTTTCAACCGATTTTAATGAAACTTTCAGAGATTATGTGCAATCATTATACCTCAAAGTTATAAAAGTTTCCATGAAAACGTCACTTTCGTTTTTACGTTACGTCATTTTTTAAATTTTAAAAAAGTCATTTTGTCCGCGGCGTTTTAAAAAAAAACGCTTTGAAATAAAGGCTTGAAATTTTGCGTGATAATACATTTATCGATTTACCTCTGTAATAAGGCTGGATATGAAAATCCGTCACTTCCGGTCGAAACCGGAAGTGAATCAAAATTTTCGAAAAATTGAATTTTTTGATCAAATCAAAATCGGGTAGGCGTTTTGTAGAGTTTTTCAAGCTGAATCTAACACTGAAATCCGTTTAAAAATCGGACGATGCATTACAGAGATATTGGGGTTTGAAAATTGATTTTCCGGAAATTTTGATTCCGCGATCTTGGTTAAGAAAGTAGTGTTAATTTCTAAGTTAAATTAACTCGTACCTAAAAATTATTGGTAAGTCGTACCTGAACACATTCGGAATTTTTTTGTTAAGTCGTTCATGAAATCGTTAAGGTTTTTGTTAAATCGTACTTAAAATTATTTGGATGTTGTTAAGTCGTACCAAGAATTATTCGATTTTTTTTATCTTTTTGATTTAGTTACTCTTTTCATTGGTTTAAGATCTCTGCTTCTTACAGGAACTTCTAGCATTACTTTCGACATTAACGGAAGACCCACTCGTTGCTTTGCAACGAGCTTTGCTCTAGTTATTATACTTTTTCTTTTTTTTTCTGACTCCTTTTCGGCTGCATAACTCAAAAAGTTTTCAACTGATTTTAATTAAACTTTCAGAGATTGTGTGCAATCATTATACCTCAAAGTTTTAAAAGTTTCCATGAAAACGTCACTTTCGTTTTTACGTTACGTCATTTTTTAAATTTTAAAAAAGTCATTTTGTCCGCGGCGTTTTTAAAAAAACGCTTTGAGATAAAGGCTTGAAATTTTGCGTGATAATACATTTATTGATTTACCTCTGTAATAAGACTGGATATGAAAATCCGTCACTTCCGGTCGAAACCGGAAGTGAATCAAATTTTTTGAAAAATTGAATTTTTTTATGAAATCAAAAACGTATATGTGTTTTGTAGAGTTTCTCAAGCTGAATCTAACACTGAAATCCGTTTTAAAATCGGACGATGCATTACAGAGATATTGGGGTTTGAAAATTGATTTTCCGGAAATTTTGATTCCGCGATCTTGGTTAAGAAAGTAGTGTTAATTTCTAAGTTAAATTAACTCGTACCTAAAAATTATTGGTAAGTCGTACCTGAACACATTCGAATTTTTTTGTTAAGTCGTTCATGAAATCGTTAAGGTTTTTGTAAAGTCGTACTTAAAATCATTCTAATTTTGTTAAGTCGTACCAAGAATTATTCGATTTTTTTATCTTTTTGATTTAGTTCCCCTTTTTTGGTTTATGATCTCTGCTTCTTACAGGAACTTCTAGCATTACTTTCGACATAAACGGAAGACCCACTCGTTGCTTTGCAACGAGCTTTGCTCTAGTTTATTAGTTATATTTGTACATATATCCAGAAAATATTTGAATAAAAACCTGTTTCACTAAATTGAAGATTTTATTATGTAACCACGTATGCCAATATTCTAATTTAAAAACATAATATTTGAAATATAGATATCACACAAAACAGCATATATAGGGGAACATTTCGCTATGAATAAAATAGTCAATATATATTTGAAGGGTTAATATGTAAATTTTAAAAAATAATCGTTGAAATGTTTCATTTTTCCCTCCGACCGTTAAAAGATGTTAACATGTAAATCTAAAGAATAAATATGAATAAAACTGTAAATTTGGGGTTAAATAAATCGAAGATAAAAATATTAATTCGTTGATTTGTGCTTATTTGCTGTTGAATTTTGAACCGGTTTCATGATCAAAATTCCACGATGCGGGTCAATTTTCAACAGAACAGGGTCTTTATTCAACACCTTTGGTCTCAATATTCAACGTTGAAAAAATACCCCCGGGTCAATTTTCAACCTGGGTCAAAATTCTTCGTTACAAGTAAAGGTTGTTCTAAACACAAAAATTATTATCGAAATGAATATTTTTTTGACCTAACATTAGATATTGTACTATATGATGGAATTTGGCTCAAACAAAATTTGACGTTTTTTAATTTGACTTTGAAATTTAGACTAATTTTTTCCAACTTTATTTTTCACTTAAATATTTTTGGCAGTACTAAAAAATTAAAAGTTAAGATTTGATTTGTTAGTCACCATTATTTTGCATATTTTCTGTTGGTTTTATATCAGTTTTTTATTTAGATGATCGTATGGCACACACTACAAAAATATTGAAAAATGCTTAAAAACGATAAATATACCATATCTCAAAATTTTGATCATTTACCTCATATAAAATTCATGCCAGCAGAATAAGGTCAATATAGTTTGTTTATTACTATAAATGTTTTAGTATTATCATCATTCAAATGCTTTGTATCTTTTTAGTGCCACTGCCATTCATAACTGTATTTCATTATTAAAAGAGTTTAGCCATTTGCATTATTTTCACAGATAAAAAAAATCTCAATCTCTTTGTAAAATTTTTAGGGATTTTTCTTAAATTTTCCAAAAATATTCTGTGGCCATAAACTCAAAAAGTAGGTCATTGACCTACTTTTTTGAAAGTGAAAATTAACACTACAATGAAAGATCTATAACAAACAATAGATGGTTTTTCATTATCATCAGTGGAATATTTTTTCATTGTGCGTAAACGTAAGCCTTAAGCATAACCCCTTAAATCTTTGCAATTTTGGTTTACGATGTTACAATCGGGTTAATCTTACTTTTAGTAATCATAAGATGTTTTCATGGTGCAACATCTGCCTAGCGTTAGTGTATTATATAATGTTTGCCATTTTGTATGATATGTCATTTGTATTCAAACTACTTGTTTGGTTGACGGTTTGTTATTGTCATTTTTTCATTGTTATCCCAAAACAAATAAAGATACAAACCTGTATAAGAAAAACTTACCGATGTCTAAATAGATATTGCTAAGTCTCCATTCCAGTTTGATTAACTATTATTTCCCTAAATTATGGATTCAGGGTTAGAGTTAACCCATACATCTATATCCATAAACAAGCGATAGTCTAACAGTCGTTTAAGGAGGTTGGAGCCTCAGATCAAAAGTCTTTCAGTTTTTTCTAAACCATTTTCCTATTTAAATCTACATACACAGTTTAACCAAAATTTGAATTCAAAATTTGGGGGCCTATATGCTTCTTTGGGCGCTACAGTGCAATAAACATGTCCTTTATTAACTGAAAATGGAACTTACACATAAATCACTTTCCCCTCTGAATGAACCATGGCATCAAATACAGATTTATTTTATTTTAAATTAATAAAATTAAAATAGTTATGAAGAAAAGATTCACAATTTTATCACCTAATTGCTATTTTGACCTTCTGCACCAGCTTCTAATAAAACGCTGTTTTCAGTCACTAACCATTCAACATGCAAAGGAATTATTTAAAAGTCTCAACTTAAGTTATAATATAATTGTCAGAAAAAAGCTTATAATTCATAAAAATAAAATTATAAGTCAATACTATAATATTTTAGAGATGGCATGAAATAAGCTAATTTTAGAAAATATTTTCTTGATTTGTATCAATTACAAACTAAACATGTCGATATAAAAATTTAAAAACATGTTAAAATGTGTTTTTCGAAACAAGATGAATATATCTAATATGCACAAACTTACTGGAAGTTTGGTCTGCACTGAAACTTAGGAAACTGAAGTCACATCATTCTTTATCTACTGAGTAATGCAAAATGTTCATTTTCTCTTTTTAAAAACTTCCGCCACAATTTAGTCCCTTAAAAAACTCTGTAAATATGTATTTTTCCTTAACTAATTTATTTAATATAGTCTATATGACATTGTAAAATATAAATATCCAAGTAGAATGGATATATGATGCACAATTTGCAGACTAGAGGTGACCCAATATGGCAAACAAAATCAGAGGAAGAACCTCTTTAAGTTGAGCGTTAATGATGCCATTAAAATATTTGAACAAGATATGGTTAGAATGATGTAATGAGAAATATAAAGCTATGATAAATGACATATGAAACCATCCACTTTAAATGCTTTAACATTTAAGTTACAGCAATTAAAAACTAAATTGACCAATATTAATCCAATTTAATATAAAAAGTTATTTATTTTATAATCCCGATCGTAAATTACGGAATGAATCACAACAAATTGCTACACAAAATGTCCAATATCAGTTGATTTTGCTTTTTAATGTGGGTAATGAAGCAGTGAATATTTTATCATTACACGTTGCTTCACACCCCCTTCCCTGTGAAAGAAAAAATCTTTTTGACAAGTGTTTAATGAATATAAAGTTTATTGTGTTGAATGCAATCTGTAATTGCTATAAATCCTTTTAGCACTTGTTTTTTTTAAGAATGTTAAGTTAATGTTTCGAGCTAGATAAAAGTGTGGTCATTTAATAACAATTTTAATCTAAATCAAATGAATGATGACTAATACTTTATGAAAAAAGGGTTCTCATCCAACAAGTATACATGTTTCTTTTAAAAACATATGCATTAGTCCTTGAGATTGTACTGGCTTTATAGTACACTCAATAAAAATGTTATCAGAATAAAACATCGCTTCTATCAATTTGAAAACCTGTCTGACCCCTTATTAAATAACTGCGTATAGTCCTGTAGAAAAAATGCTTTGATTTATGCATCATTTAGGTTTAAGATAAAATATTTATCCTGATAACTGTAAGCTTATAACACATTAGGTGTGTAGGATATTTTTGTTTTGTTTTAAATTTAGTTTTACTATAAATGAATTAGAATAGATTTAATTTAGCGAATTGATTTCTAAATTGATATATTAATGCAGATACACATTTTGCATTTGGCGATGTACGTGATTTAGCGGGATATTTTTTTTTCTGCAATGTTACTTAACTTTATAGCCCCATAAAACACCAACGAAAGCATTCAATAGTGTAAATGATCGTTAAGCTTATATTCATTTGTTCTATACTTTGAGGGAAGTTATCGCCATTTACTTTTCATTAAAGGTAATTAATCATCATCATTAATGCAAATATGCATGAGAACCCACCCCAACCCCCCAACCCCAAATAAATAAAATGCAAATATTCAAAATATCAAAGTTTCTTTTATAGTTTTATTGTCATGAAAGTAAATATTATTGAAATTTGTTATCCGTTGACGGAAATCACCATTTCTACAATGTATTTAGTAATAATTTTTAATGGTCACAGGTTCCAGATCTTTTTTTTCATACGGTATATAAAAATGATAATTTTCTCGTCAACACAATCAAGTTCTTTTCAATAGAAATATTGCTTGATTAGTACTGATTTTTTGAACTACAGGAATTTAACAAATCTTTGTAAGAACAAAAAAAGTTTGTTATCATTCATGTATTAAAGTCTTTCAGAGCACCAAAACAGAAGTGTACTTATTTAATAAAAATCCAGACCAACGCACTTTAGTTTAAATCATTTTCGAATTATATCTTTAATCGTTTTTATCTAAAGGAATTCATGCATCCTAAACTACGAAAACATGCGGGACTTGTCTCCATGGAGAAACGAATAGATAAAAAAAAAACATGACGCTCCACAATCTATCAAGATATTTATATTTTACAACCAGGCTGCGTCGCCACACCCTTCATAAAATAAAAAAGTTCCTTTACCCCATGTTACCTGTTTGCAAATAATTTGTTCGTTAGTAAGTTCTTAGATATCTGGAGTTGTTTTGCAATCCCTCCCCCTTTGAAAGATTGAAAACAACTTCAATCTAATGACGATGCTAATTATTTCAACCAATTTAATTATATTAACTTGTGTTTTCATCGGGTTTTCGTCTTCTGAAACCCGTACATCTTAATAAAGTTATCTTATGCTTTTGATAACATATGTATGTCTCAGTTTAAACATATTAGTATTGTCCGCTTTTTCACACATTTTCACAGCTCTATATTAGGCTTCTCATCACTGCTTGTTACTGATGACACTCTTAACAATCAATAAAACTTCTTCAAGGTAGATTTGAAAAAAAATCATTTTTGCCAGCAAGCATATTCATCAGCAATATTCCAACAACTGTTAAATCCGATATTGCCGGATTGCAAATCGCTAGATATGTTGGAGTTTGGAGTACTTTCCTGCAGGTTACAGCCATAATAGTGATGACATTTCAGAGCAGTCCTATCCTATAAAAAAACATGGACGTTATGAAAAATCATTCCTGTCCATCATAACTGTTCCTATAATATTGTATTGAAACTTGATTTGGCGTCCATTTAGATAATAATCATCGCTGGATTTATTCAACGCAACTATTTCCCACAGTACCTCCCAGCCCTCTCAGTGCAGTGTTGTTTATTCTAAGTATATTGCTAAATTTTCTACCACTTCATATAATAAAGTTTTCAATGTCCTGTCATCTCCCTGTAGGGAGGGTATGCTCTCAGCCACTATGTAACATGTTGGTTTGTTGTTGTGAATTTGAACGTTCGCAAAATATTGCATATTGAGTATGTGTTTAGTTTTGGAGGTAGATGATGTCTAAATCTTGAATAGATTTTTTATCGGCTATCTGTTCTTTTGTTTTTGTAAAAGATGTTAGAACGTTTTATAACGGTATTAAGGTGGAATGATACACCAAACTTTTATTTTATGGATCATTAAAGTATCATTTCTGAAACATGATTTCGTTCTTCAAAGAAGGATACATGCTCTTAACTATTTAATACGAATTTTTTTCGTATTTTTTTATGAGAAAGTGAGAAATCTGTGGTGGTTGCCCACTGTAGAGTTTAAAATTTGGTGTCAATAAATGCATAGTATTGATATCTAATAAATCATGAACAGTAATGTCAATAAGACGTTTTAATTTTTTTAATAAAAAAATATTTATGTAAATAAAAATCATCTTTTGTTCAAATTTTTCAAACAGATGGGTAAAATCTTTTAAAGATACATATCTTATAGAGAGGATATGTAAGACAATCATTTTTAAAAAAGAAATTGAATCAAATTGGCAAACCCGTCAATATGCCAACCAATCGACCTGTCAACCCGCAGTCAACCCGTCCATCGGTTTACCTATCAACCTGATCATCCTTCAATCTGTTAAATTTGCCAATAATCCTTTGATAATAATCACTGCATAAAAACTATCAAAATTGATTATGTATCACTACGCAAAAATGATTATGTAAAAATTGATTATTAAAAATTAGTTTGTATTACTACACAAATAAACACGATCAAAATTAATTTTAAATCCTACGCAAAAATAAAGAAGTACTTTTGTCTTATTCTGTACTTGATCCGTTAGTCCAAATATTGTCAAATAGTAATACTTTTTAATGTGTAAAGGGATATCAGATCCCATTTAAAAGAAAATTAAAGTAAATGTATACAGTGTAGCTTTAATTTATTAGACAATATTGTGCGTAATAGTAATTATGCTATTTTATATATATATATATATATATATATATATATATATATATATATATATATATATATATATATATATATATATATATATATATATATATATATATTAATAATAATACTAAGTACTATGGTTGACGGTTTGTTATTGTCTTTTTTTCATGTGAGACTTTCCCATAGAAGACCATCTATATAGTGAATCAACCAACTTAGAGAAGGAATGGCTGTATAGTGAGTCCTTCCCATAACCGACCATAGCCAGGCTTCCTCTCAACGTGTTCGCTTTTGGTTTTATTTCCCTAGACGATGTATAATTGCAGTAGAAACCGTCAGTAAGGCTTTCCCTTTGTGTTCGTTTCTTGGTTTTATTTAACACATTCATGTATTATTATGAGTATTATAAACTGTTTTATTAAAAGTATTATAGCATAAAAAAAATCATCATACGAATTCGAGATATTATTATTTATTCACTGAAAATTATCATTAAAAATATGATTTAAAAATGCGTAAAATTTGTTACTACTAACGCATAGCAATGCTTTTTATTTGATGTTTTCAATTACAAGACAAGACAGTGTAGCGATATCGACTTAACTCCTTCATGATCCTTGGGCCATATATAAAGTAATGAACTGTCATACTTTATAGGCTCTCGATGTCTAAAGCCACGGTCCATAGTCCATAAATAAATACATGTATCCTGAGATTTTACAAAGCAGATTCCATACTTATATTTAAATAAATTGAAACGTCATTAACGAATTCCTAAACAAATTAAAATAAATACAATAAAATACTTTTAAAAGTGATGCATGCGCGTCTGAAGGCACCTAACATTGCTGTAAAAAAAACGATACCTGCTTTAAAACTCACTACCTTCGTAATTCGTACGAGTCGCCTAAAAACTAAAAGTGTTTATATTTAAATATTGTACACCCCATCTGTAAAAGGTAAATTAAATACAATTTATAATACCTCAAAGGTAAATTAAATACATAAATTTGTATTTTTTTTTACAATCAGCCATTAAACAGAATTAACAGCCAATTATTTCATTTATGCGAAGGTTACAATAGAAAGACATTTACGGTATGGCACATAAAATATGAAAAATATAAATGGATATATAGAATGCATCAGCCCAATTAAGTCGCCTACAATCATAAAGTTAAGTAAAATACCAAAAACCACATTCAAAACAACAAAGATGACGATGATACCAGACATTCTTCTCGTCATCGCTGTGTTGACAGTCGTTGACCGAAGTTTTCTGATTTTTAGACAATGGTGAACTGATATAATGGTTACTGGAACTACAGTGCTAATCAGTATTAAAATTGGTGTAACGATGAAATATTTTTCATATTCACCCATATTCAAATTGTAAATAGAATATCCTATCAGCTACACTAGGACAGAGACAATGAAGCTATATCCCCATAAGGCTAGTGATGCACTGATGACAAACGAATTGGTGAGGTACTGTCTACACTTCAGTGGGTGGACGATCAGAGCGTAGCGAAGGGAAAACAGAAACACTACATCACACGAAGACTTAAGCGTCGCAATAAAGAGGATTATAAGTGTAACAAACATCAAATTTCTGCGAAAAAAGTCATTTTTGCCAGCAAGCAAGACAATGAGCGATATCATGCAAATTATAATATCCGTAAATGCCAAACTGCAAATTGAGAGAAAGGTTGGTGTGTGCAGGTGCTTGCTGCAGGTTACGTACAAAATGGTGATAAAATTCCCCAACAATCCTAAGAGAACGATGGAGGAAATAATTTTCGGCACAACACCATCATCAAACAAAGTCATTCGTGTTGAGTTGTGGTTCATGTAATCATCAAATTGGCTTTCATTCCAATATCCATCACCTGTCGATCTATTCAATGACCCCATCATTTAACAATATTTTGAAAACGTTTGTTAACGAAACATACGCAATAGTTTATATCACGAAGCTTGTCTAGACTCCCCACTCCCTATCTTATTTGTGCAGTTTTATGTATCCTCCACTTCCAGTCAAAATGATGGGATAATTTGATGGTATCTGTGTTTGCTGCACATGTGTAATAAATCGATTCTTTCTATTTTTTAAAGTTTGTTTACGTAGCAGAGCAGTGGAGGCCAGCTTGCTGAATTATATTTTATCGCAACTAATTTGGATATTAAAATGTATGATAGGTTATTCTGAACTGGCAAAGTGTGTATTCAGATAATGAATTAAAAAAATTAAACAAGTTTATATAATAACTGCATTTCATATGTGTTTTATTTATTCTTCATGAACCGTTAAAAGAAGGAAAAAAATACAGTATCGACAAAACGTCTTACGTCATAATCTTGCAGTCATGTAAGAGCTAAGTCACGGGGAAATGTTTCTATAAAATAAAATCACCCCGCTGTACAGTCATATAAAAAGATATCTAACTCTTATTAATCACAAAAACTGTGGCTCTTTTCCTTTATCGAGCGTAAGACTCATAGACAGCACTTTCGTGGTTTGACGCTAGTATTTTTCTACAATTGTAGAATTGATGAAACGGCTAAATATTGTTTACAAAGTTGGAGATGGAAAGTCAAGCGTGCCACGTTTTTTTGAAGACATGGAATTTCATGTATACATAGTATGCAGTCGAAGATTAATTCTTGGTTAACTTGTGCACGTAGTTTGTTTTTAAAACAAAAATATTTACATTTTCCAGTGTCTCTGTCTGTGATAACACTACGAATCCATTTGGTACTATAGAGCCCAATAAATTCAAATAACATATTGTTGGGGGCGCAAGCGGGTTTGCATAATTAATATTATAATATTTAATCGTGCAACTGCTGAACATTTTATAAATATAAGTAATAACGAATCATTCTTTGAATATTATGAGGTGAAAATTTCGGTCGGGGCGTGATTAAATCTGTCTTAAAGCCCTTTGGGCTTTATTGGATTTGATCACGCCCCGACCGAAATTATCACCTCATAATCCTCAAAGAACGATTTCTTATTCCTTAAATAAATACTAGTGTTTTTGGTTACGATCATCATTCCAGGCTTCATTTCAGTTCTTGGAACTTAAATGATGCAATATACAGTAGTACAAAATGTTGAGGGCAAATTATATAGTGTGTAATGGATACCTATACTGACCGTGGTTGTTGTTTTTAAATGACAGGGTAAATCAATGAACATCTAGTCAACACGAAATCTGATTACTCACAAGTATGAGAATAAAAATTACTTTAAGAACGGTGCTTGTTTAAATTGCATCACCTTCTTTGTAATCTTAAGGTTGTGTTACACGTACAGTTGAATTGGGAATGCCTTATCGTGAAAGGAAACTCATATCAATTGCGTTTTCTTCGATAGCGTAGTTTTCAAGAGGGAAGTATGCTGTGCCATTCTGAATTTACTTGATGTTTATTCACACTGCGAGTTTTTTTATGTAAGAAACAGTGATGCATCACTCAATTGCAAGATCATTGCAAATATCCTATACCAAAGTGTTTTCTAAAATGCTTAAGGTTTCGATAAAAGAGATGTCAATATTGAAAATCAAGTCCAAAGCATAAAAAAGGAAATGGATTAAATAGCAAATATGAGCAAGTCATTCACCGATGTAGTCGTCGTCTTAATTCATAAAAAATTGTTATAATAACAAATGTATCCTTTGCAAAAACAATTGTTTAATTGTCTGTTTCAACAAACAAACAATTTGTCAAAACAAATAATATTATAATTTTTCATATCTGTATGAGAATAAAATACTAGTAACTATTTTTAGAATTTTGAATTATGATTGGACAAAATTTAATGTCACTGATTTAAAAGTAAAAGAAGTTATGACATCATTTAAATTAACAATGTAGGAATAAAATAACGCAAAGAAAAGCTATTTTTTATTTATTAAGTTAACTTCCTGTTATTATTAATTCATTCAAAATACTCTAAACAAAAGTTTTAAGTTTACAAATAACGAAATGACGTGAAATTTCCATCGTTTAGTTACCGATAGGTATTCTCATCAGTAGCACATATAAGATAATACAGATTGAAATCAATTATCCGTGACGAAACCTCAAAGCAGGAAATTAGTATTTTTCTGGCAATGCTTATGATAAATGGCAACTATTAATATAATACTATATCAATAGATTAATATAAGCTATTAATTACAGTTATAAAAGTAAAAGACAGAATGACCATTGAAAAAATCCAGAGCTTTAGGAATGTTGGTGTCTGGATTTTCCTACGACAAGCTGTACTTACTTTAAATCTGCATACAGTTAGAATTTTGGTTCAATGTATATGCTAAAGATATATATAAAACTTTTAATTTAGGGCAATCTAAGAAACTATAATAAATATAAAAAACTAGACTATCAATTTAAGAGGACATGCTATTAATTTTGAGAATTTGGCGGCCAGTTTAAGATTAGTGTGTTATTGACAAATTTAAATTATGCTCTAGATACTATAGAAAAGTACGTTACAGACAATTTAGAAATCAAATTTGGATTGGCAGCAAAAAACTTTTCAATTGATATAAGTAATCACTCAGGATAAAAACTTAATTTGGACAACCTAAATTCTGAGCTTCTATGTATTAAATTTTCAGTAACAATAGACGAAAAAGAGGACTTTAATCATTTATTATAATTATCTGAAATTAGAAGAAATTGTTTAATCAATGGAAGTCAAGAAAATTAACTCCATATGGTCGAAATACGGTTATCAAGAACAAAGGTAGATCATTTGATACAAACAATATCAACTCAAGAAATAAATACGTCAAACCTTTGAAAATGATACTTTTCATTTCTTATGGGGTTGTAAAATTCATATAGTAAAGAAAAGTACAATCGTACAATATTATAGTCAGGGGGTTTCAAAATCGTTAATTATGGGAATTTTATCACAGCGCTCGCAGCTACTTGGATGAGAAGTATTATTAAAGCTAACACAAAATAAATAAAGCTTACATTTATAAAAAATTTAGAAAACCCTTATCTCTGAAATACGGAGAATTGTTCATATTTTTCATTCAGTCAATGAAAAATTGTTTAAAATATCTCTCTGGAAAGAGGTGTTCCTCAGCTGGTTGAAAATAAATAAGCAAACTCCATGAAGCAAACCCCAAATTATAAATGAGCATATATGGTACATGGTGATAAGTCAATACTCGTTTATATCATTATAGTATTTATAATCATAAGTTATTAACTCATATTAAAATTTACATAAGTTTACATGGCTCAATTAGAATATAAACATACGACAAAACCGTGTTTTACGTTTTGGAACAAAACTAATACGTTTATATATATCAAAACGTAAAAAGCCCAAATTAAAAAAAATTATGAGATCAAAAAATTCATTAAAATGAAGGATATGTCATTTTTCCAAAACATATTGAGATTAAAATTAAAATTGCAATTTTGTTTAACAATTATTTTTAGCATTTAAAACTTCTTTTTTAAGATGAAAAATAATTGGTTTTTAAACATATAGTTTCTAGTTGTTTTTTGCAGAATGATCAAAATCATTAAAAAATTGAAACGACATTGGCAAAAATTCATTAAAAATACGCTATGAGGGTTCATTTGAAAGTTATTAGTTTTAAAAAGCAAAGGTTCAGAAAGGTTCAGAACTTGTCTACAATTTGGGGGGGGGGGGGGAACTAATTAGATAATAAGCTCCTCTTGTTTGTTGTGAATGCTAAAATTTCTTTCAGGTTTATATTTGTAAACAGTTTTAAATCTTATCAATGCGCAATATAATGTATTTGATTACATGCCAAATATTTCATAGCGCCCAGTAGTTTTAAATATCACACATAGTTCTGTTCAATCCTATTAAACATTTATTTTTCACATTATACCAATGATTTGGCAAATGTTTGTTCCCTTTTTGTGTGACAATCTTATAAACTAACCATATGAAAATGATTCCTAGAATAAACTTAATAATGACAAATACATGAAAAAGTAATTCAGAGAAATCAAAATCATATATGAGGGCTGTTCAGAAAATTATAATTTCATAAACATTCTTAGAATGGTCTTAGAATATTTTCTAGTCAGTAACATCAATATGTGGATCAACCAACTTCGTTTCAAAATAGTGGCTGTTCAATTCAAAAGAAAGACCGCAAACCATTTGTTTCTTTTAATAAAGCATGTCTAAAATGGGATCTGATTTGAAGAAGATTGAAATACTTTGAGTTTAATCTTTAAAACCAATTATCTTATTGCATGATATGGAAATCCTATTTATACATGTACACATATGGACAAAAATAAATACTTCAAAAGTCGATGTATGTCGATGCTTCTGTCATAAAAACATGCATTATTAACTAAAAGCTTTTAAATTGGAATAAAAATCGTTTACAAATACTACATTTGAACACATAATTTATCTTATTTCTTACACTTAAAAGAAAACGATAGCAATTTTCACATATTTAAGAAGTAGAATAAACAAAATAACTTTTACACAACAGAAAGAAAGACAGCACAAATACAGTTAGTATTAGAAAAACATAAATTAAAAATTCCAAATTGAATTCCTAATAAACTTCGAAATAGCCTGTATTCCGTTTTGAAATTAAAATTTATCTTAAAATAAGAAAAAAAATAATGGAAGATGTACCATTATTGAAAGTATAAACTCTTGTTTCCCTGACAATTAAACATGCTATGATTTGCGTCAACTTTGCATGACGGTGTAAACTCATGTTTTTGTTTACTTATAAAAGTTACTTTTATTCTGTAAATTACAATGGTAAATTTTATCTCGTTAAAAAGATGCACAATTTTATGGGTCATTTTCCTTGCTAGAAAAGTAATGCCTTTTCATAAATATTAATGAAGGAAGAGTAAAACTGATCTCATTCGCATGTCTGCGGGAAATCTGATGACATTATTTTTTGCTCTGTTACGATTTTGTATATGCTTAACGGTTACTTGCGGATTGAAAATATACATGTATTCATGTATTATGTATGCAATGCAATTCACGTCTGATCAGATACCCTTACTTTTGCATGTTTTAATGATAACACACAGACGAGCTAAAATAGACCTTCATTAAGGGAAAACACATACGTCATTGTTGCTATGAAGATTATACATAACTATACTCACGCGCTTGTGTTTTTGTTATCATTTTTTGGCTCGTATTTGTTTACAGGACCATTCTATGCAATACTGAGACAAAAAAAATAAATAGTGTTTGTTGTTTAAATCTTATTGTATATCTTTGTTGCGTTATCTAATTGACTATTGTAATTTATTTCAAGCATTAAAGTAACTTTTAGTTTTCAAACACATGGATTTTTCTTGTCCTTCAAAATTAACGCAGATAAAGCGTGTATAGCTTAAAGTAACATAGCCAGCGTACATCTTATGTTCATGAGCTATGTATGTCATTTAAAATGAGAGAGTTTAATGACATTTTTTCTGGGTTTTTTATTCATTTAAAAGCAGATTTATAAATCGAAAAACAATGATGATATAAGTAGAAAACATATTCAAGGAAGTATTTTATCAGATAATAATTCTCTGTAATTCTAAAATATTTCACAACCAAAATTACTCAAAAACCTGATTAATTCACACACACGAAATTCATTTAATTTGAACGTGCTTTACATAATGACGAAAATATAGAAAGAATTATTTGATATGTCACGTGAAAAATGCATTAATCAGAGCAAAGAGTCAACACAAAATATAGCGTTAAATAAAATGACAAAAAAATATATTAAAAGCAGCAATAATGATGACCCATGACATCTTTCTCGCTATCGATGTCGATGACCTCAATGACTTTATCTTATAACAATAAAGATAGAGTGGTGATTGGCAGAACAGTGACGATAAGAAGAATTAATCTTACAGTGATTAAATTAAGTTCAGTTTCTTCTTTTCTTGTATAATTGTTGCTCAAGTATTTAATGAAATACTTTAATGAAATGGCAATAAAGCTGTATTCCAAAAAGACTAGTGATGCACTGGTGATAAGCGAATTGTTGAGGTACTGTCTACATTCCAACGAATGATCTATCGGTGTGTAGCGAAGGAAAAACAAGACTAAACCAAATGGATTTTTGAGATGGATGACGGTTTGTTATTGACATTTTTTTATGTATATATCCAAGAAAATATTTAATGTTTTGTAAAAAAAAAAAAAAGGGGGGAAAAAAGTCACCTCCTTTGAAATAATTTTATCAACACATTAACTATCAATTCTGTATATGTTTTCTGAGTGCAGCATTATCCCTAACTGCCATCCTCCTGTAGATATGGCATGCTTAGATAAAATACTGGAAGTAATAATTAAATTAGACAGCCGTTGAAATGGTGCAAATTATAAAAAGCTTTCAAAACAACACGAAAAATGGACCTCTATATATAAATATAATTCAATAAAAATAACAATAAATACAGTTAAAATTCAAAAATACACATAAAAATTAAAAATGAAATTTTTGAAGAGTCTGTTATCTGCACAAGAAAAATTCTATTCAACTCCAATTATCAATTTTGTAAAACCGACAGATTTTTTTACGTTCAAACAATTAGATAACTGTAGAATAAGCAGATATTCAAAAAATTAAAGATTTTATTAAGGTTGTTACCAATCTTATTTTTAGAACTATAATCTTCAGAAGATGATCAAAATATATATACACGATATTCATTTAATGAGAACCTCTCTTACATAAGGACAGACATTTTTGATAAGGCACGTAAAATAAAAAAAAGATAAAAGGATCCAAGGAATTCACAATTGCAAAAAAAACGTTCGATGAAGTCATAAAGAAAAATAAAATGCCAAAGAAAAATTTTAAAACCGCAATACTAATGATGACAGCGGACATCCTTCTCGTTATCGCTTTGTTGACAGTAGTGGACCGAAGTTGTTTTATTTTTACACAATGAAGAACAAACATGACGGCAATTGGAAGGACAGTCATTATCAGCATCAACGTACCTATAGAAATCCAATCCCTTAAAAATGGATCCCATACTCTCAAATAAAAGAACAGGTATTCAATGAAATATTTGAGTGAAATAAACATCAAGCTGTATGCCCATAAGACTAGTGATAAACTGATGACAAGCGAATTGGTGAGGTACTCTCTACACTTCAGCGGATAAGCAATTATAGTAAAACGCATGAAAAACAGGAATATCACATCAGCTGATGACTTAATCATAGCAGCATAAAGGATTAAGATTGCCCAGAATTCAATGTTTGTTCGGAAGAAGTCAAATTTGCGAGCTAACTCGATTATCACTGATATTGCGATTACAATAAAATCTGTGATCGCCAAACTGCATATCGCTAGAAACGTTGGTGTGTGCATGTCTTTCCTGCATGAAATGACCAAAGTAGTAATCAAATTTCCCAGCAATCCTAAGATATAGAAAGATGAAGCGCTAGCTATCCAATAAACATTGTTATCCAAGTAAGTCGATCTTGAAACGTTGTAGGCCTCATCGAATTGGCTTTCATTTAAATATCTGTCATCGTTAGATCCATTCAATCCTTCCATTATTTTCCAGTATTTAAATTTTTTTCAATCCCGTATAGCCAGTTTACAGTTGTTGATTTGATGAATATTTAAATCAAATTTCTCAATTTCTTTATTTAATGCATTATTCTAGTAATTCTTCACACCGAACAGGGAAGATAGTTGATAAAATTGAGATACAGATAGATTATGCCGATGTATTAATACAGATACCGTCTGTTCCGTAAAGGTTATTCACTGCAATTGGAAGGAAAACGATTACGATTGAGACGGAGAAAGATTTTGCCGATCCATTTATACATATCTGTACGTACCTCCTGTTTCCGCATGACATGTTCATTGATCGGTGTATAACATAGTAGGGAGAATTATAAACAGAATGCGTATATCGACAAGTGTGTAATGTGTGCGTTTTATTATGCACAACTGTACACAGCATGGATCTAAAGCTAATTATTCCAAACTGTCATTAAACGATTAGGAAACATTCAATAAATCCAGCGATGGTGCATATATGAAGGAAAGCAATTTCGGTGGTTTCTAGGAGCGCCCAGGACTTTGTTTGATAGCAGAAATTTAACGATTATTTTGTATTGTATCTGTATATAAGAGTGTTTGGAAATTTTACAACTCTCTTGTTTATAACTTCCAGATAACCCATTATGATAATAATTTGAAATTAAATTTTCCTGATATTGACGATATCTTTGGTTTCCCAGTATCTTTACGTCTTTATCTCTCTCGACCGGTGTTCAATGTATGTACCTATTTAGCAGAAGAAAAACAGTTGAAAACAATGTCAAATAAAGACTTGAATGACTCCAAGTCAGTCTCAGACTGCTTGATTTTGGAACCAAACTCAACTCCCATGACGTTTTTAATAATTGGAATGTAGACATATTTCTATCAAGCTAACTACATAGCACTTCGGGATGTAGAACTTTGCTTGTTCCTCATGTTAGCACACTTGTTAGAAGCCCTGCTTTTTGGCCCTGCAGAATATTCTGTATGAATGAGGTAATCAAACGTACGATTGCTAAGTTGGTGGTACTGTCTGTCTTTTGACTTGGGAACTCGTAGCCTTTAAACTATTAAGTTTAGCACAGGAGAAACAACGACCCCTTACTCTTAACACTAGATTTTTAAAGCTGAGAAGCCTTCCGAAAATCAGTAAGGTTACTATTCTTTGACTGCATGAAGATATCACTTTGATTTGGTTGACATTTATTTAGAACATTCATAAGAACTTAAAGGGGCATGGCCACAATTTTTGTTAAACACTTTTTTAATGTTTACATTGCTTCAGTAAGACATTTATAATAGTCAAACAAAATTTGAGTGTCTGTCAGTAGTCGAGTTATAAGCAAAACTATAGAGCTCACAATTCTTAGTATTGTAAACAAAGTTTTTGTTTACATTTTGAAATGATAGTTTAGACCTAAATTGAATGTGACAAACGCTTGAAACTGTTTATTTATTGTCACATCGAATCAGCAGATTGAAAAAGTCCGTTTTAAAAAGAGTTTTCACCGGTATATTGAACCAATGTTAACCAAAAAAAGGCACGAGCCTTGTTTACATAACAAAGAATTGTAAGCACTAGATCTTGCTTAAACTCTACGACTGACACTCAAATTTTGATTGATCATTAAAAATGCATTGCTCAAGCATTACAAAAATCGTGATCATACCTCTATAAATATCCCATGAATACTTAAATATTCTTTAAAATACCTATATAACTTACATCAGTTCTTTTGGAAAAAAATAATGTCACTGATAAAAAATATATGATATCACTTTACTTCACAACGTGGAAATCGAAAAGCGAAAAAAAAATAGCTTTTTTTTTTTACTAATTAAGATTGTGACTAAATTTTTATATTTTATCTATTCATTTAAAATACACTTAACAAAAGTTTTAAGTTTGAAATAAAACGTAACAACACCTATAAATAATACCTATTGAAGTCAATTATCCGTGACGAAATATTAAAGCAATAAAATGTTGTTCCTCTGTCCGTTTCTTTGGTAAATAGCAATTGCGATTAATATGCATCTTTGATAACAGTTATGAAAGTAAGAGACAGTATGACCATTGAGAAAAGAGCCAGATCTGTGTGGGTGTCTGAATTGTTCCTACGACAGGCTATACTTTCTTTTAATCTGCTGTTTAATTCGTCTTTGACACATTTTTATATATTAAGCAATCTGAATTAAAAGTAATTTTAACCTTTTTCCTCTTCTATGTGTGTCATCATTTTCCTCGCCAATCAAAAACAATCTGAAAACTAAACAGAAAGTGTTCGTGATATCCATCAAAGGTCAAAAGCAACTAGAGGTAAAGATCACTACATCGTTCTTAAACAGTTGAGAGTTCGATTGAAATCGGTCACCCCAACGGCAAGACAAACAAATATGGGGTTTTTTTCATATAGTAAAAACATTACATTTGGCAAACAGAATTTTGGTTCAGTGTATATGCTAAAGATAAAAAAAAGACAATCAGTCTAAGAGACTATGATTAGACACATTCTCAGACACCCTCCCCCTTGTCATATGTATTAAAACATGAAATGATTAGTTGATGTCTCTGTATGAATATGCCAGGGTCCAGATAGATCTATAAGATTTTATATATACAGATTGATTAATGTTTATAAAGTTTAAGCATCTCCCCCATTTTATATTTTCTACATGACAGAGACTATGATAAAAAAAAAACCTTGGACTTTTAATTCAAGAGAGTATATATGGTACTGATATAATTTTGAGAATTTGCCAGTCTATTAAAGATTATTGTGTTAGAGACATATTTGGGTTTTATCTACAAAGTTACTATAGAAAAAGTACGTTATAGACATTGTGGAAATCAAATCATGAGTTAAAAGATCCTCTCATGGACAGGCTCACATCGTCTAAAATGACCCCCCAACACAGATAAATTTCGTGTAATATTTATTTTATACACGGATTTGTCATTATAAAAATAATAATCTTTCAGAATCTAAATTAAAGTTAATAACACATTGAAATTTACATTTGTATTATTTAATTTTATATGGCTAACAAATATAAACTTACGATACAACAAAGTGTGTTTACTATTTGAAACCAAAAAAAAAATAGTTTATATCAAAACATAATAAGCATAACGGCTTTGACCCAAATTAAATTAATGAGTAATCAACAATTCATTAAAATGAAGTATATTTTATTTTTTCCAAGGGATATTGAGTTTAAAATTGAAATTGCAATATTGTTTGAAACTTATTATTAGCATTCAAAACAATTTTTAATAGATGAAAAATTAATAGAAATACTATTTTCAAACATACGTTTTGTAGTTGTTTTGTGCAATATGATCCAAATCATCAATATATTCTGTGGGCATAATGAAACGAAATTGGCAAAACTTCATTTTACAATACGATATAAGGTTTCATTTGAAAGTTATTAGTTTCAAACTTTTCAGCAAAGGTTGAGAATGTATCTTACTTACGTCGACTCGATTGAACCCAGTGAACTTGAAATAAAAGATACCACGGAGTCTGTGTCATCTTTTTCATATTTGGATATTATACTGGAAATGGACATTGATGGTAACCTAACAACAAAGCAACAAAACTTTATAATAAACGTGATGACTTCAATTTTTCTATAGTCAGCTTTCCTTACTTGTGTAGCAATGTACATGAATCACCTTAATATATAATTAGATAATTTGTCTTAGTTAATTCGATACGCAAGGGCATTACGTATGAACAGTTTCTAAAGCGAGGCAAACTAATGACAAACAGGTTGATAAAATAGGACTATTAACAGTTTTGAAAGACGTCATCTTTTCGTAAGTTCAATGGTCGATCCAACTGCCTTATCAGCAATACAATCTTCCACAGGGTCGCATGCTGACTGACATTTTCCATTCTAATTTATAGACCATAATGAATCACCTAATTGTCTACGGACTTTTCCGTTTTTCCCAATTACGACAGAGCACACGGCGGGTGAGACCGGTCGGCGGAGGATGTTCACTCCTCCATGGCACTTGATCCTGCCTCTAATTATTAGAGGTCCGTGTTTGCCCTGCTCCTGTTTAGTATTTTTCCTCTGGACGTTTGATTTTGAACACTGTTCGTTTTCACCACATGTCATTGTCTACAATTGTGTAAAAACAAAAACTAATTAGATAATGAGCAGCTTATCTTGTTTGTCGTGCGATGTGAAATTTTCCCTCATGTACGTTCATATTCGAAAACAGTTTTAACTCGTATCACTTCGCAATAAATTGTAAGTGGTTACATTCCAGGGCAAACATGGCGCCCAGTAGTTTAAACGTTACATAGAGTTCTGTCCATTCCTATTAAAACACTTATTTTTTCAACTACACCAATGCATTGACAACGGTTTGTTTCTTTTTGTGACAATTTCATTAACCAACCATGAAATTCCAAAAATTATTTTTTTTTCTAAATTCTGATGCTATGGGAACTATTCTGAGCCTTCAGAGTTTGGGTTTCGTACAGATTTTGTGGCAAGAAATGTTCTTTCTTGGTTATAGGCTATTTAAAAGGTTTTACATTTTCTTTAAATATGGATGTAAACAACGCTGCATGCTATATAATGTTATAGACAGATTTTCCCTAAAATAGTTAGATGTAGGGGAGAAAGTTGACATTCTAAACGTTTCCTTCCACATGCCTTAATTTGTTGCATCAGTTTTCTAAAATACAGAGTTTTGTACCTTTAGTGGTTATTTCAACATAATAACTATTGCTTCTGTATGTTTTTCAGACCCATATTTGCCACGATTCTTTTTGAAAAAAATGATTATTATAATGTATGTATACCGGAATAGAAAAATTATGTAGGAAGCCGTAAAATTGGCGCAAAGAAGTATTGTCTTCTTAAGAACTCGGAAAACTGACCTTTTTATATGGATTTATCAGGCATACTCTAAAACCTGGCCTGGCCTGGCCTGGCCCCATTGGCCTGGC
This sequence comes from Magallana ariakensis, assembly GCA_020458035.1. Classification (NCBI taxonomy): domain Eukaryota; kingdom Metazoa; phylum Mollusca; class Bivalvia; order Ostreida; family Ostreidae; genus Magallana; species Magallana ariakensis. The sequence goes on from CM035813.1 coordinate 22,834,402, forward strand.
CTGGCCTCAAAGTTGGCCTGGCCTCAATTTTGGTCTCAAAATTGGCCTGGCCCCAAATTTTGGCCTGGCCTCAAAAATTGGCCTGGCCTCAAATTTGGCCTCAACAAAAGTTTTTGGCCTCAAATTTATTTTTATATTTTTTTTACATATTTGATGATTTTATTGATTTTTTATTGATTTATTTTTAATGCACATTAAACATCTCACTTGGTGGTTTTAGTGTCTTAAAGTGATAGTCTATTAAAAATAATAGTTACAATTGAAAATATAGTACTAACAATGTATACTTATGACTAAAGGTATGTCAAGTAATCCATTCTAATAGATTTTTATTCAATCTGTTTAAAATTATGAAGAACTTAAGAATGTGATTTTGCCCTGCCATTGTATAACCATGGCATATTGTTTTTGCAATGTATTTAAATCAAACTGCTCTCAGGATCGGACAATATCTATGTAACTCTTCTTTTATCAACAACTTGTTTGAGAAAGAAATAATGGAAGAGGCCAATATTTGTTTATTCTTACCAACATCAAAGGTCACAAAATGTTTTGCTGTGTTCAGATTCTGACAATAATAATTCCCTATAGGAGAAAAAATGTTTCCTAAATATATACAAACAACACATGCATGAAACTCTACTCTAATCAGGTGGTGATGATTAATGACCATCACTGAGTCAAGTTATCGGAGGATGCAATGTTGCAGTCGTTCACAAATGTCATTAATCAAATTAGACCTTGTGAAATGTTAAATGACAGGATAGGCAATGAATCTGACCCCAATGTAGCAGATTAGCGACAGAAAAGATTGATATCGAATTTCTGCTGGAGAGGGAAATTTGGGCTTGATTGGTGTTGACAGGTAATATAAACAAACTGCAAATTTTAAAGTGCATTACACAGTGCTATGTACCGGTACCAGTTTACAAATGCTTTGGATATCAATCAGGTCAGTCTCTTAAAATGATGTTTAACTTTTAAATGGGGAATGGGGGATTATTTGTTTTGGTTTTTGCATAATCTATACCTTGACAATAGTAAGAGCAGAGCTGTACATGCATGTCATCGGTATTTTTTGTGTGTTTAGACATGGATTAAATTAATTAAACTTGAACAGTCGGTCACTTGTCATATATCTGAAAAAAAATCATATGATTATTCCTTAAACCTTAAAAAAGCATGGAAATTTCAATTTCTATAAGAAATCAATAAAAATTCAATCTAAAACTAAGAAAATGAGAAAAAGAGAAATTTAAAAATTTGAGGCCAAAAATTTTTGTAGAGGCCAAATTTGGGGCCAGGCCAATTTTGAGGCCAAAAGTGAGGCCAGGCCAACTTTGAGGCCAGGCCAGGCCAATGGGGCCAGGCCAGGCCAGGCCAGGCCAGGCCAGGCCAGGCCAGGTTTTAGAGTATGCCGATTTATCATACAAAAAATGACCGGACGCAGATTTGTATTAAATAGGGATTTTTATGGATGACATAAGAGATATGATAAACCATACATCTCAATAAATAAAATTTTAAGTTCATAGTGCACAATGGAAATGAAATAATTTTATGGTTTTATCTGTAATTTCAGTAGAACTAGACGTAATCAGTGTTTTCTTCTACCCTTTGTCTTACATAATTATATATAAAAGACTATATAATTCTGGCTAAATCTCACGCATGCGCATAACGCGCTTGGGGTGGGTGGGGACAAACGTCATTTGTTTACAGCAACAAAGATGGCGAAGCGGGAAATAGAAATCCCTGACAATGTACATACCCTTCCTGACCTTCCAGCCTATAATTCAGTGCAAAATCTAGCTTGGGAAACGTAACACCGCCAAATATTGTTTTCAGACATTCGTTTATGATAGAAAAAACGGGGGAGATATCCAAGAAGAAGCATCTGGCGTTCGGTCTTACCGAACTCTCGACAGAGCTGTCTCCCATTTCCAAGCGGGGGATATACAAAGCATTGGATTTTGTGAGGTGAGAACTTTGTAAAATTATATTAGAGCTGGTTTTACTGAAAAGATATGTGCATTATTATTTATGTGTGTGGATCCGGGATGATATCCATATTTATATTTATGTATACATATAAACAAAACAAAGTGGGTGTGGCAACATGATACAAAAACGTACACATTTTACAGTGTTGTACTTCATTCTATTACATATTTCTAATATTTGTAATGACATAAGGGCAACGAATGTTTTAATATTTGTTGTTTATGAAACCAGGTTGACATCGGTGTCATATATGGATCGGCAACAGTGCTGGCATCTATGAAAAAAAATAAATATCAAGTGTATATACACTTTGTAATCACAAGCCTGTACATGCCTAATGCCAATGTCCTACAGGGGAAGTGCATTGATTTTTTATCTTGGTATTTTGTTAATTTTAATATATTTAGTTAACTTAAGCAATTAACATACATGTGCATACATGTATAATTCAATTTTTCGTAATTTACTTAGACCCATGATTTAATAAGCTTACTGGGGAAAAACATTTAAGGACTATATATTGTATATTCATTATTTCTTTGTATTTGTAGTTTGGCTCAATGTTGCAGTCATGTTAGTGGCATTTTGTTTGCTATATATAGCTACAACATGGAAGTGATGAGGGAGGAGACTGCAACTGCCTGTACTTCTAAAAAGTCAGCTTGGAATGTCCCAAGGAAGATGACCTCAGAGCAATCCGGTTTATTTCAGAAAAAATACTAGATATGTTTTGAAAGGTCGCCAATTAAATATCTAGTAGCCCCCACACAATTATTTGGCTGCCGGTAAATATGTTTATGGCGGCGATCAGATAATTATGTGATGGCTGTCAGGATAATTCATTTAGACAGGTTAACGTTAGATAACGATCCTGCGCATGCATGATCATATGTTTTATATAAGCTTTAAGGGCTTGTAAATTGCTGATGGCTAGGTGTGTCACAAACAATGCCGGCAATTATTTTCAAATACATGTAAAATGCAAAATATCTTACCCATTCATTTTACATTTTTTCTTCATTGCTACATTATCGGAAATACAACAGTATTTTGATCTAAATAAAAAAGATGGAACTTTGTCGTCGGTCACAACCTTAACAAAATCAAATATTTTGAAAATCTTTAAGACTCTATTTACTTAATGATATTTACCTTTCATTCATATGAGAATTATTTTTTTATCAACATTTTATTCATAAGGATGCGTTACACTCGAAGTAATAAAATAATTATCAGGAGCTCAGGTAAGTCAATTTCAGGCATTTTAAAATCATGATTTTGGCAAGAGTGTCTCTTTTTGTAGAAGTTCTCAATGATAATGTTTACATCAAGCGCATGTACAGATAAATCTATTTTTCAAACCCTATAGGACAACCGCCAAATAATCATTTATAGTATGTCCCAAGATATTTATGCAGCACATTTGGTCAATTTTTTAATAAAAATATACATACCTGTGAAAAAAGTGCAATTAAATTCGATCAATGGGAAAATTTTCAAGATATTTTCATTGAAACTTAATCATTTTTCACTCGAAAAAAAATCACAGGATCGAAAATTGATTTCTTATGGAGATTTATAATTAGGAATGTTTACATCTTTTCTCCATTCGGAAGTCACTCGGAATTCCTCACGCAATTTTTCAACGTTATCATCCGGGCTTACTGCAATACAAAATTAAATCCCTATAGACATTACATTGTTTAGCCTTGTATTGAAACCTGATAAGCTATTGGGGCGTTTCCACTGAGAAATCTTGTAAATTTTTAATACTTTTGAATGAATATCGTTTGAAGGCTAAGGTTTTTATAAATATCGAGTAATTAAGCAAAGTGTGAATCGATGATATCTTGGGACAGAGTATAGCGGCAACCAGAAATTAATATGAAGTCTACTAAAACTAATAATATGGCGGCCGCAAGATACGTGTAATTCTTGAAGGCCACTACTTAGGTTTCGTAGACACTAGTTAAAATTTTTTTTCACAGTATACACAAGGGTTTCTGATATATTGAGGAGATTAATAAAAGAAAAAAAAACATTGCGGAATTTTCAATGGCTCAACGATTTCTGCAAAACTGATTCAATGCTATTTTCCAATCTGTTTTCACTCAAAGATTAATCTACCAATATCTCTACAATCTGAATTGATGATAACTAGACAACATTGAAATGGCGACCATCTCAAAGGGCCTCACTTAAATAATGGAAGTGGTATTTGCTAAAATAAGTGGAACTATTCTACATTAAAGAAATATCCTGTAGTAAAGTTGCATTGTACATTCTCCAAAAACTTATATGTACCGCCCGACTGCGGTCAATATTGTTTGTTACGCTCGCTATTTATTAGTTGGATCTCTATTCATGCTTCTACTTCATTTATCTAAATATGATTTATGGCATGCAAGGCTATTATAAACGCGGTTTGAAGATTAATACAACCAGAGAACTGGTGGAAATATCCAAGACACTCAAAAACCTCCAACGAAATCTATGGTCACATTACTTAAAATATCCTTCTTACTACATGTCACACTCTGCTGTTCTCTTCTGGCATCGCACATGCGCAAACAATAAAATGTAATGAACTTTATTTGGAGAAACCGAAAATGATTAAACTCAACTAACATGAAATTTTCATCGATTATTATAAACTTGGATAGAGCGATTTGATCCACAATACTTGCTTAGAGCGATTTGATCCTCAATATGATGAAAAGGTTATGCACTTTGTGGGACTGCAAGAAATTTCTGTGTGCACGTGAAGTTAGGGTATGAATGCTTTAGCGGAGAAAAAAAAAACAAATGTTGCGGCTATCATGCCGAGCAAAAGTTTTATTTTTGTATTGAATATCGTGGGGTTTTTTTTGTTCCTCCTTTTTCCATATATCTTCACATGGCTTTAAATATAAATAAATTCCTTGTATTAAGGCGTAATACAAATGCCTCAATCTGAATGCAACCGACTGTATCTCTATAGATCAGGGCTTTTTAACTTTTATTTAAATCCCATGTAACAATTAAGGAAATGTCGGAAAATACTTGTTTGCCTTCATATTAGCTGTTCGTTATTACCGCATGTCATCCTTGGCCAAACTAAACTCCCATGGCGTGTTTGATTAATGGAATACTCACACATTGTTTTAGCTATGATCATAGCCTGATATTTTGATGTGTAATGTGTTGCTTGTTTCTCACTCCAGTGCGCTAGTGAGCAGCCCTGTGGTTAGTGATTTTCGAAATTGCAGTTAATAACAAAGCAGTCGTCTGAATCGTATGACTTCTTTCTTGGCAATGTATCGTTAAGTGCACAGTTAACTCTTTAATAAATATTTGAATGCTTGAAGTTTTAACTATGAATATATCAGTTTGTATGTTTTATATGACACTCATTAATGGCCAAGATTTGTATTAAAGCAAAGCATACTTTTTGGTAAATATAAAAGCCACAATATGTATAGAGTACAAAACCTGTTAAGCTATATTGTAAAACATTATATTTTCACTTGTAGACTTAAAACACACCCAACTTTAAATGTGTTGGAACTCAAAAGGAAAATTGAAAACAGGCTTCTTGTAGAAAAATAATTACTTTTAAAGAATTGTGAATTTGAAAAATTCGAAAGACACTTGAAAGAATTTAGCAATTGTTTACTATATCCCCAACTATTTGTAAACAAAATGTAGGATGCTTTTTAAAATAATTAATCTTTCAAATAAGAAAACCCTGATAAACAGCGTTGCCGCAAAGCAACCATTGTCCAATCAGCTTTTTTTCTTTCCCCCTTCTTCTCTCTCATAAATAAAAATATATACATGTACATGCTAAATATGATGTCCATGCTGTGGCTTGTATATAATATAATCACATATTTGAAAATCTTTAAATATAGAGCTATCAATTATAAGTTGTTGTGCATGTTATATTTTTATTTGTTTTTCTTCTTTTGTTTGTGTTTATATGCATATTATTTCACTCAATGTGTTCTGTACTTTCTCACTGTCACTAAAAAAAAAAACCGAACTTTCACACTACTGTGAAGTATCATAAATCTATTCTTGCATGTATATTGTATGTAAAAAATATAGAGATTCCAAAAGAAATGTAGTATGTAAGAAAGCTGTGAAAGTCATGAATAAAATCATAAATAAATAAAAAAAAAATTATTTCCCTAAATTATGGATTCAGGGTTAGAGTTCACCCTAACCCATACATCTATATCCATAAACAAGCGGTAGTCTAACAGTCGTTTAAAGAGGTTGGAGCCTCCGATCAAAAGTATAACAGTTTTTTCTGAAGCTTTTTCCTTTTAAAATCTACATACACAGTTTAACCAAAATTTGAATTAAAACATTGAGGGCCTATTTGTTTCTTTGGGCGCATTACCTTTATTCACTGAAATTGCAACTAACACATACATTACTTTTCACTCTATTATATCTATAGGAATGAACTATGGCATCAAATACAGATTAATTTTATTTTAAATTAATAAAATTAAAATAGTTATGAAGAAAAGGTTCATATTTTTATCACCTAATTATTATTTTGACCTTCTGCACCAGCTACTAATCAAACGCTGCTTTCAGTCACTGACCATTCAACATGCAAAGGAATTATTTAAAAGTCTTAAATTATTACTTAAGTTATAATAGACTTGTCAGAAAAATGGTTATAATTTTTAAAAAAAATAAGATTAAAAGAATTATATTTTAGATATGGCATAAAATAAGCTAATTTTAGTCAAACATTTAAGAAAATATTTTCTTAAATTGTATAAAATACAATCTAAACATGTCGATATAAATATTTTAAAAAATGTTAAAATGTGTTGTTCGGAACAAAATAAAGATATCTCAATGCACAAACATACTGTAAGTTTGATCTTAACTGAAACTTAGGAAACTGAAGTTACAATATTCTTTCACTATTGAGTAATGCAGAATGTTCATTTTCTTTTCTTTTTTTAAACTTCCGCCATAAAATTAGTCTCTTAAGGTCTTTCGATTGTCGCATGACGTCATTGTGAGCATTCCGGAATATTTTACCGTGTTCGGTTATAATATTAGTGTTATGTGATGCATGGTTTTGCCAATATTTCTTGATTTATACTAGTGTTTAACACTTTTTAAGCTATGTAAAGTGATATGACACTAATGTTTAACAATTTATAGAGAGTAGTATGAGTTGAAATCGCTGAATTCAATGAAAAACTGATAAAACCGTACATAAGCAAACTTGACAGAGACTATAATTCATAGTTTTTTACCTGGCAAGGTAAACAGTTCTTTGCAGATTTCGATAGGATATATAATGAATTACAAATGTTCCAATTTTCAGTGAGTTTGAACCATTATTTCAAAAGTTATAGACTGTTTATGTTGCTAAACTGTACTTATTCGTGGTTGGAAAATTGTATTAAAATGTACTGTAAATGTGACAGCTTTCATACTGGGAAGTTTAAATGGCCTTAAAATGTTAAAATAAAATAAAGGATTGTGATTAATTTCTTTTAAAAAAATTGCTTTATTATATAGAAATCAGTAAAACAAAATGTGATGTTGGAATGGAGAGCAGTTGTCGCTATAATTGCTATGATAGTGTACCTGTGTTAGCTCCTACAGCATGAACAAAATATTTGCAACATACCAATATTTAAGTTCAATTTGAATGTTTACATATTAATCTTCAAAATTAAACAAAAATTACACGGACTAAACCATAAAAACATCGAGGGTGGAGAAACCTTAATAAACTCTGTAAATATGTAATTTTTCCTAAACTATTTTATTCAGTATAGCTTATATGACATTGTAAAATATAAATATGTAAGTAGAATGGACATATGATGCACAATTTTCAGACTAGAGGTGACCCAATATGACAAACAAAAAACAGAGGAAGAACCTCGTTAAGTTGATCGGTAATGATGCCATTAAGATATTTAGACCAGATAAGGTTAGAATGATGTAATAAGAAATATTAAAGCTTAAATAAATGACATATGAAACCATCCACTTTAAATGCTTTAACATTTAAGTTACAGAAATTAAAAACTAAATTGACCAATATTCATCCAATTTAAAATAAAAAGCTATTTATTTTATAATCCCGACCGTAAATTACGGAATGAATCACAGCAAATTGCTACACAAAATGTACAATATCAGTTGTTTTGCTTTTTGGAGTGTGGGTAATGAAACAGTGAATATTGTATCATTACACGTTGCTTCACATCCCTTCCCTGTGAAACAAAAAATCTTTTTTTTTTACAAGTGTTTTATGAATATAAAATTTATTGTGTTGAATGCAATCTGTTATTACTATAAATCCTTTTAGAACTTGAAAGCCTTCAATAATGTTAATGATCGTTTATCTTATATTCTTTTGTTCTATACTTTGAGGGAAGTTATCGCCATTTACTTTTCATGAAAGGTAATTAATCATCATCATTAATGCAATTATGCATGGGAACCCATCTCCCAGCCCCCAACCCCCAACCCCTCCAACCCCCAAATAAATAAATAAAATGCAAATATTCAAAATATCAAAGTTACTTTTATAGTTTTATTGTCATGAAAGTAACATATCAATGACATTTGTTATCCGTTGACGGTAATCTCTATTTCTACAATGTATTTAGTAATGATTTTTAATGGTCACAGGTTCCAGATCTTTTTTCATACAATATAAAATAATGATAATTTTCTCTTCAACACAATCAAGTTCTTTTCAATAGAAAGAAATACTGCTTGATTAATGCTGATTTATTGAACTACAGGAATTTAACAAATCTTTGTAAGAACAAAATAGTTTGTTATCATTCATGTATTAAAGTCTTTCAAGGCACCAAAACAGTAGTGTATTTTTTAATGAAAATCCAGACCAACACACACTAGTTTAAATCATTTTCGAATTATATCTTTAATCGTTTTGATCAAAAGGGATTCATGCATCCTAAACTACAAAACCATGAGTGACTTGTCTCCATGGAGAAATGAAGAAATAAAAAAAACATGACGTTCCACAAGATATTTATATTTTACAACTAGTCTGCGACGCCCTACCTATCATAAAATAAATAAAGTTCCTTTACCCCATGTCTCTCGTTTGCAAATAATTTGTTCGTTAGTTAGTTCTTAGATATCTGGAGTTGTTTTGCAATCCCTCCCCCGTTGAAAGATTGAAAACAACTTGAATCTAATGACGATGCTAATTATTTCAACCAATTTAATTATATTAACTTGTGTTTTCGTCGTTTTTTTGTCTTCAGAAATCTGTACACATCTTAATACATTTATTTTATGCTTTTGATAACATATGTATGTCTCAGTTAAAACATATTAGTATTGTGCGCTTTTTCACGCATTTCCACAGCTCTATATTAAGCTTCTCATCACTGCTTGTTGCTGATGACGCTCTTAACAATCAATAAAACTTCTTCAGGGTAGATTTGAAAATAGTTGTTTTTGTCAGCAAGCATATTCATCAGCAATATTCCAACAACTGTTAAATCTGATATTGCCGGATTGCAAATCGATAGATATGTTAGAGTTTGGAGGACTTTTCTGTAGGTTACAGCAAGAATAGTGATAACATTTCCGAGCAGTCCTATCCTATAAAAACATGGACGTTATGACCCTGAAAATCATTCTTGTCCATCATAACTGCTCTTTTAGTATTGTATTGATGATTGATTTGGCTTCCATTTAGATAATAATCATCGCTGGATTTATTCAACGCAACTATTTCCCACAGTACCTCCAAGCCATTTCAGTGCTGTATTGTTTATTCTAAGTATATTGCTCATTTTTCTACCACTTTATATAAAGAAGATTTCAATGTCCTGTTATCTCCCTGTAGAGAGGGTATGATTTCAGCCACCCACTATGTAACATATTGGTTTGTTGTTGTGAAGTTGAACGTTTGCAAAATATTGCATATTGAATATGTGTTTAGTTTAGAGGTAGATGATGTCTAAATCTTGAATTATATTTTTTATCGGCTATCTGTTTTTTTGTTTTTGTAAAAGATGTTAGAACGTTTTAACGATATTAAGGATCCATTTTAGCATACTTTATCTTCAATTTAACGTGATAAAAATTGCTCTTCTCTCCTCAAGCCAATATGACACGGGGGTTGGGAAACTCCTCCTTACCCAAAACTCAAGCAAAGCTTTAGTTATTCATATAATTGAGAAATTATTATTCTATTGTTTGGTCGATTTTTGTGGTAGATCTTTTTTTCACTTTGTAAGAGTTTTTGTCATACCGTTTCACCACAAAATAAGAAGTATTGGTATCTATCTACTATAAACTTGCGCTATTTTGTGACTTGTTAACCTACTTTCTGATACTCTTTGTGCAAAAAAAATCACTAACAATATAATCCGCATATGTCGTCAGTTTATGTCTCTGAAATCAAAGTTCCTTTTAAATTATACTTACAAACACAACAAAGAATATTTACTTTTAGTGTAGTATGATAGCATTAAAAATGTCGAATCCCAGATAATATGAGGCAAATTTTGTAACATAAATAGTTAAATGTCAAAAGAGGATTTGATATAACTTATTTCCTTAGAATATGTAAGTAACGCAAGCAGGTTAATTTGTCAAATTGCAAGTATTTTGAATGGCGAAAATGAAGCTCTGTGAAAGCTTTGTCTTATTCGATTCTGTACTTGAGCCATATTTTTTACAATCAGCACGTTCAACAGAATTAAGAGCCAATTATTTCATTTATGCGTTATAGGTTACAATAGAGACGTTTATGGTATGGCACATGAAATATGAAAAAACTAATGGATTAATAGAGGTTGGTGTGTGCAGTTGCTTGTTGCAGGTTACGTACAAAATGCTTATAAAATTCTCCAACAATCCTAAGAGAACGATGGAGAAAATAATTTTCGGAAAAACCATTATTAAACACAATCATCCGTGTTGAATTGTGGTTCATGTAATCATCATGTTGACTTTCATTCCAATATCCATCACCGGTCGATTCATTCAATGATCCTATCATTTAACAATATTTTGAAAACTTTCGTTTCTCATACACAATAGTTTATTTCACGAAGTTTCTCTAGACTCCTCACTTCCTATCTAATGAGTATAATTTTATGTATCCTCAACTTCCAGTCAAAATAGTAGGATTATTTGATGGTGTCTACGTTTGCTGCACATGCGTATTAAATTGATTCGTTCTATTTATTTAAAGTTTGTTTACGTAGCAGAGCAGTGTAGGCAGACTGTTTTAAATATATTTACAATGTATTGTAAAGCTCATGAAGGAAGGGCTAGTCGTTGTCTACAGAAAAAGTTAATATTTTTAGTTAATTTTAAGCTTTAGAAGAAAAATTCAACTGTTAAATACGGGATCCTTAAAAGCGAAGGTTAACTTGACCTCTTTTAACTTGTGCACAATCTTCTATAATACATATTATTTGTTCTATGTTTCTGCTATATTAGTGATGATGAACAATGGAGTATTATTTTAGTCTACTTTATAAGTTGTCCTTTTATGTAAATATCTTTCCGAGTTATATGGAGATTTAAGAACAGTGAACGTTTTCTTTTTTGAAATTTATTTTTGAATTTGTATTTTTTATTTTTTGTTGAGCAGTCTACATTAAATTCATGAAATAAAACAAAAAGTATAGGTCAATACTATAAAATATTAGATATGGCATGAAATAAACTAATTTCAGTAAAACGTTGGAGTATTTTTTTCTTGAATTGTAGTAAATACAAGCTAAACATGTCGATAGAAATATAAAAAATGTTAAAATATGTTTTTCGGATCAAATGAAGATATTCCAATCCACAATCTTACTGTGAACTGCACTGAAACTTAGGAATCTAAAGTTACATAACTCTTAAACTTTTCAGTTATGAAAAATGTTGTTCAAAAATATTTTTCTTTAAAAAACTCCCTAGACAAAATTAGTCACTTACTAAACTCTGTAAATATGTAATTTTTCTTTAACGTTTTCATTTAATATAGTTTATATGACATTGTAGAATATAAACAAGCATGTAGAATTGATAAATGATGCACAATTTTCAGACTAGAGGTGACCTAATATGGCAAAAAAAAATAAGAAAACAGAGGAAGAGTCTCTTTAAGTTGATCATTAACGATGCCATTAAAATATATAGACTATATACGGTTAGAATGATGTAATATAAAGTGGTCAAGATAAATGACACATGAAATCATCCACTTTAAATGCTTTAACATTTGAGTTACCGAAACTGAAAACTAAATTGACCAATATTCATTCCATTTGATATTAAAAGTTATTTATTTTATGATCCCTACCGTGATTTTTTTAAAGAACACAAAATGTACAATACCAGGTTTTTGGTTTGTTTTTTTTTTTTGTTTTGTTTTTTGTTTTTGGCTTTTTGGAGTGAATATTCCTTGTGAAACAAAAATATTTTTGGCAAGTGTTTAATTAATATTAAGTCCATTGTGTTGAATGCAATCTGTTATTGCTATATATCTTTTCAGCATCTTTTCAGCACTTGTTTTCTTCTTCAGAATGCAAGTTGATGTTATGAAATAGATAAAATTGCGGTCATTTAATTACAATTTCAAACTAACTGAAATGAACGATAACTAATACTTTTATGAAAAAATAGTTTTACTCAAATAAGTATACAAGTTTTTTTTAACATATGCATTAGTCCTTGAGATTGTACTGGTTTTATAGTAAACTAAAAAACGTTATAAGAATAAAACATCGCTACTATCAGTTTGAAAACATATGTGACCCCCTTTTTAGATAACTACGTATTGCCCGTTTAGGTTTAAGTCAAGATAAATGTATTTATCCTATTAAGTGTGTAAGATAGTTTTGTGTTTTTTAAATTAAGTTTGACTGTAAATGAATTAGAATTGATTTAATTTAGCGTATTTCTAAATTGCTATATTAATGCAGATACACATTTTGCATTTGGTGTTGTACGTGATTTAGCGGGATATATATTTTTCTGCAATGTTATTTATCTTTATAGCCCCATGAAACACCAACGAAAGCATTCAATAGTGTAAATGATCGTTAATCTTATATTCATTTGTTCTATACTTTAAGAGAAGTTGTCGACATTTATTTTTTCATTAAATGGCAAGTATTTTGAATGGTGAAACTGAAACTCTGTAAAATGTAAGTCCAAATATTTAAGGAATGAGTTTAATTTTGACGTATGTTATACAATATAACATAACTTGGGGCAGTTAACGCTTTAAAAACAACGAAGCGGTTTACAAAAAAGCATAAACTGCTCCAAGTTATGTTGTATCGTATAGCATACGTCAAAATTAAATTCATTCCTTATGTTTTAATACATAAAACAAAGCTAACTCTCTGAACTATTTTCATACTTTTGTTTTAATCGTAAATGACATTTTAAACTACCCGCGCATTAGTACAATATCCTTAGTAACAGGTGACCTAGAATAGAACGAAGCGATGAGAGGCGGCCATATTTGAATTTGGTGATTGGACGCTGGTTCGCGAATTCACAGTTTACTTCTCGAATTTAAAGGTAAAGTTGAATTAGACATAAACCCAGAAGAGGGAAAGTGTGAAGATTGCATGGACGGGGCTCTTGGGGCCTTGGATGCAGCACACGAGGCAAGTTCACATACGGAGATCGACTCAGGATTGGGAGCGGTATGCGGAATGACTGAGCATGCTGAAAATGGATTGTTTGTATTTTGCGGTTTTACAGTTAGTCCATTCAGAGTGTCGCTCATTCGTTTTTCTGAGCCGTCGAGCAATCCCGATTGTAACTCCTAACAGAGGATTCATTTTTACAGTTTATGTTGTATGTCCCGACATCATTCTTACAGTCTATAGTTATCTACAGTGTAGTGCCATAAGTGTTTCACGCTTGCACGAACGTCATGTGTATTCGGTACGAGAATTCAATGTAACAAAACACCTACTTACCTTAATACAGTTGATTACAAACTTCTGACATTTTCAGTATTTGGTGGCATGGCATTCAGCTTTAAGAACAGCATTTAATCTGTTTGGTAAGGATTCATATAAACCCTGTATATATGCTGGGGTAAGGGAGGTCCAGATATGCAGGACAGCATCAACAAGTTCCTGTTTTGTTTTAATGTTGTGTTGCTCCTTTGCAAGATTAATTTTTATAAATCTCTATACATTTTCTATGAGGTTTAGGTCTGGTGATTGGAATGGCCAGTCTAAGCAAGAGATATTATTTTCTTCTTTCCAGGCTTTAGCCCTACCTGACATTTGGGCGGGACAATTGTCGTCCTGAAACACCCAGGGGTTGTTACAAAAGTGTTTGGCAACAACTCGCCACACATTATTGTCTAAAAGCGTAATGTATTTATCTGTGTTTAAATTTCCATTTACTGGTGTTAGTAAGCCCACTCCTGAGTAACAGATACAGCCCCAAAACAACAAAGATAGACGAACTCCACCATTTCGGACCGAACGTAAACCAAGGCATTCCGGTCTCCATTTTTTATCGGCCTTTCTCCAGACATAAACTTTATGATCAGTTCGTAAAACAATCAGTTCATAAAAAACAAGTTTTTATGATCACGGCATTATTTAACACGCTTTACTCTGTTCGCCTTTGAGATTGTTAGAGTCTTCGCAACTTTTCGGTGATTATATTTCCAAAAGTGTAATCTGCACTGAACAGTTCGGGTTGACAATGGGTTAGGTATAGATTTATTAAATTCTGAAGTTAAATCACCCATACTCTTTCTACGATCCTTCAAAACCAACCTGTTCAAGACACGATCTGACTGATCACTCGTAAGTTTTGGTCTTTCGCTTCGAGCGTTATTTGCTACACTTTGTCGAACAGCAAACCTGTTCACAAACTTAGAAACTGTAGAGCGATCATATCCGGTAATTTTGGCAATCTCAGAATTATTTCTACCTTCTTTATGAAGACGTGCGATCTGTTCCTTTAGGACTGGTGACATTTCACGGCGATTTGAAGCCATGTTTGTTTACGTCTGCTTCTGTATCTAAAAATAGTCCCACGCGACATCGGGGAATCCAAAATGACGTATACACACTCTATTTTCTACCGTCCAAATATAACCGAGGAACGATGTATAATAACAGAGATGTGAGGAATTTAGTTCAGAAGATAATTTTATTATAACGTCAACATTACGTTAACGTGAAACACTTATGGCATTACACTGTGTGTATATGATAGCTCAATCAGATGGAAATCTTTCTGTTCGCCAGATGTTTCTACGAAAAGGGCATCAAAATATTACAACCACACCAAAATACCATCATAAACCTAGATAGCTTAATAGTAAAGCGCTCTGAAAAGAGAGATTTGGGTGCAATTCCCATTCTGGGTTATAATTTGGTGTTTTTGTAAATTAAGCTAACCTATATATAGTTTACTTTGGTATACTTTACTTTACTATGGTATGAAATTATTAAATATTTTTTCAGCATAGGTCTTTTATGTTTTATTTTTTAAAATACATCCTTTGTTAACATACCTTGAAAAAGTTTCACAAACCCCCATCCCATTTTGTGCTTCTTTTCGTAGAAATTCAATGTTTTCTGTCTTGAAGTTGTTTCATTTCTGAGACATTTTTAAGTCTGTATTTTTAATTTAGAAAGATTGAAGTTTTTTGATTTAAAAAAAAAACTAAATTATTTGATACACATTTATATTATTCAAATAAAAAGAGATAAACTTAAACATATTTTATTCATTCACTTTGGTAAACAAGTGCATTCAAGTGTACATGTAAGTTTTACATGTAAAAAAAAAAGTAGTTCCCTCTAGATGTTGTCAAGGGGATGTGTCCCCATATCAATGTATGTTATACAATATAATACATGTCACGCCATCTGTATCAGCCAATCAAATGAGGCGTTACAACTAAAATTAAATTATTGTCAAATAGTAAATTAATACTTTTTTATGTTTTAAGTGATATCGAACAATATTAAAGTTAGTTAAAGTAAATGATAATATTGTTTTATTACACTGTAGCTTTAATTTATTTAAGGAATGTTTTTTTAATTTTTGCCCAGATTATCCTATATAACCTAAATTGAGGAAGTGCACCCGATTATAAAAAAGCGTGCATTGCACGAAACAAGGTTATATTGCATAATCTGGGCAAAAATTAAAAACCAGCCTTATAACGCCATCAAAAAATTAAAATAAAATAAATTATTAAAGATAGAAATTATTTTTTTTGGTATAAAATTTTAATATACATAAAAACTGTAACACGCGCATGAATATGGGGTTGTCAAGGGGGCGTGGCTACACAGTTAACCAGGTTATACAAAATAAATTATTTTTTTTGTGTGTATAGCCAATCAAAAAGCGTGTTTCAACCCATAATTAAATTATTAGATAATATTCTGCGGGAAAGCGTGATAGTGTGAGACTTCCCCAATAGTGGGACTTCCCCATAGAAAGACGGCTACATAGTGAGTTTTCTAAATTGGAGAAAGAATGACTGTATAGTAAGTCTTCCCCATAACTTACCATGGTCAGGCTATCTCCCAACGTGTTCGCTTTGAATTTCATTTCACTAGACAATGCATAAGTGCAGTAATACCGCCAGTAAGGCTTTCCCCCTTGTGTTCGTTTTTGGGTTTTATTAAACACATCGATGTATTATTATGAGCATTAGAAACTGTTTTATTAAAAGTATACTAGCGGAAAAAAGAAACTGTGCATAATAAAATTTAGTAAAATTTTTCTATATCTATTGTTTGTATTTATAAAATTTAAACAATCGATAATGGTATTGTTTTTGACAATATCGGATGGTAACCGTCCGGGTGCACGGACTTTTTCATGGTTAGTGAGCATCTGTGTTGTTTATTGAAGAATTTGTACGCACGAGTTTTACGGGCCAATACTGTTCACCCCTGCGAATGTTATTGTCATTTAAATTTAGACCACGTGGTTTTAGTTGACCCTTTCAGTTTCGCAGTAAAAATCGAGCCTCGTGTTTATAGTCTATTTCCTAGAATCTAGGTACTTGTAATCAAATGTAAACTTAAGACGTTTATTGATTTTAAACTTTATCTTCATTAATTGGTCGATAAAATGAGTTCTAGAAATAAATGTGACAATAGAAAATATAGGTTTTTTTCTGCTGTTGCAACAATTAGCATGCTTAGTAGCGATCCGCTCTAAGGATTAATTTTCGATCCGCGCCTGACCAAGTAATAGCATCAATAGTAAAACAGACTATACTATTTTATGCAGAATGTTACTTGAAAATGACTCGATATACTAAGTTTTTATACAAAACAGACACCAATTCATTTTTTTAAAAAGCATGGTATTGCACACTAAAAGCACAAAACATGGCTATGATTTTATCAAGCAACCCAATGTTTACATTTTCAGTGGTTGAACACGAACTATAACTCTTTTCTGAATATCATCGTTTAGTTAAAATAACCGCTAGATGATGAAATAAGACATATATCTTAATAGATTTTCATGTTTTAACATAAATCAAAGTAAGATATGATATGAAAAACGGCCAGTACTTACGTCTTTTGAGATTATTATCCGAACACTTATACTTCCGCTCGAATTTTCACAGGAACTGAACAAATCTCGGCGAAGTCTCGTGAACTTTCATTTGAGCACCTCTGGATTTTTTACATACTTAGCAACGATAAAGAAAACATTCCGAACACATTCGCAATACTGTTTGGAATAAGAACTGTAAAGGATTTGTTTAAACTTTTTTTGTTAAGGAAATCACTTTAGTTTCAACAACATTTACTCCTATGTCATGCCACGACTCAAGAAAACCAAGGTAATCGTTCTGTTGGGATGCTGCAAGCTGGAATGGCACAAAATACTGTAGCAAGACACTTTGGGGTTCATCGGAACACCATCCAGTCATTATGGAGATGTTTTTAACAATCTGGCAACACCCAGGATCGACCGCGCTCTTGGCGACCTCGTGTGACGTCACGTCAACAGGACAACCACATTAGCATCTGATAAATCGTTTCCAGACAGCAAGTTTGACTGCCCGTAGCATTCCAGGGCTTCGACCAATTAGTCCAAGAACTGTGCGTAATCGTCTGCGCGAGCAAAACATCAGACCAAGACGTCCAGCGGTGCGCCCAGTACTGCTTCAACGTCATCGTATCGCCAGACTAGCGTGGAGCACACGAAATCTGCGATTCAGAATACAGGACTGGGCCAATATTCTGTTCACTGATGAATCCAGATTTCATTTGGATAGCAGTGACGGCCGTTGTAGGGTGTATCGTCGCGTTGGGGAGCGTTACCAGGACGCTTGTGTTGTGCAACGTCGACAATTTGGTGGAGGTAGTGTTATGGTGTGGGGTGGAATATCAGCACGTGGAAGGACCCCTCTACAAATTGTAAATGGAAATCTCACCGGCGTACGCTATCGAGATGAAATTATTCAGCGTCATGTGATACCCTTCATACAGAAACATTCAAATCACATCACTCTGCAGCAAGACAACGCAAGGCCACACGTTGCACGTGTTGTCAGGGACTTGTTTGTTCAACAGAATGTCGATGTCTTGCCTTGGCCAGCTGTTTCCCCCGATTTGTCGCCGATCGAGCACGTCTGGGATGAAATGGAAAGACGTTTACGCCGTTTACCAAATCAGCCAGTGACATTGGCTAATTTAGGCCAGGCTTTAACCAACATCTGGAACAACATTCCTCAAGCATTTCTGAACACTTTAGTGGCATCAATGAGGCGTCGCTGTCAAGCATGCGTGAACGCAAATGGTGGTCACACGCGTTATTAATTTTGTTTATTCAATTTCAAATAACAGTGACTTTCGAGTGTGCTGAAATTGACGTTATTCGACGTTGACATTAATGTGTTATGAGATGTTGTTACGAATACATGTGTTAACAGTATTACAAAAATTAAAATTTGTTCATTGTAATTTTTAAATGTTTTTTTTTCATTTATTGAATAATGCACAGTTTCTTTTTTTTCCGCAAGTATATTATAGGATTAATAATATCATACAAATTCGAAAATTAATTATTTATTAACTAAACATTTCATTAAACAAATATCATTAAAAGACGTTAAAAATGTATCCTGAGATATTACAAAGCAGATTTTATATTTATATTTGAACAAATTGAAACGTCATCAAACGAATTCCTTAACAAATTTAAAATCTACAACAAAATTTGTCTTTTATAGTAAGCATGTGTGTGCGCAGGTAGCTAACATTGCAGAAAAAATAACCAAAACTTTCGTCAATACTCACAACGTTCGTAACTCGTACGAGTAGCCTAAAAACCATTTAGTTTTTATATTTAAAAACTATACACCCCCATCTCTGAATCATTCAACTAAATATACTTGAAAGGTAGATAAAATACGTGAATTAATATTTTTTCAGCGCGTTATACATAATTGACAGCCAAATATTTCATTTATGCAAAGGTTACAATAGAGACACATTTACGGTATGGCGCATGAAATATGAAAAAGATAAATGGATTTATAGAATGCATTAGTCCAATTATGTATGCGTCAATCATAAAGTTAAGTAAAATACCAAAAACCACAGTCAAAACAACAAAGATGATGATGATACCAGACATTCTTCTCGTCATCGCTGTGTTGACAGTCGTTGAACGAAGTTTTCTTACTTTTAGACAATGAAGAACTGATATAATGGCTACTGGAAGAACAGTGATAATTAAAATCGATATTGCGGTACCAGTAAAATAACTTTCATGTTCACTCATATTCAAATTGTAAATGAAGTATTGTATCAGCTGCACTAGGACCAAGGCAATGAAACCATATCCCCAAAACGCTAGTGATGCACTGATGACAAACGAATTGGTGAGGTACTGTCTACATTTCAGTGGATGAACGATTAGAACGTAGCGAAGGGAAAACAGGAACACCACATCACACGAAGATTTAACCATCGCAATGAACAGGATTATTTGTGTAACAAACAACAAATTTCTGAGATAAAAGTCATTTTTGCCAGCAAACAGGTTAATGAGCGATAGCATGCAAACTATAAAATCCGTAATTGCCAAAGTGCAAATTGCGAGAAAGGTTGGTGTGTGCAGTTGCTTGCTGCAGATTACGTACAAAATGGTGATAAAATTTCCTAAAAATCCTAGGAGAACGATGGAGAAAATAATTTTCGGAAAAACGCCACGATCAAACACAGTCATCCATGTTGAGTCGTGGTTCATGTAATCATCATGTTGGCTTTCATTCCAATATCCACCACCTGTCGATCCATTCAATAATCCCATCATTTAACGACACTTCTCATACACAATAGTTTATTTCACGAAGTTTCTCTACACTACTCACCCCCTATCTAATGTGTACAGTTTTGTGTATTCTCCACTTCCAGCAAAAATAGTGGGATGATTTGATGGTGTCTACGTTTGCTGCACATGTGTATTAAATTGATTCGTTCTATTTATTCAAAGTTTGTTTACGTAGCAGAGCAGTGTAAGCCAGAGTGTTTTAAATATATTTACAATGTATTGTAAAGCTCATGAAGGAAGGGCTACAGAAAAAGTTAAAATTTTTAGTTAATTTTAAGATTTAGAAGAAAAACTCAACTGTTAAATACGGGATGCTTAAAAGCGAAGGTTAACTTGACCTCTTTTAACTTGTGCACAATCTTCTGTAATAGATATTCTTTGTTTTATGTTTATGCTATATTGGTGATAATGAACAATGGAGTATCATTTTAGTCTACGATGTCAGTTGTTTTATTATGTGAATATCTTTCCGAGTTTTATGGAGATTTAAAAACTGTGAACTTTTTCTTTTTTGAAATTTATTTCTGATTTTGTATTGTTTATTTTTTGTTGAGCAGTCAACACTAATTAGGATATTGATCTGTACATGATAGGTTATTTTAAACTGACAAATTGTGTATTTAATGTCTTAAAACAAGTTTTCTAATTATTGTATTGTATATGTTTTTTATTTGTCTTTCATGAACCGTAATTAATACAAATATATGAGAGAAATAAAAAAAATACAGTATCGACTAAACATCTTACGTCACAATCCTGCACACGTATAAGAGCTAAGTCACGGGGATAGGGTTCTATAAAAAATATCACTCCATTGTACAGTTATAGACAAAGATATTTAATTCTTAATCAAATAAACTGTGGCTCTTTTACTTGATCGAGCGTAAGACTTGAAGACAGCGCTTTCGTGGTTTGACGCTAGTGTTTTTCTACAATAGTAGAATCGATAAAACGTTTGAATATTGTTTACAAAGTTGGAGATGGAAAGTCGAGCGTGCTATGAATTACTTTGAAGACATCAAAATTCATGTAGTATGCTGTTTAAAGTTAATGTTTTGATTGACTTTACCTGTGCAAGTGGTTTTAGCAGAGACATATATAACATGTTATATATGTCTCTGGTTTTAGGGAGGCTTAAGTTTTAAAACATATATAAATAATAGTATTCTTTTTATCACTATCATCTTTCCAGGCTTCATTTTAGTTGTTGGAACTTATATGTTGCAATATACACTGGTACAAAATGTTGAGGGCAAATTATATAGTGTGTAATAGATACATACTGACCGTGATTGTTGTTAATAACTGACAGAACAGATCGATGAAAATCTAGTCGTCAGGAAATCTGACTGAGCATAAATGTATGAGAATAAAATAACTACTTTTAGAATTGTGCTTGTAAATTGTATCGTCTTCTTTGTAATCTTAAGGTTGTGTTACACGTAGAATTGAATGCCTTATCGTGAAAGGAAACTGTAGTAAACTCTTATCAATTGCGTTTTCTTCGATAGCGGAAGCCAAGTATAGTTTTCAAGAGGGAAACATGCTGTGCCATTCTGAATTTATGTGATGTTTTTTATTCACACTGCGGGGGGCTATGTTATAGATTTAACATTCTTATAAAAATGTTTATTAGAATGTTAAAGGTTTCGATAAAAGAGTTGTCAATATTGAAACTTAGGTCCCAAGAATAAAACAGAATAAATAGAATATAGATTAATAGGAAATCTGTGCAAGTCAATGAGCGTTGTATCCGGGTTTTTTTTTTATGTATAAATTCGTTATAACTACTATCTAATCATTTGTTAAAACAATTGTTCAATCGTCTGTTTTAACAAACTATCAATTTGTCAAAATAAATTAAAATTTTAATAACAAAGTTGTTTTAAATTTATGAGTTGTTTTAACAAATGAATTACAAAAAAGTATTATTTCATTTGCCGTATTAAATTATCAATTAATTATGAATTATAAAAATAATCATAATTTTAATGAATATTACAGTAGGAAAATTGGAAACTATGTATTTGATTCCTGTATAAAGTGAAGTAACTAGAGTTATCCCTCTTATGATCAGTGTACTTTTGTAAATCGTTTACAATATTAAGATCTTTAAATTCTTTTTTTTTTCATCCTTTTTGTTTTAAATTTAATGCTGAATTAGTTATTTTTTTAAAATTTGAATGATACTTGTGAAGTATCAAGCAAAATACTGAGGTCAAAGGTATTTCGTAATGAAATCAGGTTTTGTTTTATGATACATGCAGTTTGCAGATTAGAAAACACCATATTTGATACGAATAAAGATGTGTCCATAAGTAATATACAGAAAGGAAACACCTGCTTTAAAAAACCTTTGATTGAGGTACACAAAAAACAACAAAAATTGGATCTCTGAATCTTGCTTTTATTTGTAGCAACTGTTTAGTTTATTGAAAATTCATCAGAGAAGCAGTCAAAACAGGATTATCTATATAGAGTTTTCTCCCCCTCTCACCTTCAATCTAATGTACAAGGTTTCTGTACAAGTTTTTAACGATGAATAAAATGTATTTAAAAATGAATTTATCATTTTTAATTAAGAGATATGATATTAATTTATTTATGTTGTATTTATTTGACATTTAAACATTTTGACAATGTTTATGATTTTCCTTTTGCAGACGTAAAAAATAAGGAATAAGGTATGATCACATTAAAGCAAATGTGATTCAAGTTAATTCTCTTCACACTCCATATTAAATTGTTAATATATCAATACATCAGCAATGTCATCTTTCCCTCTTTTGAAAAGTTGAAATTGACAATGGTTTTCTCGGGTTGTCAATTTAAACTGTTACCCCCCCCCCCCCAAACAGGCACTATTTATATAATGGTCTTATTGTATTACATGTAGAAATGTTTTGTCGAATTGTCTAAAAGACATTCACTCACATTAAAATATATATTTTTATGAAACAAAGAAAACCAAATGGTGCATTTTCAATATGACACATCTTGGCCGAAATGACCATTGGCAAAAATATCTTCAGGCGGAAGTGTCTTTATCTCTTTGTGCCGGAAAGGCAGGCATTTATGCATTAGAATGTACTGTTAGTTATAATGAATTCTCTTTATCAACATTGATAGGTTTACTGTAAGATAAGCAATATTTGCATTTTTCAAAATCATGTATAAGTTTCATTTCTTAGATTTTTTGTTTCATTTTCAAAACTTTTTGTCGGTTGTTGTTAGTCTATGGATTTTTTTCTAATCAATTGACATGCAGCAGAAGAGGAAAAAGAAGGTCATTATTTCCGTTCGGTTACGTTAATATGCAACTTTTTCTCTTTATTTTGATCATAGCCTCTCAGTAAATTTGATTTTTAAATAGTTTTTCAATCACGACGAGAAAAACAAGAAAACAGACAACTGTATTATTAATGGAAAAAAAAATAAATGGAAATCATCCATTTAATTTTACCCGTTATCACAACATGACAGTACATTAGAAACACATTTCTTATAAGAAACATGAAACAGAAAGAGTATAAATGGATTACATGAATGGATCAGTCCAACTATGTCGACGCTGGCCTCAAATAAAAAAAAATAAAATACCAAAGATAATATTCAAAGCAGCAATAACAATGATGACACAAGACATCTTTCTCGTTATTGCTACGTTGACAGTCGAGGACCGTAGTATTCTTTGTTTCTGACAATGAAGAACAGATATAATGGTTACTGGCAGAACAGTAATTATTAAAAAAACTATTACTGTAGTAATTAGAGAAATGCCATTTTCACTCATCAGATTCGACTCATAAAGTAAGTACTGCGTCAAAACCATAAGGGAAAAAACTATAAAGCTATATCCCCATAAGGCTAGTGATGCACTGATGACAAACGAATTGGTGAGGTACTGTCTACACTTCAGTGGGTGAACGATCAGAGCGTAGCGGAGAGAAAATAGAAACACCACATCACAAGAAGATTTAACAATTGCAATAGTGAGGATATAAAACAAAACTGATAATATGTATAATCTTTCGAAAACAAACTTGTCTATTAGCGATATCGTGCAAATTAAAAAGTCCGTAATTGCCAAACTGCAAATAGCGAAAAAGGTTGGCGTGTGCAGTTGTTTGCTGCAGATGATGTACCAAATGGTGATAAGATTCCCAAGACATCCTAACAGGTTGATAGAGAAAGAAATTTTCGTTAAAACACCACTGTCAGCATTCAAAGTTATTCGTGTTGCGTTGTGGTCATCAAACTGGGTTCCATTCAAATATTCGTCACCTCTAGATTGATTCCATAATTCCATCGTGTAACAATGTTTTAATTAGATTCTTCAAAGACATCTCCTAGACATGGTACTAATTGTCTCTATAAATTCCTCACCTTTTATTGCGTATAGATGTTTTACTTTTTTTTTCAAATGAACAGAAGACGTGGTGGTGTCTACAGCTGATTCACATAGAGTGCAGTAGTTGTTGTCCTCATATAAAGTTAAGATGTATGTTAAAGTGTATTCAAAAATAAAGAGAAAACGTCAACTGTTTTCAAAATGAGGGTTGATCGAAGGCAAAGAATGACTTGTCCTCGGACAGTGACCTCCTTTACACTGATCACAGTCTTCAGTTATGAACATTGCTCCTCTGTTTCCGCTGCACCTTTGATAACGAACAATGCCATTTTGTACTCGATTAAGTTAGGTTTCCTATTATGTACTTAGACTATATAAGGTCGTCTGTTACACTGAGATCCATAAGCAGTAAACATTTTCTTGTTTGCCTTGTTTGAAAAGATGCCTGCACTCAGCGCCGGAATTTAGATTTTCGGTCGCTTCTGTTACGTGTTACGTTTATTTCTTAACCTCATATCCTTTTGTTTATTTTATAAAAGAGTCTTATTAATTGTCAATTTCCAACATAAATTAAGATTTTAGACTTGAAATAATAAACTCATACTATGTTTTTTTCCTTACAACTTTCGAAAAAAAAGAGAACTTTCGCTTATCTGCCTTTGATCGAACATAAGGTTGATATTTATATGCATGAAAGGTGGAGGTGACATTATCAAAATAGTACTAAAATTAGACTGGCATGAATAACAATGCCTTGTATAAAACATTATGTGATCATACCTTCACCATAGCCTTTTCTATTTTATATGGTTACAGTATACTATTTACTATTGTTTTAACAATTAAACCACGCTCATGTCAGTATAAAAGACTTTAAATCAATGCTTGACACTTTACGTGTTCAAAAACACTGTCCTAGTTAGCACATAACATGCTACCTTACACGCCACGTGATAGAATTTTGTATTCACAAAGTTATTTGAGGTGAGAAATCACGTGGTGAATTATAATATTCAATATGTATCAACCCTTGATTACAACAGAGAAAGTGAAAGTAAACCATGAGCGCATTTTTGTCTGTCAATCTCCCTTTGACATATATTAGATAATGCGAATATACTACTAAGTATAAAAGTAGGCATTAAAGAAATTGTGATGACCCTCGCCTATGAAAACAAATTCGTACTTGGTAACAACATACTTTAATTTAACGCAATTACGTAAAGTTGCAGTTTAGATGTTGACCATTTTTGAAATTGAAAGAAATTTTTCTTTTAAAAGATTATTTTCTCGCAAACATAGCATGTCCTTAAGTGAAGTCATCATTAATGTTGTGATTTTGTTTTTACCGTCTACCAGAAAACCCTAGCATCGATGTCGCCGTGTCTAAAATGATGGGTTTTTTTCGAATTGGATTAGAGTTTGCGTATTCAGTTACCCAAAAACAAATACTAATAAATACATTTTCACTACCGGCTAAATACATTATAGATTTTTATTTAGAGTAATCATTTTAATGAAAAAAAAATACAGAAATTAGAATTTTATCAACATATATCTTATACTGGTATAATCTTGCACACGTCAAGAAGTTAAAAAAAACGCCTCCGTTGTATAGTAATTGTTGTTTACAGTGAAATATTCGCCCCCGTTTTATTTTCGCCCCTTTCACCTCGTTGTCAACGGGCAAATTTAAGACGGGGAGAATTACGATGTCTCAATCTCTCTCTCTCTTAAAACACATCTATGTCTGGGCAAATTCAAGACGGGGGGAAACTGTCAGTAAGTGTAGAAGGGTGAAAATTACACGGGGCGAAAAAAAACCTGTATATCGTATGAACAAAGGTATCTGACACCCCCGATTACGTTTTATGTATTATGATTGTTCCCCTGAAGCCCTAGACTAGTGTATAGCGCTGCTCTTGTTTGAAACGTCATGTTTATGCACATGATGCAACGTTGGAAACGGACATTAATGTAATGTTTCCAACTGCTCAGACCTCTTTGTACGATAGCAAAAAAAAAACAAACAAACAAACAAACAACAGCACAAACAAACAAACAAACAAACAAACAAAAAATACGTTGTAATTTCATAACAATAACTGGGGTAAAGTTTTCGTTTTAGAAACAAGAACTGAATCTGTTACACCTTCACAAGACCATAATGGAACTATGTCCAGCATTAAAACATTCTTTCAAAAATGTCAAAGAGAGTCGATATTATGATAAATAATGATACAGCAAAGACAACTAAGGTCAGTGAGTTATATCTAGGTTTTTAAAAAATGGTGTTATTGTATTTAACAAATGATGCAAAATAGACATTGCTAATTATGATTTTGACGCCTTGTGTTTTAATGAAATTGAGCTTGCATAGTTATATGTACATTTTTTTTTAAATTTGTTTGTAAATTTTTAAAGTTCGACCGGTCGTATATCATATTATATGGCTATATATAATAAACGGTGTTGTTTCATGCAGGTATATAATTAGCTTTTTATTACGTTGTACATTTTTAGCACTATTTTTATTAAGAAAATGGTGTACAAAATGTATATATTTAAACAAAAATTACCGAGGACAATACCGGTATACCGGTTCTTGCGCGAATCCAGAAATTTTCCAGGGGAAGAGTGGTCCGAGCGATATATCTTTGCGATGCCTATTTTCGATAACTTTTAAAACTATGTGGATTTAATAGGTTTGAATTTTTTTAATTTTCTAAGGGTGTGCGAACCCCTACCCCACCACCTTAAATTCGCGCATTATTGCTCCTGTTCATGAGACTATTTTGTGATGAGAGATCATTCCCATTGCTTTTTGTGAAATGTTTATACTTTATTGATATATCGAGCATTTAAATTGTTATCAAGAACTGTTATATTTATAACAGATGTAGATATTTCAGTAACATTCCTGCAAGTAATCTCCAAATAACATATCTTTAGCAAATCTTAAAGAAACTCACAAAAATATGAGCATACCAGTATTGGTTTTAATTTGTAAATGTTAAAACATTTAATTTTTTGGCCGTGTTGGCAAAACGTTCAGAATATACAATATGAAAATCCCGGACTCTAGGAAAAAAATATCTTAATTTATAAATCTTTATTTTTATTTTAGAAACCATTCATGCACTGGAGTTGCAGGAGTTATCTCTCTTCTACTTTAGTATGTAGATATTATTTTTCATACTCGATTAATTATTCACTAAAGCAATGTATTTTTAAAATTTAAACATTAATTGTGAACAGAAGTATCAAGACGCGCATCACCAAAATTCCTCCGCATAATCATTTTCCTTTCAAAAAGATCTTTTACAATTATCTTTTGACGTCACAATACTTAGAAAATGACAGCAAAGTTGCGACATACATGTAGTAAGCTAAACTATAATATTTCCTTTTAGAAGGGGAAGAGGGAATTATATTGCTTTTATATTTATTTTTAAATCTCTTAGCTTTGTTCTGCGATGCTAGCTACCTTTATACCCGCATGAAGTACAAAAAAAGAATTTTTTTTATTAGATTGTTTAATGTTTAAAAACCACACATAGGAAAGCATTTACAGTAAATCCAGGAACGAGCGACTTTATGATTCGTTATCAAAGTGATTCGTTTTATCTGATATTCAAGATGAGGTGAAAAAATGATATTGTTGTATTCGTGAAATTGTTGTACAATGTGGTTTCACTTCGATCGATCACTTTTCCCGTTTAGTAAAATAAAAAGACAGAATGATATTATGTACACATTTTTTTAAGTTACCTAAATTAACGCCGTTACTGAATAAAACTGTAATACTATACACTGTTATATAATGCGTGTGTTGGCATTTTCAAACAAGTATTGTAGATACTTATATTGTAAATATCATTTCTTTAAAAGAATGATTTGCCATTAGAACTGTATGTACACTGTAATGCTTCATCGTGCTACATTTACATTCACTTGGTATTTCCTCTACAGTGACATTTTGTAAGGAAATTTGATTGTTTCATACAGCCATGAAAATATATAGGCCTATTACAATCTAACTTTTTTCAATCCTTTTTTTTTTTTTGCGTATTACACGAAAGCTGTCAATAACATAACCTTAACAAATTATTTCAATGCGTTATTTATACACAAATTATGAAATTTACTGCTAACTGACCAAATCAATCACAAAAAAAAGGAATTTGTACATGTATACATGTATCCGTATGCAGATTTATTAATTGATTGAAACTGATTAAATTGTTTTGTTAATATATCATCATATTATAAAAAATTTACTGCTAACTGACCAAATCAATCACAAAAATAAAGGAATTTGTACATGTATACATGTATCCGTATGCAGATTTATTAATTGATTGAAACTGATTAAATTGTTTTGTTAATATATCATCATATTACAAGAAATGAGTGAGGATTGAATGGATATTATTATTATTTATTAAAGCAATATGAGCTGCAATTTTTATGTTGATTTTTTTTTTGGCGGAAATGTTATTTTTAAATTGCCAAACTGCAAATAGCGAAAAAGGTTGGCGTGTGCTGTTGTTTGCTGCAGATGATGTACCAAATGGTGATAGGATTCCCAAGACATCCGAACAGGTTGATGGAGAAAGAAATTTTCGTTAAAACACCACTGTCAGCATTCAATTGTGGTCATCAAACTGGGTTCCATTCAAATATTCGTCACCTCTAGATTGATTCCATAATTCCATCGTTTAACAATAGTGTACTAAGATTTTTCAAAGACATCTCTTGGGGATGGTACTTGTTGTTTCTTTAAATTCCTCACCGTTTATTGCGTATAGTTGTTTTAGTGGTCTTTCACTTTTTTGTTGAGGTGTTTTCTACTAAAATGACAAAATATATCATGGTTTTTAAATTTCTGTTACCCATGTTTTTATGACAATAGCCGTTAAGAAGCCTTAATTGAAGCAAAATTGAATTATTATCGTCCTGTACAAACTTTGATCTGCTATATATTCCTTAGAAGAGAAATCTTTATTCTGACACAATTAATGATTTTTAAAAAATCTTATTTATCATAAAAGTTTAAGTTACATGCAGACGTATCAAACCAGCATGTTTGAGCAGCAAATTAAATTCAACAAAATACAGCTCATTTTGCTTTAAATAACAAATGAAAGAAGATCCTACATGTTTTATAAATGACTATTTTCTATGCACTACAGCACTTGGGCATCACAAGGGTTTACCACGTGACCAACCATTTTTATAAAAGAGGAATATGCATTTTGAAAAAAAAAATGAAAAACGTTTGACTAAGAAAAATTTTATCGTCTGACAATTTTCAAAATTTTCGTTGCATACTTGATTGTCTAGAACATAACGGAGGTTGTTTGTTTGATCTTTGATTTATCCTTAGGCGATGAAAATCGTTCTGAATGACGTTATAATTTTATCATTTCATTTTTCTGGAACAAATTGTCTTCAACACAATATCTGCATTAAATGATAGGAAACAAACTACAATGAAAAAGCCATCTATATACGAGCATTTAAGCATTGAATGCTTATTTTTTGATTTCGTCGGTCCTATGACACACCAATGCGGTGCAGACAAATTGAATACCGCGCATTTGCGCGGTATGATAATTTGTCTGCACCGCATTGGTGTGTCATAGGACCGACGACATCCAAAAAAAAGCAATTCAATTCTTATATTTATATTCATACTGATGGTTTTTTTTTTGTATGAAATTAATGTGTATCGTCGCTGTAAAGCCATTATATACGCTCTCAGTCAGGGATATGAAACATACATGGAACAGTCATATTAGCATGTTATTTCGTACGCTTCCACGGTTAAAAATATAGTGCCATAAACTTTGTAGAGAAAAATCTTTTTAATTAAGGAGTAGATAAAATTTAATGGTACATGTAAAATTGGTTATGTAAGGTTGAACGTTTCATTTAATCTTACAAACATCAATATACTCAAAAGGGGAAATATACACTAAATGTAAATAATTTAATTCTGGTTATAACGCGGTATTTGATTGGATAGAAAACTTTAGTTAAATTTGTATAACCTGGTTAGCACGTCACAAGACACGTCACAATGCACCAACGTCAAAAACGTATTGATCCGTTTGAGGTTACGTTTGAATTTTTAACAGATTTATATCATTTTTAAAAGTAAAACGCACTCAATTTCTACAGCAATTCACAGAAAATTAAATTATAAGTAATGAACTCAATGTCCACCCAAGTTATACTCGTATAACCTGGGTTGGAGCAGTTTACGCTTTTTTATAATCCGCTTCGCGGATTATAAAGCGTTAACTGCCCCAACCCAGGTTACACTCGTATAACTTGGGTAGACATTGAGTTCATTTCTTTTAAAATATATATTAACCTGAAACCATTCTGACTGCTTTGCGATCCGTACGCCGCAAAAGTCTTCCTCTGTGACGTCACAACGTTAAAATGACGTAACATACTTTTATTTCATCGCAACCCAAAGTGAAAAGTATTTCTAACATGTGACAAAACGATCGGTATTTATGTGATAGCTAGCCTTACCATTTTTTAATTTTACTTCGTTGGATTAAAGCAGTGACAGAAGCAATAACCGTCAGTTTCAGTCCAAAAGAGAATATCAGCTCTAATCTGCATAGGTACGAACATTTTTTTTCCAATTTGTACAGATAGTAGGCCTATTTCAAAACCATATATTAACATAGATACAGTATGCATTATGATTAATTTACGATCGCCATAGATTTGTAGAGCTTGACTTTAATGGAGTCAACATAAAACCACCTTAGCCCAGAATACAAAATTTTCATTTTTCCGTTTTGTCGCCAAACTCAACGCCAATTTTTGGATACTGCAATGGCACCCTTTTTTGGATTGCCAAACGACTTCATGTGCAATCGAGTCCCATTGGCAAAGTTACTTCTGCTGTAGTGCATACTAGAAGCCTAATATTTGGCCTGTATTCTATGCATGGATGAAATGCGAGAAAATATAAAATTGATGGTTTCGAGTCTAGATCGAAGCTACCGGAACGCTGTTATAGTTTCTGTAAAAAGTCGTGAACAGCGATGTCCCTGGATGCCAATGGTTTCCTATCGATTGGGACGTCGCGATCAGAACCTTGTGTGGAAACGAAATGCAGTCAGCAGATTGACGGCAATCTCTACAAGTCTACGGTGAAGCGATTCACTCATATAGGGTAAATCTATACAGATTACGATATAAATTCAAACAATGGGAGTGTAACCATATTCTAAACAGCTGTTGCAGCAAAGGGACACTGTTCACACCGAATCACGTTTACTAGCCTGTAATGAGAGAGGGGTCTCTTCTGATCATAGTACCATGGCATGCGAAACGTTTGTGAAAGAATTTCAATCTGAGAATTTAAGCCTTCATCACGAAAACCCATCGGACTTTCTTCGCTCTCAGGTAGATATAATACATGTTATTTTTTCTACTAATTTGTTTTTGTTTCAGTCAGTCAATAGAGTCAACTTATTTAATTAATGGAATGTAAATATGTCAATCAAAATTGAAATAAATCTCCAAGAAATCAGTTGCATGAGATGAAATCTTTTCAAAGTGGGTCGAATTGATTTGGTAAATATGAATCTGTAAATCATTTATTTACGATCTATTCATATAAATTCCAAATAGCGCTGATTCAGTTTTTTAATTGATCGGCCACTTTGACATTTACAGCCATTCGCCAAATGAATGCATACAATCTGTTTTACGCGAAAAAAATCCATAATCGCCGAATGACAATAAATAGCTTCTAGTTAAACGAAACAAAATGCAAAAACATGGGAGAGAGAAATATAATGAAAACAGCATTCTGGTTTCAAACAATTTTGGAAATTTTGAAGAAAAATAATCCATTGATGGTGTCAAGAATTTCAGAAATATCCTACCCTACATTACATGCAAATCGGTTACATTATGCATCATATTTCGTTTTTATTCTAAGTTTCGTTCATTTCCTCGTCACAAATGTCATAACATTAGCTGCCGATATATTGAGCTATAACTGGGGATTGTACTTGCATGTATCGACTTTCATTGGCTGACATTTTGGTCAGCGGCTGGAACAACACAATTATACTGGACTGGACAATCAACCATAGAAATGTCCACTGAGTGGTATTCGTAATGTGCAGCAGATTGTAGGCGACTAGGGCAAACACTGATAGGAGCAGAAATATTGTGTGCAGCAATTAATACCTGTTTGAATTAAAATTTATTGAATAAAAACTAAAAACGTATATTAGAGAAGGAAAAATACTGATATACTTATTTTTAAATATAGTACGTAAACAGGTTTTTTTCTTGAACTTTTGTACAATATATGTCTATTACTATATTTTGCAGTAATTCTCGATATGATTTCAAAAGAAAGCTGTTTTTAAATATGATATATACATGTATCTATAACACGTTCTGCAGAATTAAACGAGAATCAACAAAGCGCATGTAATGCTATTTGTGTTGAGGAGGTGATCTACAGAAGTTAAGTGAGTGATGATAATTATAGAATTACATGATCAAAGTTTGTTTTCAGAATCGATCCGAATCTCGAGGGTTTTGAAGATAAAGTGCTAAGCTAACTTCAATTTCACGGTTTATTCTTGTGTTCGATTGCTTTAACATATAGGCTCGCTTCAGTCTTGTGTGTTTTTACATTTGACGCTAATGGGTCTTCCATTTCCGCCTCCGTGAGTTGGATTCTTGCATGAATAGAGAATAACACGCCGAACAACGCGACGCCATTTGTTAATGTCATTTAGTCAACATCCGGAAGTTTGGAATCACAAATAGTTTGTGGTGCTATTTGTCATATTATTAAGTAGTTTACATGTACGTGCAACGCCTAGATATTTAATTGGATATTTGCAATCTGCAAAAACGGATATTATATGGACTTATTTAATACAATCGGAAATGATGAAGAGTTGTTTAACTTAAGGTATCCGATCCATAATAGCCCAAGATTCAATGAATCTGGATGCATAACAGATATATATGGGCTTAATACACAGTATACTTGGACATTGTTTTCATGTATAAGTATCAGTATGTAAGAGCGGAATGTGTCCTAATAAATGACCTTTTCCTTTTCTTGAAAAGTTGCTCCCCTTTGTTTTTAATCTATAAAAATTATTTTTTTTTAAATTATATACGGTAAAAAATTCATTTTCAATAGTTTTTGTATTTCTAATGATTAAATACATCTTTCCACCAAAGCATTTATTGATATTCTTAGTATTTACTTTTTATTTAAACAAAATATGCTTGTCCCCATAGACCGTAATGCAATCTTCATTAATTATTTACTGCTTAGATAACAATATTTGTAAAAAAATTCTCTCGGTAAATCTTTTTCTACTTTGAAATGCTTTGAATTATTATCAGAGTATTTAATTCATGATGAATATTTAAGGTTAGAAAAATAAGCTCCTAATATGGGTCGGATACCTTAAGATGGATCAATGTTTTCAAATATTCACCCTAGAATGTTACGACGTGCGTCAACATATGAAACCATCTTAATTATCTAACGACTTTTTGGAGCGCCAGTTTTCAATTTTAAAAATAGAATATATTTAGAATTGCTTTTGTCATCCCTTGGAAGAAAATTGGTGTTTCAATTTTCAACAATCAATTCACTGTACTATATACATGTAATATTAACAATTAACACTGATATTATTTTTTGCAGTGGCCAATTAATCAAAAACTGTACGTCGGTTGCCGTATCATTGTCTCCTTGGCTCTGATTGGTTGGTTCCTGGCTGATATTATCTACGAATCAGAGACGTTCTATCAAGACAGGACCTGGACGTACGCTGTGTACGCTACTAACTGGAGCTTCTTTCTGCTGGTCATCACAAGCGTGTATCAGACCGTGTGTAGTCTGCTCTACACGGCTAAGTCTTCCGACAATCTAGGTAATGCCATAGACATTATCATTAACAAGAGGGTTCGGTGATCGTGGCCATTTTTAGGCTCCATTTCCCTCCATTTGATGAAGAGCTCTGTATAAAGATATAGGAAAATAGTCAAAGTTTAAAAGCTTATGACCTTAAAATATCATTTTTAAAAAGTTTCTAACAGATAGATTTTATGGGCAATTTGTTGACCCCCAGCTTCTTTAAAACTACCCCAAAAAAAACCCGCATGAAAGTCTTATTTAAAGTTTAAGGTGTTATGTTAATATACCTACCCCTTCACAAAATAAAGGTAAAACAAATATAAGAAGACAACATCAAAATTAAAGAATGATATACATGTACATTTTAAAGTTGATTTACCCTCTAGTAAGATAGGTAACTCTCATTTAGTTTTATCACTTTATTTCTTTGTAATACGCTGTACTTGTATTGACTGCCTTTCATTCTGATTTAGAATGGTTTAAGAAAATCAACAGAAATTGTACACGGGTAATCCAAAGGACAATTAACCATAAAAATGGGAAAACATTGATTTACCATATCTTAATAAAAATCTAATCTTCCCCTTAGAAGTATGAAAGGAAAACTAACACAAATAATACATGTGTGCAGATTCGGTGCAATAAAATCTAATGATTATGATAATACATGAACGATATTTATCAATTGTAGCGTAATTATTATATGTTTTATTAATTTTTTTGTTGTGCTATGGGAATTCGATGCTCTGTGAAATAACGAAACCTAATCACTCTAGCCCATCAGTATCTAGGTGCAGTGCGATGATTATATCGTACATATATTATTCATACAATATAAAATCCCATTAAGAGACATATGCCTACCTCACCGAGTCTGCTTGTCTGAATCATAAAACGTGAACATTTTTTACATTTTCGTTTTGGTTAATTATTCAAAGATGGCCTCAAAAGGCTTTGATATATAATAGAAAATAAAAAATAAACTAAACATATCGAATATTCGTAAATATAAAGGATGTTAAATTTGCTTGATCAATTGATGTTTGTTCAGGAAAAAAGGGCTCCTCAAAAATGAATATTTTCACATGCATTCAAACCCGTGTAACTGTCATTGATAAACCTTCTGGTAAAGAAGAGTAGGGAAAAGATTTTCAAATTCGATAAAACCTTAAAGCGAAAAAATTCTCTAGATTAATGATATTAAAATTAATTGTGGCTAAAATAATAAGTTGACACCCATGGTCAGCCTCCAAAGGTTCGCAAGAAACTGAAAACGCCAGTGCAATTCTGAAAGCACAAACATCTACAGTCATCATATCACATCTGATAGCTGTTCACATCGACGGAAGCGTTTTCCGGGATTTTCGGACATGTTCCCTATTGGTATATCATAAACTCAATGTACCGTACACCCTGCGTGTCTGTTGAGACTGTTTATAACACTAGTTACGGAAACGAACAGTCATTACAGCTTTATTTATTGCTCTATTATCGCATTGATCCGCTCATTTTGGCTATTCTTCTCCGAGACAAACCATCCGTGATTTCCATTATGCCTCGCGGCGTTTTGTTAAATCTATCGGATTGTGAATTCCAATGCCATTTCATGCCTACTTGATGTCAAACAGATTCCGATTAATAAAATACGATGTACACCTACCCACTGATGCTTTTTTCACGTTTGAATAGTAAGAGACTATTTATGTAGACTTTATATGACTGTGTCGGTTCGATATAAATTCCCAATTCCCAATGGTTTTAAGCCGAGCATAGTTTTTAATTTGAAGCCCTTCGTAATGTTAAAAAGCTAGGGCCAATCTCTTCCATACGTATATAAAGTTCTTCATGACTTAATTATTATCTTTTTCAGCAGATGATAGATATTTTGACAGGATGCCCCTCTCTTTAAAGATTCTCTGGGTGCTGAAAAACATGAGCTATAATTCAGCCTTCATTGTAACCATGTCTTACTGGGGGTTTATTCTTTTTCTTGACCAAAGCAGTGAGTATTGAATTTACAGTGTTTCCCCTTTTCATGTAATCAAGTTCTTCTTATCTTAAAATTATGATAACTTTCATATGATATAGCAAATTTCATAAAAAATGAGTAAAAAATTCATTTAATAGGAATAAGCCCAAATTCTATAACAATTGATGCTCAGACATTTAATATTGAAATGTGCATATCTATTGTTTTTTCCCGAAAAGAGATCTTCCAAACCGAGCTGAGCAGACTCAAACACACTTTGAACTCGGTGTA
Source organism: Magallana ariakensis (assembly GCA_020458035.1). Lineage (NCBI taxonomy): Eukaryota > Metazoa > Mollusca > Bivalvia > Ostreida > Ostreidae > Magallana > Magallana ariakensis. The sequence continues at coordinate 22,871,290 of CM035813.1, forward strand.
CGTCATCAGTGACGTCATGATTTCTGCCACGCCCTTCCGTCTTCTCCACATGTTCTACACGGTGGTTCTCGGATCTGTCTACTCACTCTTCAACGCTATGTATTTTCTGAACGATGGAACGATTCTGGAAGGCCGGCACTATGCGTATAACGTCCTGAACTGGGTTAAGCCGACGGAGGCCATTGTGACGTGTATACTCTGCATTGTTCTGACCATTTTGAGCCAGACATTTTTGTTTCTTCTCTATCGGTTACGTCTGTTGATATTTTCTAAAGTGTTTTTCAAGGAACCTGCATTAGCGCCCTTGGATGATTTTGAATCGGAAATGAGCAGTATTATCTCAGACCAACCAAACTACACTGTAGAATAGCTTAAAGGTTATATAAAATTATATTATACGTCAGTATTCATTTGTGTGATTATAAGAATGTAGAATTTAAATTGAAAGAGCGATAACTCTATAACATGTACATGCATTGTCCTTTTAACAGGAGAGATAACTCTCCCTGGCGTACAACGTTCATTAATGTGAAACGTTGAGATGAATAATGAAAACAAGAGTGATTAGGTCTAGCATTTTTAATGTTGTTTTGCAAAACATATGTTTGTAGTTTTACCCCATCTTAATTACTATTTACAGTACATGTATCAACATTTATCTCATTAGTGACCGTGTAACGTACCGAATGAATGCTATTATTTACATGAATAATGTTCAAGCATTGCAATTACCATGCATATTTATAATATTAATGTTATTGTTTGTAAAATAAATTATGTTGCCATACATGCATGTACATGTACATACATTTTAAATGAAGGGGTGGGGGGGGGGTGTTCTAGATCTTCGTCGTTTTATTTTTGGAGGTAAAAACAGAGATCTTATACATGTACGATTCTTGTTTTATTTCACGTACATGCATAAATTGTACGTTAATTCAAGTCTTACTCTAGTATTATACATCAGTTTTATTTTTTTATAGAAGAATTATATAAGTAAGACCACTGTATCCGTTTTGTGTGTACAAGTGCCGTTCAATAATTATGCGGAGATGCTGTGATCTACTCTTACGGAGAAACAAAGAAAACAGAAAATATTATTGGTTTAATTTAAGAATTCTTTTTAAAACCCTTATTCATTTATATGGCAAATTCTGATTTAATGATTTCGCAATAGTGAATGAACGGAATACAAAAAAAATTATAATTTGAAAAAAATATAGACCTCAAAATTAATCTTATTTGTTTTATCTCCATTTAATACAAATTCATTATCAATACAAGAATGTTCTATATCTCCCTTGACCAATCAAATTGTTAACTAGCGGTCACGTGAGTAATGATTTATTTATAATGATTATCCATCCTCCAGAATTTTTCCATATAAAATGTTTTATATCCATGTTAAATCTCTTGAATCACATACTACCTCGTAGCTATCTGTTCTATCTCCATGTAAAAATCACTTGATTTACATACTACCTGGATTTAAGCAAAATGATGCAATTTTTAAAAATAGAAACATAAAATACTGATTTATGCTAAACTTTGCAATTCAAAAGTCGAACATTAAAAAGTTTTTGATCTCTGTACTTTTAACATCACTCTCCCAAAATTCTACAATAATCAGAACATTCTAATTCTCAGGTGACGCCACCTGTATTTTAGATCACAGTTTCTTTTATATATAACAAAATTTGTATTCTGTCAATGGTGGTCTATCTAATAAAGGAATAAGGAATCATTACTTGGGAATTATGAGGTGATCGAGTACGTACGGTTGGAGGTGATCAAATCCAATAAAGCCCGATGGGCGTTATGATAGACTTAATCACGCTCGCCATATTTCATATATTTATATAATTTTCAGCAATTGTACAATTTTAAATATAGATATTGATGAAATGCATTGGACTAGACATGTACATTACAAACTCAATTCGTAGTGCTATCACAAGCAAAGACACTGGAAAATGTAAATATATAGATATATGTATTTGGCTTATTCCTATCCTATGAAATATGAAAATCTAAATGTGTACTATTGTAACTATGTATTGAAGTTCAAATGATTGTTTCATGTTGTTTGGACAATATAAACTCTCGATATTTGAGCACTTGTGTGCACTTTAATTAATCAATGAATAGCTGGGCGTTTAAACCATCTTAATGAGAACCCTATCTCCATGATAAATCTAGATTCATTGTAATCCTATGCATATTTCAATGGTGGTGTCCCACATTTAAATGTGTTGTAAAAAAAATATGATTGCCATGCATTCAAACGAACATGTGTCGTATCAAATCGAATCTGAAACTTCTTCCAGCACGTAGATTGTATCTGAAAGGAGAAAAATTCAATATACATGTACCACCTTTTGAATTTTTAAACAAAATTGAAGCTTAATTCTATCAAACGCCATTCAAATTAAGGTTTATGAATTTTACAACACATCAATATTTATTAATCATTAAAAAGCAAACGAATGGATTTGTTAGAAATCGTTAATATTAAGTACTTGGTTCTCCATTTTTTAAACACCTGTTTTGTATCAACATGTGCGAAAGCTGGCACGTCCATATTTTTCAAACGGTGGCACAAGCGAAATCAATAAAGTTCATTCGATCAATTTCGATTTTTGGACGGTACCTTCATTTAGACTTCCTCAAAGTGCAAAAGCCATGCAGACTCATAAAAGCCCAAAGATTATGCAAATAGTTCCCAGTATTGTGTTTAAACACCGACGTTTAATCTAAGACAATGAATATTTATAATCAATATGTAAATTAGTAAAACATATAGATGCCGAACGTTAAAGACCACATTATGTTTCGCTAAACACAGAAATGTGTTCGGGGAAATTAAACGAGAAATACACGTAAAGCCATAAAATTTAACGTGCTTTATTTTTTTTTAACGATGACGGAGACAAATGAAACCAAACTGAACCACAGCTTGAAAATGAGCCGGAAAATTCTGCTCAACACTAAAGTAAAGAACCAGCACGAGCACAATAAACTGGGATTTACTCTAAAACAAATGTCAAGGGATAAGGAAAAACAGGAAATAAAATGCTATCGTGACATAACGTCCACGCGGGAGGAGTATCGCCGGATGCGGGCGTCCACCAAGGCGTATCGGGAACACAGCTTTGAGAGGTACGATCCCTTTCTGAAGAAGAAAAGTGCGGTTCGTGACGTCACGAGAATACCGGGATACACTTACGTTCGTTCATGGCGACAAAAACAAGAAGAAGAAAACCAAAATAAAGAGGACGAAATAAACAAAAGTAAAAGTTTGCTGTTGAAGTGGAAGTCTATTAGTGAGAAAAAGGAAGTGAAACCAACGACAGCGCCATCTGTGGTGGAATCTGAGCCTAAAAATAAATGGGCCTTAGCAAAAACAGTTGTCGAGGAAGCAGTTCCCAAGGAGACCGAAAGTGCAGAACTCGCCTCAACAACGAAACAAGTGTTCGAGACGTTTCTTAGAAACGCCGCCGGACAACCAGCGTCTGCACCAATCAGAAGAATTCGAAGGCGGGAAAAAACATTCTCTTATGCCAGAGATAGGACTATTTTCCCGGGTTCTTGCAAATCTTCCTACGAGAGTAGGAAATTCATGGAACAGGAAGTGACGAATATCATGTTTTCGCTTTCCCCCGAGGGACGAAGGAAAGCGAATATTGACAAATTGAAAGCAGAGGCTCAACTTCCCAATTTCGTTAGTAGGGCAAAGACTTTGTCCGCCATTTTGAGAAACTTTAAAGAATATAAAAATAAGATTAATTTGGAAAAATCTAAAACATTTTTGACTGTATAACGGTGATCAATGCCTACATAATTATTTTTGTGTGTAAAGTTGAGTTGGAGCGTATGTAAACATTACCGTAAGTCGCAGATCGATCGTAGGTCTTCGGCCGTACAATATGTATGACCAAATAATATTTTTGTATTGCAAACTAGTATATTTTAGTTTTCAGGTTAATTATGGGCGGGTGTCAATAGAAGAATAAATGATGGTTACTTAAGGTTTGTCGGTTGAGTTTCTATAATCGATGATCCACATCACAGAGTATGTAGTAAAGACATTCACGCCATGTCTGGGCGATTGCATAGAACAACATCCAGGGTGTCTGAATCTGAGTTGCAATAGTGTATACATGTACAATGTACCTTGTGCTTCAAAACGGCAACTTTAATAATTAATTATGTAAAGTATTGACTTTTGCATCTTTTTAGTCTAATGAAATCAAAGTGGCATGATCACACTTTTTGGCACTTTTTTCATTCTAATATTTGCAATGATTTTAATCAGGGTAAACTTTAATCTTAAATCATTTAATGTTTAACTTAATTCAAATCGATTCTTTGTCACGCAAACCAGGTTCTCAATTGCAAGCTAATTGCTTAGACTGTAGATACGACATACACGTGCAGCGTGTCATCCATCCAGGTATTAACACATAAAAGATGCTAAATGGTCGTGGTCATTTTTAGACCACATTTGTCTCCTAACAAAGAACTCTGTTTAAAGCTGCTTGGTCCGATTTTATATCAAATTTTATGAACGCTTTTAAACGATGATTATGCTAAGAATGTGTATAATAATAGACATCGCAGTAGTTTTCCTTGTCAGTTTAACCAAATTTCAATGAAAAAATTATGTACAAAATTTGTTAACAAAACAAACGACATAAAAGGGTATCGCGTTATTTCGCCTCAAGTTAAAATTCGTCCCTGACGTCGAGACTTGTATGGTTGGATTACGACTTTGGACACCGCTATTTATAAAGATCATAATGTTCAGGCAAATTAAAAATAAACATGTGTACATTTTGTTCGCTAATATTTCTGAATTTTGCTTTGTTTACAATCGATGCATAACATACGGGTTGAATAAAAATCATTCCCATGATGCATTTTGGTTTGTTTTTTCGTTTGCCCAAAAAGAAATTGTTTTTATTTACTATGAATGTTTCTAACTTTGAAAGGAGACCGATTCTGTTGGTGTAAATAGGAGCTGGTCCATAACTTTCTAAGATAATTGGTTTGCAAGGAATTCTTTTTCATACTGTAATAACCAAAAAATCGGACCAAGCAGCTTTAATACTTTTGGTAGTTCATTACCATAACATATTGACTTGTTCCAGAAGCCTTTTAAATCAATTGATCAAATCATTTGATTAAAATTACACTGACACTGTCTTCGACTGTACGCAGTGCTACGTGTTCAATTTGTTTACTCGCTTCGTCGAACAGCGTTACCCAAAACTGTAGGTGAACCAAACTGTGCACTTCCATTCCTACACTGTGTTACTTTCCTGACAGGAAAATAAACAATCAAAAATCTGTATCATTGTAACAAAATGGAATTCACCATTGTAATTTACAGAAAACTTAACTTACATTAACCTGAAAACTAAAATTGTCGCCCGTTTCTTGTACCACGGAGATTTAGTACATGCTTTGAAAAATGCCCACAAACTTCAAGGGAAGCCTTATGGAATCCACGAGCAGTTTCCAAAAGAAATCGAGGACAGACGTCGAATTCTGTATCCAATACAAAAACGATTTAGAAAAGCCGGTCAGAAGACAAAACTAGTGAGGGACAAACTCTTCATAGATGGCAAATTGTACGAACCCCAGGACCCTGCTGTAACCACCGAATCCGCCCGCGGCGCCTCCTCGGCATAGGGATGTCGTCAGGATAGTGAATTTTCCGTTTGTGAAAAAATATCAAACCCCGAGTCTGTCTCGTTTAACACTATTAAAGTATGCTCCTAGAACATAAACCGTCAGATATACCATAAAATTAAAGACCCAGCATTTATCTCAATTATTGACTCGTATATGATATCATTTTTCTGTCTGAGTGTTGGCTTGATGTAAATATTGATATTGATGATAGTCTAATCAAAGACAAATACTCATATAAGTGTTTTCCTAGAACGTCATGTAAAGGTGGAGGTTTTATACTTATATACAGAAAAGAGCTGCACAACTTTTTGTGTGTAGAGAATATTGTACATGAATCTATTTTGTGGATCAAGCTAAAAAACGGTATTAATGATGACAACACTGACCTGTATATTGGATTTGTGTATATACCACATGAAAATAATGTTTTTTACAAGAAAAATGAAATTGATTTATTTAGTATACTTAGCGAAGATATATCAATGTACAAAGAAAAAGGCTGTGTTATCGTAAGTGGTGATTTCAACTCACGAATCGGCACTTTGCCAGATTATATAGAACATGATGTCATGGGCACAGAGATGAATACTTTTTTATCCCCCGTTATAGATTATAAATGCGATGTTCCCATGTATGTTAGAAAGTCACATGATACAGTTGTAAATAGTTTTGGAAGAAAGCTTTTACAGCTTTGCCGTTCAACTTGTACACGAGTATGTAATGGCCGTACAGTTGGCGACAAAGAAGGTAGATATACATTTTTTAATCATATTGGTGCAAGCGTAAATGATTTTGCGTTAGTTACAGAGAATTACTTTCATATTATTGATCATCTCCAGGTTGACGATTTTAATGAATGGTCTGACCATGCTCCTTTATATTTTCATATATGTGTTAATAGACATGTTATACCTAATATTGAAATAAGTAATGCGAATACGCATTTTATTAGAACACGATGGAATGATTCGTTGTATGATGATATAAGAATTCAACTGTTTGATCATTTACCCCAATTGGATGAAGTTTTAGTTAATGTAGAATTAACAAAAAACGGTGTGAATAATTGTATAGATTCATTTACGCAAGTACTTAATAATGTATTTTTACCGCATTGTAGCAAAGAGTTTGTTGTAAATAAAACTAGTAATTATACTCATTGTAAAAATTATAAAACCGTAGACAACAAACCTTGGTTTGATGAAAAATGTGTAAATCTTCGGAGAATCTATTTACGGAATTTGAAACTGTTTAATAGTGCAAAAACTCACTACAATAGAACTCTTCTGGTTACAGCAAAAAGAACTTATAAAAAATATGAACGAAAACTTAAGCGTGTTTACCTCCGATACCAAGGAGATCATATGGCATATTTAAAAAAGAAGAACCCAAAAAAATTCTACCATTTCTTTCGTCAACGTAAGAAGAACCCTATACAAGGACCAACTATTATAAATTTCCATGACCATTTTAAAGAACTGTCCACCTCGGATAGCAACACCTACCCCGATCAAGAATTTACTCTCGCTGAAACGGACAATTCTGCATACCCAGAACTTAACGGTCCAATAACAACAGAGGAGGTAACTCGCGTCATAAAACGTTTGAAAAAGGACAAGTCTCCAGGAATGGACAATCTTTTAAACGAATATTTTATTGCGTTTGGTGACTATCTTACTACATACTTAGTTGACTTATTCAATATTGTATTTTCCTCGGGAATCTTCCCCCAAAAATGGTCAGAAGGTATTATAACTCCTGTTTTTTAAAAAGGAGATTCTATGGACTGTAATAATTACAGAGGTATCACACTTGTAAGCTGTCTATCTAAAATATTTACATCTCTATTGAATGACAGATTAGGTAATTGGTCCAAGGCATATAATGTAATCTCTGACGCTCAATTTGGCTTTAAAGCTGGATATAGTACAACTGATGCAATTTTTATTTTACATTGGTTAATCAGTCGAAGTATTGCAAAGAGGAAAAAATTATTTTGCTGTTTTGTAGATTATCAAAAGGCTTTTGACAAAATTGATAGAAATCTAATGTTTTTTAAATTAGCAAGAAGTGGTGTTGATTGTCAAATGTTAAATATTATAAAGTCTATGTATAGCAACATAAAGTCATGTGTAAAATATCAAAATCAGATGTCCGAGTTTTTTGATTGTCTTGAGGGCTTGATGCAGGGTGAGTCTCTGTCTCCTTTTCTATTTTCCTTGTATGTAAATGATTTTGAAATTGAATTCATAAAGGAGATGTGTCTACCTGTTGAAATTAGAGATATTGCCTTATTCTTGATTATGTATGCAGACGATACTGTACTTTTTTCAGAGACAGAGCAAGGTTTACAAGATATGCTTGATTGTTTACAGCAATATACATCCAAGTGGAAGTTAAAGGTTAATGTAGATAAAACAAAAATTGTTGTATTTAGAAATGGCGGACGGTTAAAAAATAATTATTGTTGGAATTATAATAATGAATTTATTGATATTGTTGAAAACTTCAATTATCTTGGTATAACTTTGAATTTTAATGGCAGTTTTCATAAAACACAAAGTGTTTTAGCATCACAAAGTAGAAAAGCTATGTACAGTTTATTGTCCAAAATGAAGCCATTACATTTGAACGTAAATACAAAATTGTCACTATTTGATACATATATTGGTAGTATATTACATTATGGTTGCGAATTATGGGGACAGCACCCAGCAAGTGAATTAGAAAATATACATTTAGATTTTTGTAAGAAATTATTATGTGTTAAGAAAAGTGTAACATCAATGATGGTATATTTTGAATTGGGGCGTAAACCACTGCAGTTCGATAGAAAGTATAGAATGTTGAAATATTGGATAAAATTAAAGAATAGTGATAATTGTATTTTAAGCAATATATACCAATATATGTTAAACGAATGTGAAACACAGTTAGCCTCTAATTGTTGGCTCTCGTACATAAAACAGTTGATTAACAATTTAGGTTTTGGATATATATGGAACTGTAAAGAACAATTTAATGAACATGTATTCTTACTTGAAGTGAAGCAGAGATTGGCCGATATGTTTATACAAGAAGGTCATGGCTACTTTGAAAATTCACCCAAATGTATAATGTATAAGCATTTATGTAATAATTTTGAATTACAAGAATATTTAACAAAAACAATACCAACTGTATATGTACAATTTATAAGTAAATACCGTTTATCCTCTCATCAACTTGAGATTGAGCGTGGCAGATTTTATAATATCCATAGAAATGAGAGAGTTTGTAAACTATGTTCACTATCACAGATTGAAGATGAGTTTCATTTTATTTTAATCTGTCCATTTTATAAAGAAATAAGAAAGTTGTATGTCAAAAAATATTATTACGAAAAGCCTTCTGTCTTTAAACTTATTCAATTACTTTCAACAAAGAATATCAAAGAGTTGTGCAATTTGGGCAAATACCAATATAAATGCTCAAAATTACGATAAAAATATAATTATTCTTTTTGTTTTGAGAATATACTCTTCATTATCCTGTTTACTTTTATCATGTACATTTTTCAAAATTCTATGTACGCTGTTCTGTGCACACGCAGTCTAATTCAAGATTGTGATGTTTTTAAAAAATGTCCACATATGTTTGTTTACTTTATATATGTTAAACCTATGAATCGTATGGTTCTTGGTAATAAACAATACAATACATTGCCACAGAAAGGGTAAGTGTTATAATGTAGACAAACACATGGGTTTTCACTGTCATTCAAAATTGACGCAAATTATAGCGTGTATAGCTTTAAATCTTTACCAAAATATTATTATATTAAGCAATTTTTAATTCATACCGTTAAAGTGAAAGTGCATTGCGTTTATAGTTCTTGCTTCAAAAGATTTTTCAAAATGATTTTTAAAAATAAATTTCTTTACTAATTTTGACTGTTTTCTCTTTATGTGACAAATATCATTAAACAGCATTCTAAATATTTCACGGTTTTAAAAATCATCAGTATGTACAAGCATAAAGAATTTATGATTTCTATTATAAAACACTCCTGTTTTTAATACGTTATTGACGTTATACTTAAATATAGATCCTGGATGTTATTGAGTTGGAGTGCACGTCGAGCAGTACCTACTTGTTTGCACAGTGTTTACTTCACACGTAGACTAAAGGAAACCTTGGAGCTTCGAATTCTTAAGATCCCAGGATTCCCCAAACGTCCTTCAGCAACTCTGTATATGATGAGTATTGTAGAATGTGAATCCGCGCCTCTGTGGTGGCGGTCGCTGATTTACCGGTACTGTCAGAAGTAACACAGAGTTAAATGTATTAATAAATACAAATAGTGTTGTAGTATAATATTCATGGTCACATTCTCAGCGTTGCATCATTTCAGTAGAGATCCGGGGATAAAACAGTATCTTCATATTTACCGAATATACATCCCTCATACGACCGGTACCTCTACTTCATGCACTTCATTTTATGTAATTTGAATCTATTACAAATACAATGTTTATTACGCGTATTGTCAAAAGACCTTAGTGTGTACGCCGTCACCAACTTTCCTAATTATTCGCCATAAATTCATGCACTTCTTTATCAAGGATTAATATTTTAAAATGTAGGTGACTCCAGGGTCCGCTATCATTAAACTTATAGTCATGTACTCCTACGTGCATTTTCATTTCAAACACGATGAATATTACCATTTATAAATTTTGGAGTAGATAGTATGTACATACATTCTACTTTAGAAGAAGATAAAATGCATTCAACAAATTGTGGATGGATTACGCTTTGACTGTTTTCTCTGTAACATGAAACATTAAACAATATTGTTAATATATCAAGGTTTTGATGCACAGTGTTTACTTCACACAAAGGAACTACCCACAGAGTTAATAAAAATACAAAAAGTGATATAGCATAATATTAACGAAAACATCCTCAGCGTCACGCGACCCATTTTAAGTACAGGTACCTCTACTCATGCACTCTTCATTTTATTTAATTTTATACTATATACGGGTACTGTGTTCATTACGCGTATCGTCAAAAACCCTTAGTGTGTTCGCCGTCACCAACTTTCCTCAAGTCAATTCCCGGCCTGAAGTATTCAACACAAATCCATGCACTTCTCTATCAAGGATTTAAGTTTATGATTTTAAGATGTACCTGACTCCAGGGCCTGCTATCATTAAATTAATAGTCAAGTACGTACTTCTACATGTACTTGGCGCAATTCATTTTATTTTCAAACACGATGAATATAACCATCAATAAATATTGTAGAGTAGACTGTATCTTTACATTGTACTTTAGAAGAATAATAACAATGCACTCACCAAATTGTGGATGGGCTATATACGCATCTTATCATTGAAATCTACATGTATACAACATTTAACCACTTGATTAATGTATGTAACAGCTTTAGTTAGAAGAGAAAAATGTCCTAAAATAATTTTCAAACACAGTTACTTAAATTTCAAAAAACCTTAAAAATTGGAGATAATAAATATAGAATTAAACTCAAAAAGTTAATCAGTATTGCAATTTTGTACAGTAAAATATATTTTTAAAAATCCTAGTAGTTTTTAGAATTTTTAAGATGTAAAAAACAACGAAAGATAAATCCACTAAAACAATTTAAATTGTACGCAAATTTAAAAATGTTCCATTTGTTCAAAAAAATATTTCAGAGCTGTATGCCTCTTTATAATCCTTTTCATGAGAACACCCAACCCCATATCTTACCCTTCAACTAACAGCTCACGACATCCCTACACCCCTACCCCCCCCCCCCCCCCCCGTGCAATCAGTCCACTCAGACTCATGTATCCTTCAAAACTAAAACGGCATTCGGACCACCAGGCTTTTTCGTTGGTTTAAAAGAAAGAAGGTAATGCGTGGTTCTAGGGTGGGCACCAGACAACCTTAACTTTTCAAACTTTTAAATTCGCTACGTAAGTTGCTCCCCCCCCCCCCCCCTCAGAAAACCCCTTCTCCAGTGCAAATGTCTGGAGTTATTATACATGCAGATAGTAGTCCAAACAAAGTCATACGGTTTACTGGATAAATAGTCTACACCAATAAAGCGAGCTATCAGATCTAATCAGGCACCGATTTCTGTAGAATAGTCATTCTCAGAACTGCTTCTCTATTACACGTTGTTAAAAAATTAAGTTTGCCAGATTGTTTTAATAATGTGGTTTAACAAAAGAACATCATCTATGATACTTTTCCTGAAAATTATTCCCACATACCTATTGTTTTTACAAATCTAGCTCAGATTCTTTGCATGAGGGTGAAATCACAGTAACGAATGTTAATCTTATAAAAGCAGTGCTTTATTCCAGCAATAAATAAATAAACAGTTAAAAAATTCATCAATTCTATATACAATTAATATTATAAAGACGTTTATTACTAAAACCTTGAAAAGTAAGGACATTTTTTTTTTAAACTGCAAAAATAGTGAATGCGCAGCACGCATGGAAATTGAGACGCTTATCGACACCGACCCATTTCAAAGTCTTTTAATGATAATACTTTAATTTGAGAAATATATACTTGCCTCTTAAAAGCGAATTTATGTATGCCTGATTAGGCAGCCTGAAATATCTATGAAAGGATATCGTTCAGTTTGATAAAAATATTTAATAGATTGGTACGAAATTGAAAGTTAAAGTAAAGGATGTTAAATGAAACTTCAAATTACATTTCTTAGTATAATACAAGGTAAGTATATCTTCAATAAGTAATTTAATATTGCTAATAATGTTGGTTTGTCAAAATGTCATAATGGTAATTGACAAAAAAAATTGTAAAACATATAAAATTTCATTTTCCTTTCTCTTTTCATACTAGTATATTTTTAACATGTCCTTGATTTTTCTTTCCCGATATCGGCGGTTGTATTTCCACTGTATAATGTACCATCGAAAAAAATGAGAAATTCATGTTTAATTAAATCAGGTTCACTTAACTGCTTTACGAATATTCATATTACAGATTTTACAATTTAGGAATGCAAATATTATAGAGGAATTTATATGACGTTTTCAATCTCAGTTATTACTGGATTAGTCTTCATTACATGTAAAACGAACATGAGCGGATCAATAACTTTTTTCGGGAAGTTGGGGGAGGGGGGGGGGGGAGTGGGGGGGGGATCCGAGATATATCTGTGTTTGCTGGGGGGGGGGGGGGGGGCGGGGTAAGGCCTATTTTCGATAAATTTATTATGCAAATGTCCTCCCCCTCCCCTCTAGATCCTGCAGATAAAGACAGGCACGTAGCATCGTAACATCGGGGGGGGGGGGGTATTATAGTGAAGTTGGCCCCCAACTTTTTGGGGAGCATATAAGATATGGAAGAGAAAAATAAGAAAATTAAGAGTGAAATTGAAGGTGGGTAAAGGAATACTGCGTACCTTCTCCCGCCCCCCCCAACACCCCCCACCCCCCGGATTAGGATTTTCAAGCTTTCGGGAATTTTACTTTTTTTTTGGCTTGTCAAGATTTTTTAGATGAGCTTGCCATCCCCCCCCCCCCTACTTTTAAAAACGATGCTACGTGCCTGAAAGAAATAACTTAATTGTATCTTTTTAATTGTAATAAAGCAGGTAACGGCGTTGTACTATAACTTCTTGATATAATAGCTCCATATATAGCTCCTTATCATTCGTTAGCATTACTTTTTGTAAAAATAATATTTCGAGTCAGACATATTCTTTTCATAAATTTTAAAGATTGGTTTTGGCTTAATTCCTATCGGAGGGTAAGTTTTGGTAACGCTTTTAAATGGTAACATTGCGACAGGTTTTATCAATTAATCCTTGATTCAAGAAATATGGACGAGTGGCAAATACTTTAGTCTCTAAAATGTTAGGGTTGTATTGTATCAAAAATCTATATTTTTATTTTTTCCTTTCCCGACTTCAATAGCACAAAAATGGACAACCATTATCATTAGCCTATAAAGCGACATATGGAAACCACTGTGACATCTAGAATGTGGCTGTTAAAATAATAATAATGCGTTTGAAAAATAAACGGCGATTTATTGTATATAAATTGAATATAAACTCCTAAAATCATTTGCTGCAAAACATGTATAATATCATCCCGTTACTTCAAGAAAAAACGATCTTAACTTGAGCGACAGTGATGTTCCAAAATCTTTGTCTGGCAATGCAGAAGAAAATTCAATAGATTGAAAAGTTAATAGTTATATCCGGCAGTTTTGACATGCTATTCTAATTATGAAAAGTCGGTAAAGTGTTAAAAAAAATATTTACATATATACATAAACGTATTTTAGTATGGAAGAGATTGATAAATGTGTTTTTTAAATCTTTGCCTAAATACTATGCAATTCTTAAACTGAAAGCGCATTTCGAGATTTATCGTTCTTGCTTCGACAGTTTTAACAAAACTTTGTTAAAAAATAAGCTGCTTAACTTATTTCGTCGGTTTTCTCTGTACGTAACAAACATCCTTCAACAATATTTTGAATAGTTCAAGGTTTTAAAAATCTTCATTATATACCAATATGAAGAATTGATGATTTCTAGTATGAAACACTCCTTTTTAAGTTCGGTATATACGTTATTCTTATATATATATGGATCTCGAATCCGTTACGAATGGAGTGCACGTTGAGATGTACCTATACTACCTTGTTCTGATCGTGTATTCTTCACACGATGACTTCTGATTTTCAGGTTGTAGGGATATCAGGCGAATTAGCCATCTCCGCTAGTCAAGGGTCTACGATCCACTCCGATCCTCTACACCCCTGTCTAGCGAAGATGGGGTTATATATAAAGCAAAATCCCTTACATGTTTAGACTGGCAGCAATGCCTGTCTGATATGCGCGATATACATGTATATCTGTTTCGTACGATAGACCAGTCAATTACATGCTTATATAATGGCATCCAATTACTGGCGTTGTTGACTGTGGAATCCGCACCTCTGTGATGGTGATCGTGGTGATCGATGCTAGCAGAGGGGCAAAGTGCGCCCTCATACGACGGGTACCTCTACCTCATGCACTTCATTTTATTTAATGCATGTTTTTCTTGATTTTCATTACGTTAATCTTAAGTTTAATAAAATTAATGTTAGTTTAGAGTCGAGACAGTACTGTAGATGTACTGTAAACATGTTCGTGTTGTGTCATATTTAGAACAATTTTAACAAGAGCTTGGACTTTGGGTAGTTGGTGTCAAACAGCATTGTGACGTAATCCTGTCTATTTCATCGTAGGCCACTCAGCCATTGCTAATTGAAATCAACAAGATTGTCTGGCTTTTGAGCAAAGACTACGCAATCGGTGTATATTTCACTTGAAACCAGCGTCATTTTTAACTTGTTTTGACGCAGAAATAGATAGTTACGTCCTATTGAAAGTCCAAGGCCTTGTTATAATGGTTCTATTGTGTGCATGGTGTGAATACAAAATTACCAAAATATACACCCACTGTTTGTTAGTTATCAAACAATAAACATTATGATATATAATTTTCGCACATTTCTTGATATTTTTTTTCTTCTATATTTAAATGGTGGATATCTTTATTAATTTTAATAAATCAAATGTATGGAAATTTTATTCTCTTACATGTACAATGTACATGCAGAATTATACTCTTTTTCTTCCGTTGCTCTTAAGACATTATTAGAGATACTTCCATTTCTTTATTTTCTTTGTACCTGAAGCTCTTTGATCATAGAACTAAAACATATAAACTCCTTATGTTCGTAATGGGCGAGGTTTCGCCTCCCCTTGTCTACATGTCTTCAATCCAATGGAGAGCGTCTCCTTACTCTTGTACTCTTCCCCCTTCCCTGCCAAATCCCGGACACCCCCGGTTTGCACCTGTCTTTTTAAATACATCTGATAATTTTAACAGCAATGAATTGGAAATTGCATTTACATGTACAAATATGGTCAGATTTTTTTAAAGTACATATCGCTCTCGGAGAGTATTATAGGAGGAGTTCCCAAATTGCGTGTCAAGTGTAGTGTAATGGTGTCTTCCCACTTAACCAAAATTCTGAAATATACACAGGTGACTGGTTTTGGCTAGGTGGGAATGGTGTACAGGTAAGGGGAGGGAGAGAACAAAAGAAATTAATTACATCCAATAAGGGATTTATTTAATCATATACATTATTATTTATTTATTCAAAACATTTTTAAAATTAATTGATTTAATAAAAAATATAATTTGTTGAATTTTTGAGCCATGTGAGCTGAAGCTCACTGTAGTAAAACAAACGTGCAAAGGTATAAATATTTTGGCATTTTTAATAAATTTATAAGTTGTTTTAACTGTTCAAATTAAATAAAAGTTTGGTAATATGTAGACAGAAATTTCTAGAAGACTCGGTCTACCTTAAATGAAAATTTTTCAATATAGGATTGGAAACTTACATGTATTAGTTCCTTTCTTTAAATATAATAACAAAGTATAATGGTAAAAAAATTGTATTCAATATATTAACCTTATTATACACTATAGCTATTTAAACCTACAAGAATCATGCCATAGCCCGAAAATAAAAGGTGTTTAAGTACATCTTTGATATCGAAATCAAATCTCAACAGAGTTTCAAATTTTTTTTTATTTTAACATATACATGTACATAGACTTTGCAGAAGAAATTAAAGTCATCATCTTGTTTACCATTATCAACATTATTGTTTTTGTATAAACCAAAATTGAGTAGTAATTAACTTGATATGAATAAAACATGTACGGCGCTTACAAATTAATTAAATTAAAAAGTAGAACTTTGCATTTGTTTCAAGCGTTTACTTAATATTTATAGGTCTACGATAGATTAGACTGCAGTATGACTTAAATATATTACTAACTGGAATCAATAATTTATCTCTAATACCGGTATTATATTTTCTGAAGAACTATATTGTATATAACTATTCTGGCACAACCCTAAATAATAAATTGACTACTGAATTATTGGAAGACCCTTTACTATCCTAGCCGCGGTTAATTCAAATTCGAATTTTAATAAGTCAAATATTGAGCAGCCGTCCAGCGTTTTTTAGTGTGGGCCACAGAAATGTTTTGTACAACAGATAAAGGGTTTGTCCTTTTTACAAAATCATTTTGTAATTCTTTATTCTTTCTCAAAGATTTAAGTAAAATCTAAAAAAAAAAAATGCTTTAATGTCAGCTCTACATAAAAGTTGGACATAAGGGAAAATTAATGCAAATTATGTCTTTTAACAAATACATGTATATACATATTCATTTCATTCATATAATGTGTAATAGAGGTAATACCATGTAAGTCTAAAACAGACTATACACTGGTGACCACATAGGTGTGAAAATCACAATTTTGGCTAGGTGGGAATAAGAAATTCAGAATTTTGGCTAAGTGGGAATAAACCAGTGTAATGTAGATGTATTCTAATTTATGAACATTCGTGAGAGGATTCCATTTAGATAAATATATTACGAAAAAAATAATATATGAAATTGAGACTCATAATTAAAGCGAAAGTACACAATTAAAGAGGTATATCATTGACAATGTATTTATCGTTCTTGCTTTAGATTTTCAGAGACATGTTCGAAATTAAACTTTTTAAAATCACATGTACATGAATTTGTGGTGTAACAAATAATTTTAATAAAAATTCTGAATACCACACGTTGTAAAATAAACTATAGCCTCTACTAGTATATAGATTTGATGATTTCTTGTATAAAACACTACTTTTTAGCTGAGGATTAACGATGTCCTGATATATGGGTTTTAAATAGTATTTTTGTTAATAACATTTTGCTTATTTATTTTTTATTTATTTATCTTGTTTATCCTTGCATACATATAACACTAATATTAAATAGCATTAACTTTTACTGTCAAATATCTAAGTACTGGAAATTTATTATTATATAAGTACAAACTGAGACGTGTTTGCAATAATATTGTATTTGTGGTTCAACATGTAGGAGGAGGGCGACTTAAGTTTTTATAACTTGTGCCCAATCCCATTGTTATATATATATATATATATATATATATATATATATATATATATATATATATATATATATATATATATATATATATATATATATATATATATAATGGGTATATGTTTATTCACCAATCAAGGGCCCTCGGGGGGCATATGCACTATAACAATGAAACAACATGATTATAACAAATAATGGATGAAATATATAAATATTGTACTGTTAAGTAAGCATAGTAATTACAATGGGAGGTACATTTGATATAACACACATCAAGTTGACATACACATATGCAGGGGTATACATTTATTTGCAAGTCCACAATCCCTCAAAGCAATGTGTTATTATTGATACAAACACATCATATACAGCCCCACATATGTATTTGTATTCTATATACAATTGTATGTAGACATATTATATAATTATGCATTTGTGATATATTTTTGAGGTAGGACAGTTAGTGGAAGGATAGTATTTTATATAGCGGAGTGAAAACTGTAATTTTGTTGACCTGACCACATAGGGCACCAAGGGACAATGCCTATTGCAGCATATGGCTATGCATTTAGTCAGAGCCATATCTGTGCAGTCTTCTACCCTAAGCACTCAGGCCAGCTTAAAGGAGCAAAATTTTTTGACGTGTTGTCTTGACTACAAGGGGCACCAAGGGACAATACCTATTGAACAGTCAGTGCAATGTTGGCAAATTGACAGTCAGTCTTGTACCCCATGCAGTCAACACAGCTTGTGAGTGTAAAAATTATAAACATAAGTTGAATAAAATGCTATAAGATATACTTGTTAAAATCATATTCCATTGTCCTGAATCATCTTACATATTTGAGTAAGAATATCAATGTTTTCATTGGTCATTAGCCATATGAGCTTTTCATCAGTGTCCATGGTATCAAAGTGCTTACAATATTTCTCTACTAACTTATATAAGATAATTCTTTCCTCCTGAACATGACTACATATTAATAAAATATGTTTCTCATCATCAACTAAATTATTGTTGCATCTAAGACAAAACCTTTCATTTTTGGGAATGTTTTGATATCGCCCTCTTTCAATTTGAAGTCTATGAGCTGATATACGAAAACGAATAAAATTTCTTCTATCTTCAAAGTTTTTTTATTGATCTTAAGTAATTCTCAAAGCAAAAATATTGTTTAAAGGTGCAGTAGCTCCTTAGCTTTTTATCAGAGTTTACTCCTAGTTGAAAATGCCATTCTTTGATATAGTGTTTGAGTAAACAGTTTTTAAGTGTAATTTTTAATTTGTATGGTTTGACAGAAGGCAGATCTTTAATTCCAATGATATTAAGGAGTAAAAAGTTGATGGACCCATACCATGAGGATGTGTTTTGTTGAAAAAGTAAATTTGATTCCAAATAGGCATTATATAGTAAGGGAAATGATTGACCAAGATTTTCAAGTCTGTGCCAGTAACTTAGCATGCTTCTTAGTATGTCAAAGTGCAGAGGAAATCTTCCCAGTTCGGACAATACTGCAAAATTTGTTGTGGATTTATGTAATCCTAAAATTGATTTGCAAAATTTAAGATGGAGTTTCTCACACAGTAAATTCGAATAAACTCTTTCTATGGAACAATTAGAGGAATGAGCTTTCTTTGTAAATGGATTAAAACAACCCCAAATTTCAGAAGAATACAGCAGTATTGGTTTGATGGTGTGGTCAAATATATGAATAATAGTTTTGACATCAGGATTTAATGAGATTATGTCTTTCTTGACTTTGAATAGAGCCTTTAGAGCTTTTGGGTACAGTTGTTTTTGTGCAAGAGAGAATGAACCAGAATCGCAAAATGAGATCCCTAGGTATTTGTAGCTGGACACACATTCAAGTTCAGTATCAGCTATATATATATATATATATATATATATATATATATATATATATATATATATATATATATATATATATATGCAAACTTGCATTTTTCGGGGGGGGGGGGGGTAACATACATAAATTTTCAGATATTGTTGAGTTCATTACTTTATGAGTCAACCTGCAATGAAAAAGTTTTTTAAAAGCAAGTTGGGTCGTGTAACCATACATGTAAATTGCTTGGGTCGTTTTACATAAATTGCGTATTTTCAGTAACTGTTTAATTTAACTTGATTCGCCTAAGAAATGTGTACTGTTGTTCCTCCAGAAAATATTCGGAAACATTCTGCAAATCCGGATATATTTGTCCGGAATAGGTTTTCGATTTTACACGCGCGTGAAGAAAATGGCGACCTTCCTGGGAAGGACATGTCGGCTCCATCAACAAATGAGTGGAGCCAGGCGATATATACAGCGCCATTCTCTGCGATATGTCTCTACATCTGACAAAAAGGAGAGTAACCTTAGTATACCATTTACACCCGAAGATATAGCAGACGAAACTAAAAGAAAAGAGCTTCATAAACGTTTGGAGGAACACTTCAAAGATGAAGACCTGAATTCACCTAAAGTAAGCCAAACATTCACCTGAAAAGCCTAGTGACGTTGTTTTAAAACTAATCTGTCGCCGTGGCATAGAAACCAAATGTAAAATCTCGAGATTTTAAGATTTATTATATCGTTATGCATGCTTTGCGTAGTGTTATTGCCACTTTGTAAACAGGCAAACACATACATGTGTATTCAGGTTTGAAAGTGATCTATTGTTCTGCCGGTCAATAGACTGCGATCTATTAGACCGACGGTCAATAGACTGTGATCTATTGGACCGCCGGTCAATAGCCTGCGATCTATTGGACCGGCAACATATTTTAGAAAAAGTTTAATTGCTACAAGATTAAAAGATAACTTTATTATGTTTATCTTACTATTGTTCTTAAAATTTATCTTGGTAATGACCTGAATGCATAACGGTATGAAAACCGGAGTCCGGTCAAGTCGTATACAAACCAACTAGTATACAGGTCAACTCGTATACAAAAATTTTCGTATAAACAACCAAAAGTCAGCTCGTATCAATGCATATACAAAAATTCCCGGTATGCTAAACCGAAAGTTAACTCGTATACAAAAATTTTATATGCATTTATAATCAAATATAATTTATGTCAAATATTAAATATGATAATAAATATAACAAATATTCTTACAACATATCATTTAAGAAAAGATTATATAATATGTTACAGCAAAAGATGGCTTTCATCGTCTAAAACAATGATTAGTTTCCATTTTTTGTAAATAGGCTAACGATTATGACTCCAAAATACCTTGCATTTGAGCTTACTTGGTTTTTTATGCGGAAATTTTTGTATACGAGTTGACCTGTATACGAGTTGGTCAGTGTACGACTTGACTGTAAATCTGAAAACCTTCTGTAACTTATAATTGTGAACACAAAATACTAAAAACGGAATTAGGTAATAAAACAATTATTTAATGCCTGAACAGTCAATAGACCTGATTTTTTTTCCTTGGTGCAGGGAACAGAGCTCTCAGTATGATCTATTGCCCTCGGCCGTTGGCCTCAGGCAATAGATCTTACTGAGCTGTTCCCTGCACCTCGGGAAAAATATTTGGGTCTATTGACTGCTCAATCATTAAATAATTATATACTATACCTTGACCTATTTACTTTTTGTTTTAATTGTTTATGTTTTAATTGAACCATAGTGTAAAACAGGTGCTTTTATTTTTTTTTTTGATTAATCATGTATTTGGGATTTATGCTGTCCAGCTATACAATTTACTTTAGTGTATTAATCTGCCAACAATGCTAAAGCTTTACGAAAACCATGAAAACAAACCAAATTTAATTGATTATTTGTTTGCCTTTTGCTTGATGGATATGTAGCTTAATAGCCTCTCCCAAGATATTTATGCAGCACATTTGGAAGATTTTTAAAAGTCAAAGTACTGATGTACTGACAGGAGTTGATTTTATTAATTATTATTCATTTTAAAATCAATTATATGCAATTTCGCATGGAAAGTAGTTTGAAATCTTAACAGTATTTGAAAAATTGTGCATGTTTTTTCTAATATGAATTATCAAGCTTTTCCGACAAGAACTCTGAGTTATATATAAGATGTAACAGGATGTAATTTTAATAATGAAATGTAGTTTTTCACACCCACAGATACAGTAAAAAAAAAACCCACCATTTAAATAAGTTGAGCTGTTAATTTCAACATTTAAACTTCACATTTTTTTTGCTTTGTATGAGATTTTTTCTCATTTTTACTGGTATGTTGAATATTTATCGCTTCAAAACAATGATTATAAGATGAATGAAGTCCATAATTTACAGATTTGCTTATAAATGACAAATTTAAACCTACCATTATTATTGACAGAACCGAATACCTTATGGATATGAAGAGAATATTGCAGAGGTTGACCTATTCCATTACCACTCAGTCTGGTGGTTTTGGTTTGTCATACCAATAGTCCTGGGAATTGCCATTTTCAACTTTACTCTGAATGATTATGGGTGAGAATTGTTGTTAAAATTCTGTATTAGAGCTAAAACGAATACCATAAACGAATAGTCAATACCATAAATCAATATTTGAATATTCAGAACTGCTTTTTAGTTCATATTCAAATAATCGCAGATGTTATCTACAAGGTATTATGCCAGTTTACTAACTTGAATGAAAATATGATAGTATAGCGATATATATATATATGTTTGTATGTTAAGTTAAATTACTTAATATACTAACATACATACAGTAAAACTCATTTAGTACGAACACGGATATAGCGAAATCTCGAATATAGCGAAGTTTTTTGAGTCCCCGGTAAAATTCTTAACAAATCTTTGCAAAATTTTACGGTTATAAGGAGTTCGGATGTAACGAATTTACGGATATAGCGAACTGATTTCAAGTCCCGTAGAGGTAAATAATAACAAAATTTAACACTTTTATAACGAATTTCTTTACAGTTTAAAAAGTTTGCACTACCATTTAACATGATAGTTTGAATAAATTTATTTTCACATAAATTCTTTAATCTACAATCCGATTATTAAAGGTATCAAATGAATGTATTTTCATTCTAAGCCTTTATTATCAAAAATTGTAGTCTGGTGAAAGAAAACATGTATATAGTGAATTTGCTATAGTTATTATAACGAATTTGATATACGGATATAACAAATTACGGATATAACGAAATAAATCCACTGGTCCCTAGAACTTCGCTTTAGCCGAGTTTATCATACGAATGAACATGTTAACATGTTTGTTCGATGTTGTATGTGTAACTTAGCATGAAAGTGCCCATGATTTAGATGCACATTTATTTATTTTAATTTTTAAACAAGTAATTTTGAAAAAATGACATTTTTATTTTTAACTTCTATCAGAGGATTCATTTAATACTTCTTTCTTGTATTTCAGTCAGAAATGTAAAACATTCAAAAGCTTTTTTCCATGTTTGATTATAATACATGTATTAATAAACCAATAATAGCCTCATTTTCATGAACATCCTGTTTATTGAAGAAGAAAAAAATAATTATCAAATATCACTCAGTAACTAATACTTGCACTCTTATATTTAGTAAATTATTTTGGCTTTGTTCATTCATGATACCAGTGATTTTAATACAGTTTATGAATTGTGAATCTGGAATGTTTGTCTTTGTATGATGTAAACCTCGTTTTTTACTTTCAATGTAAATAAGTAAAAATGGTGGTCATAGATCAAAACTTCAAAGAAATGGTGAATTTTACAAATCATGAGGCTGATGGGTATTTGCCTTTTAGATGATTGCAGTGCCTTTATAAATAAGGCAAGTGGTACCGAATGGCTTTGTTTTTACTATCATTAAAAGACAAATACCCATGCGCCCAATTTCACTTTTCCATCGCAACGAAACAATGGGATGCTGTATAGTTTACAGCGTTGCATACAGGTATAAAACTTGTGACCGAATATTGAAATAAATGTACTAAATATCTATTTGAAAATTATAAATTTACTATTCATTCCTGAACAGTCGGACATTCGTTTCAGCTCTAGTCACTATGTACTATTTAAGGAATAAGGAATCATTCTTTGAGTATTATGAGGTGATAATTTTGGTCGGGGCCTGATCAAATTCAATAAAGCCCAAAGAGCTTTATGATAGATTTGATCATGCCCCGATTGAAATTATCACCTCATAATATTCAAAGAATGATTCCTTATTACTTATATTTATATAATTTTTAGCTATTGTACGATTAAATATTTGAATATAAATAAGCAAACTCCACTTGTTTCCCAATTATATGTCATCTGAATTTTGTTTAATGAAATTTTCCATATTGTAAATCTAAATATTGTTAATACTCATGTCCTACTTTGGGGCGACCGCACAATTAGTGTCAGTGAAAACAAACATTTAATTTCTTTAGTTTATCATTAAATCAAAGACACAAAAAGATTTAGTTGATGTTTGTACACCACTGCAAATTTTATATATAACTGTCATATGATCTGTTGACCTTGCATGTTGTGTATATATTACATGTATTTGTACTGTATAATATACTTATATTGTGAGAGGGTGGTCTAAGTTCTTGAACTTGTGTCCAATCCCAGTTGTAATTTTGTACAATAAAAATATGTTCAAATCAAAAGGACAAGTATTCAAATGTTGAGTGACTGAGGGGGAAAATGTTTTGTATGAAATATTTTTTCATGTGCACAGTACAACTGAAATCATTGATTGAATTTTAATTCGTACTTTCAGTCTAAGAAGCTGGGCTGTTAGAGAAGCCAGATTACTCATGGCAGAAAGAGAAAAGAAGGGCCTGCCATATATTGATAAGAATTATATTGACCCAAGTAAGATCGAGTTGCCCTCCGAGGAAGACATTAAAGCTTGGGACGTGAAAATTAGAATCTAAACTGATGTACAGCTTGTTTCACAGTGAATGTGTATATTTAATGATACAAAAATGTAAGGACATTGCATTCAAGTGTTTGAATGGAAAACATTTATTTGTTGGAAAAATAAAAGTAATTAAAACGTTGTTTGATTGCTCATTAATCTATAATGAAATCATTGCCTCTTAGCTCACCTGACTTGATGACCATAAATAACTGATAAAAGGTTAAAGGAATTGATTTACTTAAACAATATAATGCTCTCTTTGGTGATTCATTTAGGATATGAAGGCGGGTTATTTAATTTTTTCTGCAATGATTGCTACCTTCCTAACCCGCATGAATCATTAAAGAAAGCATTTTGTTTATATTAATACATCTTTCTATTAACAAATTAATAAATTGATTGTAAAAATTAAGTAAATTCGCTAAATTACTATTAATGTACATCAGTACGTTAGCAAAAAGAAACGGCCAAATCGTGGGAATTTGAGTCTGACATCATCGTGATTATTTCGTGCAGTCCATGATTTTTCTTAGGTCGCTGTAGGTTTCGACCAAGAGATAAACGAGACAAGTTTAGCTTTTTAAAAAAGCTTACCGTCTTTAGAGCAAACTTTAAACAGCATTAAGTTATCAAAGAATTTTTTTTAATATAAAGGTCGCTTTCCTCTACATGCAATGGCTTTTGAAACTTTTTGATATGTACCTTAAGCGTGCGTGCCTAAAATTGAGAAATGCGTACCACGTGCTTTTGAGTTGAGATCGACTATACTAAAGGGAAAAAGAGATCTTAGGAAGGGCCGTATTATTTTAATAAAATCAAACTTAATACCACAGCATTCAGAACTTGTTTTACTGATATTAGAACCATTTTAACAAGACCTTGGACTTTCAGTAGGTGTTGATTTCAAAGAGCTATGGTTGTATGACCAGCAATGAAATAGACAGGCCTACGTCACAATGCTGTTTGTCACAACTACCCAAAGTCCAAGTTCCTGTTAAAATGGTTCTAGTTTTACCCGATACCGTATCTAATATGCTAACTCTTTTTACTGATATTAGACATACCGTATCAAATTTTCACATTTTTGTATTTGCATAAACAATCTAAAAAGAAAAGAACAAAAAATTTCAAAAAATATTATAGAACATTGTTTCAACTAGTTGTACTGAAAAAATTAAAGCCTAAATTTCATTGATAGCTAGTTTTATTGCTTTTTTCGTTTTCTCACTTTTTAAGATTTAAAATCTATGAAAATTGTTAAGTCGTACGTAAAAAAGATTATCAGAAAATTATCTCCCTTGCGCCCGGTACATCGATTTACCCAAAAGGACCCAAAAGAACCCAAAAGGACCCAAAAGAACCCAAAAGGAACACAAAAGGACCCAAAAGAAACACAAAAGGACCCAAAAGGACTTTTTGAGAACAATTTTATAAAGATTTTATATTTATTTGAATAAAAATGTTGCAATAAACAACTTTTCAGTGTGTATTTTTCATTGATTTTTAAAATTCATAACAATTATTTTTAACGTAATTAAGTATAATCAAAAATAATTACGAATTGTTTAAGTTTTACAATGAGATTTACGCTTGGGAACCTTGAAAAATACAGTGTGATTATTGCATGTTAATTCCTTCAGTTTTGAAATTGGAATTAGGCACCCCACTTTTGCTTGTGTATATTGTAAACAAGAGAGTTAACACTTCGCCGCTCCAATGAACACAGATTGCCGTTACAAATTTTCATTTTAATAAAATATAGTCTTAATTTTATTTTATTTTTTTAAATCATGTTTTTAGGCAAAATTATTGGGGAGGCGAGCGCCGCCCTTGCCGCCCCTGTTCCGACGCCCTTGGACTCTTACTTAAGTATTGTTTTTATTATTTGTCCTTTTTATTCATTTTTTTTTTCCTGTATGACAAGGTACATGTATGTATCACGACCGTAGCGCACCCCTTTTGCAGTTGAGGCAAAAAGTACATATTTTTCAGTATAAGACTATAGTTATTGTTTCGAACAAGAAATTAGGGAGAGTAGTTCTAAATAAAAAGCAATAGAATGACCTCGAGGACAAACAGAAATTAAAAAATTATAAATTAATTTTAAAAAATCTAAACAATAAAATGCTTTCTTATGGTAGTTTATGCGGGTGTAAAGGTACATGTAGCTAACACCTTGTTTCTCCAACGTATTGTTATGAGCAAACCTTACAGCTGATGAGATAAATGCAATTCAGTTCAAATTATCGACTACATATACCCCATTTGTATCAATTATGATATAGTGAGATAATTATATGAATACCGCAGGGCTACCGCTATACGTGCCATTAATTCTTAAAACAACACGATGATTGTAACTTTGTTGTTTTAACTGTTAGTGATAAGGCTTCTCCCAATTATCTCGGTCATAACACCGCTTTCCACCTGAAATTTACCTGTATCATTCATTAAGTTCATTATTTCACTTATTTCACAAAATATATATTATAATACGTGAGGTACAGAAAAGATACAAAAGAATAAGGTGATGCAAGATCGTTTAAAGTAGTATAGTAATTTAATATTATTTTAGAAGACTCGTGGAATTTAATGATTGTATAAGTAATCTTTTAAAATAAATTATGATGATAAATTATTCCTTCTGCCAGTTTCTATTATGAGGTGATGGTAAGTAAGTGTAAGTAAATGGTTTATTATAGGGACATGTGTTTCAAAAACAAACACAGATACATTAATATCATTGAATAACGCAAGGAATGAACACCCGGCCAATTCGATCAATATGACTAAAACAAAAATCAGCATTAAAAGTTTGTGGTTCTATATCTAACAAATGAATTACATGTAGTGTATTATGTACGTATAATGTATTTTATTGTATTGTTTATTACCAAGAACCATACGATTCATAGATTTAACATATATACATAAATTAAGTGCACAAACATATGTAGACATTGTATATCTTTCATACCGATATGTAATAAAACAATACTTATGTTTATGCATATATTGGGCCTTTGCCAATTATTGTAATTGTGTTTGTGCCAATAAAATATTTGTATTTGTATGTAACGTTAACTTGGGAATTAGTTTTAACAATTTATACATATGTTTTGCATATAGGAGCTTTTTAGTGCTCTTATAATTTATGTTCGTTAGACTCGTCTGTTTTTTTTGTTGTTTTTTTCATTATTATTATTTTTTTGCATGTGGGAACTTTATAGTGGTTTATGGTGCATGTATGTATATATTATTGCTTATTTTTACACTATTAATCTCTATGGTACGTTAATTATTTATTTGCTATTCTTTTTCTAAAACCACTCCTTCAAATATAATATTGTAAACTTTTTCATTTCTTTTATGAGAAAAAAGATCTCCTTTTTACATTTAGAAAATTAACTACCTCTATAATGGTTTTTTTTAATCTAACACTTTTTAACAATTTGGACCTTTGGCTTTTTGTTTTTCCAAAAAGAAGAACTCCACCCTCAAATAGACAATATAAGGTACATATATATTGTTAATTATGACATTTAATCAACATCATAAGTTCCTTTTGGGTCCTTTGGAGTTCCTTTTGGGTTCCTTTTGGGTCCTTTTGGGTTTCTTTTGGGTTCTTTTGGGTCCTTTTGGGTTCTTTTGGGTCCTTTTGGGTAAATCGATGCACCCCTTGCGCCGAACAGTTTTTCAACCAATGAAATAAATGTAAATTTTCACATCATGTATTTTCTACCAATCACAAAGCAGAGGAAGTGCACAAACCGGAGACTAAATTATTTCAACTCTTTATACCGTCTTCCAAGGAAGACGGTAATAAACGGGGCATATATATTTCAGTCTGGCTGTTTCGATCTATAGAGCTATGAATTAACTATAAGTTTCCGCAAGAAAAAGAGGGGAATCATACTCGCTAGATGTAAATTAAATATTTTGATTTATTTGAAGCAATATGAGCTTTTTAAAACTGGGTTTTCCAATTAGAAAAAATCTGGTTATTTAAATGGTGAAAATGGCGGGCGGTTGCGAAAAGGGTACGGTACTCTTATTATACAAATAACTACTCCTACAGTTTTCAAGATAGGAAGTTGTTGTTTTGCAGATCAACTGTACATATATCAGAGATGTGCACATTATTAGCATATTACTTGCAATTGGATTTTGATTTTTGATAATTTATGAAAAAAATTCTACCTGTTGAACTTGAAAGTTATTTTTTGGCAAATTATTGCATATAGAGTACCCAATTTCTCTGGATAGGTAGTGTTTATCAATTCAGGGTTGACAAATGGATAATGGATACTGTTCACACAAAAGAAAATCCGGTTAGTTGTCACACTGACAGCTTTTCTCTTGTTAGAGTTAATTTGCTGTAAAAACTTGCTGTTATGGTAATTGTGCAAGTAACTGGAAACTCATCTTCCCAAGTCAAGGGTTTCTGATCCGCACTGCTTCTCACTAACCCTTGACCGAACAGGCTAAACAAACGTGGGTTAGTGAGAAGCAGTGCGGATCAGAAACCCTTGACTTGGGAAGATGCTGGAAACTATAAATTTAATGTGATTAGAACAAATCATTTAATTTTATCAGAAGAAGGATTTTCCACAAAGAACATTAAGGTACTTCACTACACCGAGACTTATACTTTTTTAGACACTACGTCACAAGATGACGATTTAAATGTCTTGTTAAACTGTTTGGATCAATCGTTTCAGATGTATATCGTCATAGCTCAGTGGTTAAAGTATCGGGCTTGTGAACCGCAGATCACGAGTTCGAATCCGCTTGGGACTGTTGTTCATTGTTTACTTAATGAAATTTTTTATCCAAAATTACATATTTTTTCGCCTTTTTGATATATATACTTCTTATCCATAATGTTTTCTATCATAATCAAGTAATTTTCTGCTGATCTGAGTAACTATTTCAAGGTGTAGTGAGGTACCTTAACAAGCAACCACGCAATTTTTGTACATACATGAAGTAATGCAATTTGCTTCAATCAAGGCCTAAGAATATTTTTTACTACACAAATATGACGAACATAAGTTTGAAAACAATGATCTTTTTGTCCTTTATGTAGAAATATAAATATCACAATTAAATGCTCGGATATGAAAATTGCAGCTCGTATTGCTATGAGTACGAAATCTTTTAGGCTTATAAACTTGCATGAACAGTTGTTTTAATTATCGAAATCAAATTACTTGTCAGTTTAGGAGCCTGATCTTAGGGATCACATGAGTTGCATTTTTTGTGGTCAGTATTTTTATCTTCTCAAGTACAATTGAGCAAATATCCTCAGATATATATAGAGAGAGAGAGAGAGAGAGAGAGAGAGAGAGAGAGAGAGAGAGAGAGAGAGAGAGAGAGAGAGAGAATTAAATAATAACTTCTTATTCTTCTTATTATAATTAATGTCTTTCCTTTTAAAAGTTGACCAAACTTTCGTGAACCCAATCTGCCATAATTTAATACACTAACCATTTGTTAGGTTAGTTTGTTAATACATGCAAGGGGAGGGAACTTGGAAATTATGCGTATCATTCATTTGGTTTCCCTAAAAATGAAATTAACTTATTTTAGGCTGTACATCTAAGATCTGCGTGTAGTTTTACTATTACATGTAAATTTACTAGAAAAAATAATATTTATTAATACACGTGAGAATACTTGGGTGGATCAGAGAATTCAATGTATAAATGAAATACCATCACTGCGACCATCTAGTTCAAACAAGACAGAAATAATCTGACATTCTTTTAAAAATAATGAATACCATTTCTAGTTTCTCTTTTGCACTTATCTTTTGTCCATTTTATTTGAATTAATGTAGTAATGAACAGTTTTTAAGCGAAACTCATCTAAAACCGCTACACGTACACAGAATTTCCAGAACTTTTGTATGGAATAAGCATATTACCAGGAACTTCATGTTCCATTATTTTGTCGGGAATTTTGGCTCTTTTGCACTTAGATTTGGTCATTTATTGAATATACATGTAGTAATGAGCAGTTCGTAAGCCTAGCTCCTCTACTTAAGCTGCTCATAGATTGTCCCGAAACTTTGTAGGGAGTTAGAACACAATGTGCACGTATTACTCAGAAATTCCGGTTCTGTTATTTTGCTGGGAAGTTTGGCACATTTGAATTTAGAATTTGTTAGTTGTTAGATTTGCATACATGTATTAGTATTTGATGGAAGTGTTGATGTGATGACTTTTAGGGAGTAATGCCCCTTTATTCAATTATTTTGTGTAATAAATGTGTACCCTGTCGTTATAGGAGAGTCAAGTATGTGAGCTTGCCCAATTTCAGTGATATGCACGTACAGTAGAGTCATTACGTGTATGTGTTACATATTGTTTTCAATTGTACTTAATTTTACACACACAAAAAACCAAAACGGCCGCCTTAAAACGATGAATTCACTTTAAAAATGCTAGGAAAATATCTCCCGTATTCTAAAAAATCTTATACTGCGTTGTTTTTCCATAGACGGTGAACTGGATTACAATAAGGTCATTCTGATCAATTGAAATTGCTCAGCGACTTTTTTTTTAAATAAAATCAAAACATATAGAGTAGGCTGTCCCAAAGAATTTTTTTTTTCAGATTTATAATAGAATGTTATACAAATACCTATGAGGTGCCGTTTTAATATTTTTGAGGTATTTTCTGATATCAAAAAATAAATATTTGATATCAATAATTCGAATTATTGATATCAAAAAAATAATTCTTGATATCAAAAAATCTATTTTGTGATATCAGAAAATCATTTTTGATATCACAAATTCGAATTCTTGATATCAAAAAATGATTTTCTGATATCACAAAATAGATTTTTGATATCAAGAATTAAAGTTGATTTTTTGATATAAAAAAAATTGAATTCTTGATATCAGAAAATCATTTTTTGATATCAAAAAATCGAATTCTTGATATCAAAAAATCATTTACATTTTCTGATATCAGAAATCGATTTTTTGATATCAGAAAATAAGACCTACATAAAATTACTATCAACTTAATGAATGCTCCCTGTAATGCAACTTTTGTAATTTGTAAGAAATTGTGTTTCAAGCCTGTAGATGTCTCTTAAGAATAATAATGTATGCCTTATTTTAAACCTGGTTTCATTCTGGCAAGTTTTGCCACATATACAATGATCAACACTGCTTTCTTTGCGATTTGCTCTGAATATTGAATTGATCCTAAAAAAATGATGGCCTCGCATAATATAAAGAGTTATAAAGGCGTACAGTTAGCGCTTTCAATACATAAGACCAGAATTATCAAGAACACTTATTAAATTTTACATTAAAATAAATATTCAAATAAAAGACAACAAATATTTAAATGCAAATCTCGCTCTGTAGTTCTGCAATTTAATTTTGGGTCAAGGGAGTATTCATTTAATAGGTAAAATTTATTCGCCATTTTCTTTGAATTTCTGATATCAGAAAATATAATTCTTGATATCAAAAAATCAGTTTGAATTTCTGATATCAAAAACTCGAATTTCTGATATCAGAAATGATTTTTTGATATCAGAAAATGGATCGTATTTTCTGATATCAAGAATTCGAATTTATGATATCAAAATATCATTTCCTGATATCAGAAATTCGAATTCTTGACATCAAAAAATCATTTTCTGATATCAGAAAATACCTCAAAAATATTAAAACGGCGCCCCATATCTGCCGAGTATATTATTCCCTCTATTTCTTACGGAAACTTATAGTTAATTCATAGTTCTATAGAACAGATGTAGAAGCTGACAGGACTGAAATCTACACGCCCCGTTTATCGATTGGTCGAAACCTACAGCGACCTAAGAAAAATCACGGACTGCACGAAATAATCATGATAATGTCAGACTCAAATTCCCATAGGAGACGATTTGGCTGTTTCTTTAAGCTAACGTACTGACATTTAGTGAATTTTACTTACTCTTTATAACCAATTTATTAATTTGTTAAAAGAAAGATGTAAATATAAACGATAAATATAGGATCTCTCATGATTTGCGATGGTGTATGATTTTTATCCAACGAGTTGTGTGTTTTCTATCCCCGAGCCTTAACGAGGGGATAGAAAACACACAACGAGTTGGATAAAAATCAATCAACCGCCTAAACATACGTAATGACGTCACGTGGCGTAAGAACTCACAGTGGGATATCAAAAATTTATTCCATGAGTGATATCCACTGAATATTGAGATAAACATGTGATAAAATGCTTTCTTTGATGATTCATGCGGGTTATGAAGGTAGCGATCATTGCATCGTCAGTGACCCACGCGTGATTCACATCGATTCTCTCCATCATCATTGTGGAAACTTATCTAACTAAATGATTATATTTCTATTCGCTGATTTCGTTCGGAAAATATGTATGTCATTAATATCATTAGCGCAATCGATATAATTAGTTACAAAATCCCTTTTTTTGTATCCTAGCTCTCGAAGCTATTATGAGGCGTGCCCAATCCCTAATCAGCTTTTGGAAAGAAGTATTTATAGGCGAGCATAAAGTCTTTATTCATCAACCCTGTAGATTCCGAGACGAGTTCAACTTTCACATTTGCAGATCAATCCGCAGACGACAAAGAAACATGTCGACTAATCAAGTAGAAACACTGGTGATGACACAACTCATTGAAAGCAAAGTCCGCAAATGGTTTCAACTCAACAACCTGAAGAGAAATGGCAGCATCAGCAAACAAGACTTCACAGAAATGAGCGATTCCTTTGTCAAAGAGTTCAACCTACCAGAGAAAAAGGCTCATGCGATTCGAATGTGGCTGGAAAATGGATGGGAAATTTTGATCAAGAAAGGTGAAGAAATTGCAGCGAATGGCGGCGTCGGTGGAATATCGCAGGAAACGACGCCGACATTGCTAGAAGTAGGGCGGAAGATGCGCGAGAACGCAAGTATGTCAGAACAGGAATATGTCACCGCTTTCAAGGAACTCGTCGGCGTCAACAAGGACCTGTTTGTTCAGATCTTTGAAGGGATGGTCGGCAGTTTCTTCGACGCGTTTGATGTGAACGACTCGGGTTATCTAACAACGGAGAATTTCCAGCGAGGGATGAAGTGTTTCGGAATGACGCACACAGAGGCTCTGGAAATGATGTTTGAAGCCATGGACACGAAGAAAGAAGGCAAGATTGACAAGGAAAGATACATTAGCCACTGGGTGGAGTTTATGACTGGGGACAACAAGGATGGAGTGATAGCTCAGTTTCTATGTAGGATGTAAAATTATTGTCGTTTGCACAGATATTTTAGAAATGACGCGCAAGACAATTTCCCCTGAAATGATTGCCAAGAGAAAGAGCAGTGCATCAATTATTGACTAAGTTTTTGGTATTAATGAATATCCGATGTCAACGATTGAATGTGATTTTTTTTGTATTTGTTCTCTAGGAATAAAAGATTACAACAATTTTCTATGTTAAATTTTGTTACTCCAAAGGTTGCGCTGTATTACTTCCATCCAGAAAATTGAATTCACGAATATCATCACAATACTCAGTCTTACATTTTTTGTAGATGAATACCGGTATAGATTATTTACATTTTCCAGTGTCTTTGTCTGTGATAATACTACGAATCGATTTTGTTATGTCCAATACATTTCATCAATGACTATTAAACTATTTAATCTTATATTATAAATATAAGTAATAAGGAATTATGAGGTGATCAAATACGGTCGGGCGTGATCAAATCTATCATTTGGGCTTTATTGGATTTCATCATCCCCGACCGAAATTATCACCTCATAATATTCAAAGAATGATTCCTTATTCCTTAAATAGTTCCGTATGTGTTAAAAAGTTGCAAAAATTGTGCTAGTTTTGGACTGATTAACCTTATTTCCACACAAATGCTGTAGAAAAAAATAGTTCCATTAAATTCTTCATGGTATTTACGACTTATTATATAGTCACCTAACTTGCCTCGAACTTTCTCTTAAACATGCTAATTGACCTCGGAAAATGATTTATGTTAAATTCTCGCGCAGATCGAGAGTCTGCATGCAAACAAACTGCACAACTTCACTTTATGGGGGTGATATAAAGAATATCAGAGGCAAGTAAAACGACGATATCTGTAGTAAAATGTCAGAGGAATTTTTGAAATCAAATATTTGTACAAAATGTGTTCGGAAGTAAGATTAATCAGTACAAAACAAGCACAATGTTTTATGCGCCGTAAAATGCAACTTTTTAACACGTATGGAACTGTAGCTCCCAGGTCGTTCATCCAATATTTTTTCAGACCGGGAGCTACAGACCTGCATATAGTTTTCCTATATATTTATACAGAACTCTTGTTCTTATGAAGATTTATATTGTTTAAAAATGGATACAACCATCCATTTCTCTTAACAAAATATTGGTTATCTATTAAATATGGAGTCTCAGTCAAAGGTATGTGCCTCATCGTTCAATTTCTTTGATAAACATTTTTTATTCATTATTTTTCACATTTTCTTTTAATACAGTTACATGTAACTTTATAACAAATACATGTATTATTATTCAATTTTTTTCTTTTCATTTCATTGTCCAATTATCGTAAGGGTATTCGTCTGAGGCTATTCATGTATACATAGCGATTGTACAATCGTATATTATAAGATGATGTTCCCAACATAATGAGTTAATTAATAATCATATTAAGACGAAGACATTAACAAGTTCTTTAAAATATTTCACGGTTTCACTATAACGTTGACCTTTTGGGTACAAGATGAGAATACTCAGTGTGAGAAAACACATCAATAAATGAAAGGACTGGTGGCATTAATTGTCAAACATTATGCAAACCACATACGTGATCACAATCTCTCGTTTTCAGCATCCTCGAAATGATGTCAATGTCCACCCTCGACTTTACATAGAAACACATTGTCAACATTCATGTAAAAACAAATAAACCGGGACCAGCGCAATGATATCAAGATCACTTTTCTTAGCATTAGCAAACAAGTTCCTGTCTGTTCACACATGCGTATCATCGTCTTCCTGTATATTTGTGATGAAGTATAAAGGATTTTCTTTCATGACCGCTGAATCTTGTCCAACGGTGCAATCTAGGTACGGATCGTCGGCCATATTGGATTTCTTGTTATGGCGCCCGTTCCTTTTTCTGTAAATACGAACATGTAAAACATTTCAAAATCGTGGCATGTCGTAATCCTTGAAAGATATTCAACAGTCCTAAGTATTTATACATTTAGATGTTAGATTTAAGTTATCTGATGATGTATATCGTCTTTGTTTCTGACTTGCACTTTGTATCATTTCAAAGTTTTAAGCAAGCAGTCATTTATATTACTCACTTTAATTTGATGAACACAATAATGACTATGACTACCAAAATTACACCTCCGCCTGCTCCTGCTAGAAGAGGTATGTTATTTGTCAACCAATTCTGAAAATAAACAATTGTACTTGTTTTTATATAAACAAAAACAAAAAACAATACAAAAGAAAAACAAAAACACAATATATATAATGAAGCACTCAATGCTTAATCATTGTTTGGGTATCGTCGGTCCTATAACACACCAGGCCGTGCAGACAAATTGAATACCGCGCGTTACCGTGGTATGATAATTTGTCACATTTGACAACGAGGGCGAAAGGGGCGAAAATAAAACGGGGGCGAATATTTCCCTGCATACAGTATATTATCGGCCTATATTTTCTACAACTGTTAATCAACTTTTTTTCGCGTGCGATAAAATTTCGCATCACGGATATCGCGAGAATATCATAGTCATAAATATTACCACCAAAAAAAAAACCCTAGTCCTTTAAGGTATTTCGTATTTGTTCAACATTTATCTGAAAGGCTTGGTTGCGAAAATAAGTGGAATGAATCATAATCATGTTTATCACTTGTCAATAGCAAAATCCCCACCTCTATATTTTCTTGATACTGAGTTTACTACAAAACAACTCTAATTGGTCTACTACAAAATCCTAGACCCCACTTTCTTTCGGGTGTTGCTTATGTCCTCAATCAAATACTGTGTTACACAAACCTCGTTTTCACCAGACTTCCTTAACTCTTTCCCTACAAGCTCAAACGGAAAAATCGCGCCCACTTCCTCTGCTGACATCTTGTTTAATCTTGTCTTAAAGTCTTCATTCTTAAGCATCTTGCCATCACAAACTACTGGAACTTCGAAATCCGTTCTTCCATTGCTGTCAGGAAGTGTAAAATTATTTCATTTCACTTAACTTCATTAAACTACTAAGATGACGTAAATTTGGTAATTTTACAAGACAGGTTAGAATGAAACAAATATTAAATGAATGTCTTATTCACTTCACTTCTTCCGATCATTTAAAGTAATAGCTTTGTTGTTAGGGTATTTTTGGTAAAGGTATCTTGTTTCTTGCTTTTATATACTGAATAATAAAATGCCTGTCACACTCCAAATGGTACATGCTTGTTCAATGAAAATTTTCAATTCATGGTTGTTGGGGGGGGGGCATATAAAAATGTTTACATTTTTTTCTGGAAATTAAATATACATTACCTATACGACAAAACATGGTCATTAAGTAGAACGGTAATGTCATGGCAAATCGTGGAACATATCTGTTGTAGAGCATCTTTTATTTTGCTGACGTCTGGTTCTGTAACGTGTCCATTAAACTCCAGAAGAACCTTTTCTCTTATGACCACAGCTGAAACATATCAAATTACAAGTTTCAATTCCTAAAGAAGTATTTTGTTTATCTTGATGGTACCAGAACCAGTTAAACTGGGTTTTATATAATTCAGAACAAGAACTTGGTGTTAAGCTTTGAAAATTAAGAAATCTTTTTCATTTGGTTTGTATAAGAGACCATAAAACAATAAGTAAACTAAGCATATTTTACATGACACCAGTTCCACATGACTTAAAACAATTTTTTACAAGACCATGGACTTAAGGTAGTTCTGTCAAATAGCAATGTGACGTATGTCTGTCTCTTGAATTGCTGCTACAGTGCTAGGCAGTTATGGCTTTTTGAAATAAAAAAGCATCAAGATTTGTCAGACATTAAAGCCGTGTATTCGTAACATGTGTTCATTTTCCTTGAGACCAGCGTCATTCTTAACTTGTTTTGCTCCAAGAAGTAGATACTTTTATCATACGGGAATTAAAGTCCGAAGTTTTGTTAAAATGGCCCTGATACAGTACCGAAGAAAAAGACAGAGTAAAAACATACCTGTTGATGTTTTCCCTTGCATTATCTCACAGGAAGTGCCCTGGTGTCCATCTTGGCATTTGCAAGTGTACGATCCTGGGGTATTATAACACATCCCAAAACCTGAACATTTCTCACGCTCACACTCATTAATATCTAGGTCACACTTCGAACCCCTCCACCCATCCAAACACTCGCATTGGAATGATCCCTCTAAATTGGAGCAGGATTTGGCATGTACGCAAGTGTTATCTTGACATTCGTTGATGTCTTCATCGCAATGTCGCCCTCTCCAACCTTGCAAACAGGAACAGTTGTACCCACCTGCGAAGTTATTACATGTTGATCCATGAAGGCAGACCTCACTGTAACACTCATTAACATCGTGCTCGCATCGTTTCCCTGACCACGCTGGGGGACAGTCACAGTGAGCACTACCAAGGGTATTTTTACAGCTCCCGCCATTTTCACACGACAAAATGTTGTTCTGACATTCGTCTATATCATCAGTGCATGCATTGTTTTTCCAGCCAGGTTTACAATGGCATGAATAACTCCCGTCCGTGTTCGTACAGTTGTAACTGTTTTGTTTGGAACACAGTTTATCAAAGGTACACTCGTTTAGATCCTGATCACAAGATTTACCCACCCAACCCTCTTGGCAATGACAATTATATGATCCAGGAAAATTCTCGCAGCGGGACACATGTCTACATGTTCCTATCAAGCATTCATTTACATCATCTTCACACGAAGGTCCGGACCAATTTGGTGGACACAGGCACTCGTAACTTCCATCAGAATCCCGGCAAGTACCTCCATTTTTACAAACGTTGTTTAAGCACTCATTAACATTGGTGTCACAAGTTGCACCGGACCATCCGCGATCACAATTACATAGAAACCCACCAACGGTGTTTGTACAGTTTCCATTGTTGCATTTGTTGTTTGATAAACATTCATCAACATCAGTAGAACAGTCTGGTCCTTGATAAAATGGAGGACACAAACATTCATAAGAACCGAGTTTGTTTCTGCAAGTACCACCATTAAGACAGACACCTTTTCTACTGCATTCATCAATATCGTTTTGACACTTGTCACCTTCATATCCGGAATTACACGCACATTGAAAACTTCCAACTAAGTTCGTGCAGTTACCATGTCCAGAACAAAAACCAATGTTTGAGCATTCATTGAAATCCAGCTCGCAATTATTTCCTGTCCAGTTGGAAAAACAAGAACACCTATACGATCCATCACTATTCTGACAGGAACCTCCATTTTGACATGGACTGTACAATACACATTCATCAATATCTCTATTACAATGAGTTCCATTCCAGCCTACGTCACAGGAGCAGGTGTAAAATCCAGGTGTGTTCGAACAATTTCCATGACCGTTGCAAGGATCATCGTGGCATTCATCGATGTCTTCCGTGCAATTTTTCCCTGACCAGTTTGACGGACACACACATACATAGCCACCAATCACATTGATACACGACGCTCCGTTTTTACATGGCGTGTAAATCGAACACTCGTCGACATCGCTTTCACAGTTTTTGCCAAACAACCCAATCGAACACGTGCATTGATATGTTCCATTAAGGTTACTACACGTTCCATTGTTCTGACAGACGTTCGAAAGGCATTCGTCAATGTCTTGCTCACAGTTTGTCCCCGACCACCCGGTGGTACACGAACAGGTAAAGTTTCCATCTGCCAGATCAAAACATTTCCCTCCGTGCTTACAGGGTGCTTTTGTGCATTCCCGAATCTTGCTCTCACATTGTTTCCCAGTATATCCTTTAAAAGTTTTGAAGGTGCGATATTAAATGTAGGTTTGAAGGTAAAATTAATAAAAGTACGGTAATTATCGAATAAAAGAATA
Organism: Magallana ariakensis; assembly: GCA_020458035.1. Classification (NCBI taxonomy): domain Eukaryota; kingdom Metazoa; phylum Mollusca; class Bivalvia; order Ostreida; family Ostreidae; genus Magallana; species Magallana ariakensis. The sequence continues at coordinate 22,911,016 of CM035813.1, forward strand.
AGTAATTGGGCCAAAAAAATTATATTAAAAATGTATATATTTCAGCCAAACATAATCTATGATTTATTTCATAAGAGAAGCTTTTTTCATGAGATATATCTTATCTTGTGTGCCCTTCATTTGATAAGTATTGATCCGGAGAGTAGAAAGATGTTTGCAATAGTATGCTTGGTTGATTATTATATACAGGGAAATATTCGCCTCCGTTTTATTTTCGCCCTCTTTGTCAGCGGGCGAATTCAAAACTGGGCAAATTCCAATGTCTCAAATTATCCATCTTTAAGCACAACCATGTCTGAGTGAATTCAAGACGGGGCAAAACCGTTTGCAAGTGAAGAGGGGCGAAAATAACACGGGGCGAAAATTACCCTGTATAGAGTAGTTGGTCGTCGTACAAAAAAAATTAAATATTATAATAGTCCCAACTTACTTACCGTCTTGACAATGTAAATATCCGTCCATTGAACAGTTCCCATGAGTACTATCGACACAATATCTAGAACAGTCGTCCCCATAGAAATGATCGTCACATATTAGATTTCCATAATCATTGCATGTTCCGTTGTTTTTGTCAACGCAAAATATGGTGCATTTAAGTCCAAAATAGTGTTGGTCACATTGCAGCTGTCCGGTGACATCACATCTTCCGTGACTGCCATTGACGTATTGATGGCAGACCTTTGAACAGTCTCCTCCATAGAAACGAGGATCACACAGAACTGTTGCTATTATTGTAGCACTAATGGGAAATAATAAAAAGAAGAAATTGATTCAAGCAATATGATCTTTTGATTTCTGGATCTACTCATTTTATAAAACACGTAAAGAAATCTACGAATAATTCTCAAAATCGGTGAAGTTTATAAGTTTCAATTTTTTGAATTCCCTTTCCTTTTAACTGTGTTCAAATTTCTCAAAACTCCGTTCATATTAGAACCTCAACCATTTGACGGCTTTTATTTTCATTAATATGGTCAATGTTACTATAAGTAACTATAAGTACGGTGTTCCTTTCATTGCCTGTTTAAATCTAAAGTTTGAGTGTTTTTATTTTACATTGAAAAAACCAAACGGGATACCTGGTCAAATAATTGTAGAGCGTCGTAGACCCTGGCTTTGCAGGAGTCGTTTGGGTTATGTTGAAGAGTTCTTGTGCTAACGTACGATTTCTCTGGTTACCATCATAGATTAAAAACTCAACCAATGTGTTACTCTGTAAAGTATGATATTATATAAATAGTGCCTGTTTGGGAGGGTAACAGTTGAAATTGACACCCCGAGAAAACCATTGTCAACCGACGCGAAGCGGAGTTTGACAATGGTTTTCGAGTTGCACCGTTGCCAACGAGTTGCACCGTTGCCAAGTGTGTTGCTAAAGCTGAGGGTAATAGAACGGATTGTCAACTGCGTCTAAACCAATCAGATTTCAGTATTTTACATGAAAGTATAATATAATCAGATAGCAGTTTGTTCTGAAACAATCGCTTAGTTTATATAAAACATAAACGATTTATTTTATGATTTTTAAGTAAGCACTCAAATCAACACAAAAGCAAATTACAAGCATGTATTTACCTTATTCCAGTAAGGGATATCTATAAGTATTGGGTTTGGTAAGGAACCAACCATCGAAAGGTTCTGGAAATTGAGCGTTTCATGGCTCCCAAGTGGCCCACTCTCGTACAATTGTTCAATAGGGCCGTTTGTTCCAAACCTGATAAACATTCAACATGTTTTTGGTTTTTTTTTAATAATAGAATATATTTTCTTTCAAAGTGTGATTATTTTTTTATTAAGCTCATTTATCAAATTATAAACGCGCTAAATAGTGCTTGTAAAGTGCATGTATAAAGAATCAGGCTACATTATGTTTTCAGATATCAAAGTATGTGTAAAAATCTATTACAACATTGAACTGGGGACGTATATTGTAAATCAATAGTGGGTAAAGGATACCCAAGAAATAACCCCTTGATCTACTCCATTCCTTCTACGGTAGAATGGCGATTCTATATGGTACCTCATACAGACCTCAGATTGACCTCTATGGTCGGGTTGCAGACGATGGAGCAGTTTCCGGTGGTGGGCGTGTCTGTCCCGCAGCAGTAGCGGGTTGTCTTGTTGCCGTGGTCCAGGTACTGGTGTGGCTTGTTGGAGTAGGACAGTAATGTAATGCTTACCTCCACACGGTTCCCTCCTACCTGAATGTATGTGAGAGATTGGCGTGTTACACTGGGGCCAAAAACTGTTTACATGGTTATTTTCGCCCCGTGTTATTTTAGCCCTTCTACACTTGCAAACGGGTTTGCCCCGTTTTAAATTCGACCAGACACGCTTGTTTACTAAAGATATAACTTGGAACATTGAAATTCGCCTAGTTTTAAATTCGCCCGCAAAAAAACGAGGGCGAGAGGGGCGAAAATAAAAAGGGGGCAAATATTTCTCTATATATGTACAGTATGACATCCTTCTCAAGTTCTCAAGCATGACATACGCGTATATATTTTTTTATTCAATCCCTTTCAATTTTTTTTTATTTGAAAAATCATGCAATTGCATACACCCGCATGTTTTCATACGAATTTTTAAATTTTTGCAATGGTCAATAACACACTGAAGTTGGCAAAACAATTTTTAATAATATGGGATAAGCGTATTATATACTGTGACCAAATGTGGCATCTTTAATTTTCATTATTTTAAAGTATATGACATGCCAGCAATATTTGTTTTATACGAACTGGTAAACATTTTCTATTATCATTTGCACTTTTAACGAGGCCAAGAATAATTTGTTCTGCTCTAGATTTTTTATGAAATTTCTTACATAAATTTCTACTGATATAATTATCATTTTAAAACAAACAAAAAAATCAGACATTTATCACATCGTTTGTTTAAGGGTCGTCTCGAAGTTTGTTAATTTTCAACATAGACCCTATGAGATTTTGCTTGAAAAGTATCAGTTTTGCACATTTTCTTTTTTATCTTTTTTTCCAACTTCTGTCCTAGGCTTTGTTTCCTGTTCTACATATGAAAGTTATTGCTAAAAGGCATCAAATAGTCAAATAAAAAAAAAATTACCTCCTGGTCTGTTCCATGGGGGTCTTATTAAAGTGTTTTTGTATGCCAAATTTCTCAGATTTGTCAGATAATTACTATTTTTATTTGACAAAGGCGGAAATGGTGATCTTTGTAGCATTATTAAAATATTCAGACACATTTAAGTAATAAAAATATATATATACATGTATATAATCACATATTAAGGGTAAAAGATATAAAATGCATGGTTACTGTCTCGAAATACATGTACATGTATTAAGCTTTATTTAGTCGGGGCAAGAAAAAAAAATAAATCACGTTTAGATTGGTTTGGGTTTTGTTTGGGTTTTTTTTTATTTTTGTAACAGATTTTCTTATACGAAAGGGAGTTAATCATTAAAAATTAATAGATAATTTCTTTAATCTATAACAATAACATAATAACAACTTGTCTTCTAGTCTTACTAATTCAAGAACTCATCATATGTAACTATCATAGGCTTTTTATGCAACAAATTTGTACTCTAGATCTACTCTTTGAATTGTTTTACCAACAACGTATCTATTCCACATTAGCTTTTCAATATATATTTACAATATATTTTTTTTTATAATTTCATCACTGATTTTACTCTTTATAATTTTTTTTCATTATTGAAGTACTTCTTTTTTTTTTCAAAATGATAACGTGGGAAAATAAAGAATTTAAATAATAATACTATGTTCAAGCATTGTATGATTCAAATGGTCAAAGTGCTTACCATTATAAATTCCTCAGCAAAAAGCATCAAAACGCAAATTGCTACTCTTATTAGGACAGCCATGACACAAAGTTCTCAAACGTTTTTTGCGCACACTAAATTAGTATTTATAAATATCTCCCTTTTTCCATACGTAACTACTTGTATTACCCACTTTCATATGATAACAAGACAATGGGTGAACTATAATCTTATAATCTGCTGCAGGGTCAGAACATTTAATAACAATGCATGTGATAACAATAGAGACAAACTATTTGTTTACACCTACATTGTATATTGAGGTACGTTATCCTTACCCAGTGTTTTGAAAACATAAAATGTTCAAAACGTTGCATTTTCGACAACCAATGTGGAGAAAGAAAATCAAATTTAACCAAAAAAAATTCAAAAATGAATTCCAGGTTTTTTTTATTATTCATAAAGGTTGTGATGCTTTGTTATGCATTTCATGTCACTTGTTTTTGTTTTTGGTTTTGTTTGTTTGTTTTTTTTTTTTTGGGGGGGGGGGTGTTTTGGACAAGATAGGCAAATAAATCATTACAATCTTTGTTTTATATCATAGGTTTTCTTTTGATTTATTTCCACATATTTGTACAAACAACTTGTAATCAACAACCGATTCATATGTTTTACATTGATTATAATATAATCTTCATTAAAATTCTTAGTACCGATAATCACACATGACCAAAGAAAGGGAGGGGGGAAAGTACAAAATCTAGATAGAAAGTATCAAATTTGATCTCTTATACATGTGCACTTATGTAACTTGAATCTTTATATATACGCTGCTAAAACTACTTTATTTCTGAAAATAGAGGAGTGGGGTCTTTCTTACTAGTCAGCACTAGTATTCAATACAAAAAGTGTGGTTTGAAATTCGCGCGTCTAAAGATAAAGCATTGATATAAGCAATACCTCCGGATAACAAAACTTAGTCAAAACATGGGGGTCTACAAACTACTAGTGAAAGGCGCAAAGCAAGTTGTAACAGTACGCAATGATGGGAACATACGGGTTCTCCGGGGGAAAGAGATGCAACATGTAGACATCATAGATGCAAAGGGCGAGGACGGCGTTAGTATCCTCGTGGACAGGTGAGATTTCTAAGGTAACTGGTACAGGTAAGTCGCTGTTAGATCTAGCTATGGATTGTCACCACGTAATATAAATAAACAATCTTATCGTGTGGTCCTATATTTAGGGCAATCTAGCTTGATAACACGATTTAGGGAACTTACTGTAAAGCATTATACATATATGTAAACCTTGTTCGTATTGATTCACTGGTCATTTACCTATCTGTCTATGACTATTTTGAGTTAATCAACGTTTGCTATATAAATTTTCGATTTATCTATATTATATCAATAAATAGAGTCTAAAATTCAGGGGTTTATTACAAATATATATATTTCTTATATACCTTAAAACCGCTGGTTGCATTTATTTCAATAAAGACCATACTCATATCAATGCCATAGAAAGACTGGAAAAAATAGAATGCATCTAAAATAACAGAAAATTCTGAAGTTAACACGTATTCCATTGCATGAACATGGCATAATAAACTATATTTACAAGTGCTGTTCTGGCATTAAAACTATGGTAGTATAGTAGAAGGGCCATGCAAGCAAGGAAATCGCTCTATATCGTTTATGATAGAAGAGCTCCAATTGTGAAGCCATAGATTCTTGACATGGTGATGATGATTCTAAAAAAATAATCTCAAAGACATCAATATTTGTTTGGGAGTTTGTCTTGCAGTAATGGTAGGATAGAATTCGTCGGTCTGGACACGGAGCGAGTGTCCAAGTATCCTAAAAGCGAGGAGGAGGCGGAGCAAGTTATCGAGGCCGACGGGAAATGCATTGTTCCTGGTCTAGTGGATGCTCACACCCATCCAGTATGGGTCGGGGATCGAGTCCATGAATTTGCAATGAAGGTTAAGTTCTACCAATATGATTGAGTCAATTTATACCATTTAAGTACAAATTATCCAGTTTCTCTGTACTTTTCTTAACTTACTAATTTCACCTCTAGGTGAATGCAATACAAACACATGTAAATATCTTTTATTTTTTAAACGGTTTTATCAGCGAGATTAATAAAATAATTTTTAATTAAAGTTAGCAGGTGCGTCATATATGGAAGTACATGAAGCAGGAGGAGGTATTCATTTTACAGTGGAACATACAAGGAAAGCTTCTCATGATGAGCTCTACGTCAGCTTCAGCAAACGTTTGTATGACATGATGTCGGCAGGAACTACCTGTGTGGAGTGTAAGAGTGGATACGGTCTTGACACCGAGACGGAGATAAAGATGCTGAAGGTGATTGAAACAGCAAAACGAGAGCATCCACTGACGATATCCTCAACGTTCTGTGGAGCTCATGCCATTCCAAAGTATGAAAAGGGACTTCTTTATCTCTCAAAGAGAAAGATAACTTGTGATTACTTGTCTAAAGATGTCCAACCGTTCGATCTGGGATTTAGTTTGATAGAGAGCGCTTACAGTCCCATGGTTAAGAAATGTTTGAAACAAACACGTTGTCTTAAACTGCATTGGAAAATTTTGTATCGAACAAAATCTAACAATGATTCTTACATGAACACACAAATGACGATCATGGAGAAAAAGTCTTTCTATCTAAGTCTTTATCTATAAATAACAAGCAAAAACAAAAATTGTAAACTTTATAATTTTCATTCATATTTAGGGGATCAACTGCTGAAAAAGCATCAGAGGACGTAATAAACAACCAACTGCCCGCAATCAAGCGTCTTATGAAAGAAGGCCAGCTCCATGTCGATAATATTGACGTCTTTTGCGAAAAGGGTGTGTTCGATTTAGAACAATCCCGTGCTATACTAGAGGCGGGAAAAGCTGCCGGATTACAGATTAATTTTCACGGGGATGAATTACATCCTCTTAATGGCGCTGAGGTACTTTGGTTCTCTTAAGCTGGTCATTTTAGATGGTAATTAGTCGAGATGATTATATGCGGCATTTTTGGACACAATCTTCTTCAAAAAAAGAATGTGCATGTATAACTGACAAATATTAACAGTGTCGTAACCCCAGTGTGGCATTAGATAAAAAAAATACTGATTCAGCAGCAATGGAAATATGCTAAATAAAGGAAACGGTTGTAAGAAAATGCGCATTAGCATGTAATCTTTGTTAATTACGGTATTCATATCTGATTGCATTGCAATAATTAATTACTAAAGTAAATTAATACACCTAATTAATAATGTTATATCGTAAAGGTACACATTTATGTATATATTACATGTACTTGATACTGTAATAGCCAAAACTGCGGATTAAACAGATTTAACATTTTGAATCTGTTTATTTAATTAAGGAATGAAATTGACGAGACTCATTTTAATGTTGTGAATTGGTGTTTTCCGATAAAACATTATATATTAAATTTTAGATGGGTGCAGAATTAGGGGCCCTTGCAATAAGTCACCTGGAGGAGATTTCGGAGGAAGGGATTGCCGCCATGGCTAGGTCCGGGTCGGTGGGCGTGGTCCTTCCCACCACAGCCTACATATTGAGGCTGAAGCCCCCACCGGTCAGGAGGATGCTGGAGGCGGGGATGGCGGTAGCGCTGGGCTCAGATTTTAACCCTAATGCGTACTGCATGGCAATGGTAAGAAATACCGGTGTTATTGCGGGGGGGGGGGGGGGGTCATTATGTAGAGCTCGTTCTGGTGGCAGAAATTGATGAACAATAGAAAAACTAATGCAATGTACGTTATGTGCAGTGTAATGCGTACATGTATGCGCCATTAACACCAGACATTCTATATTTATCTCATAATGAAAAAAAAAAGATACAACTTAACTAATTGATTGGTGATTGGTTGGGATATATTTTTTTTCATTTCGAGTAAAATTATGTGGTATGCGTCATGGAAAGGCGTTTTGACAGTTTCCGTACATGGTTACATGAATATCTTGTGAAAACTCTGTAAGCTTATTTATATATTTGTACTCTGTAGCCCACTGTGATGCATTTAGCGTGCGTGTTGCTGAGGATGACGATGCCAGAGTCGCTTATAGCCGCCACCCTTAATGCTGCGTCCGCCCTCGGCTTATCGAAAGATTATGGATCCTTGTCACGTGGGAAATTCGCAGATCTGATCATCATTGACGCTCCAAGGTCAGAAAATATAAATGTTTAATTAAAGTATACAGAACCAGTCATATCAAAAAATAAAAAATCAAGGGTACCCGCAATGCCAAATGCGTGTTATGTGAATTTATTATCATAACTTTAGCAACTTAAAATATGTAAAATCTTGTTTAGAATAAGAAATATCATTTGAATGTATTTCTGTATTTTGCAGATGGGAACATCTGATATACCAGTTTGGATGTCATGACAAAATTATCGATTACGTCATCAAAAAGGGTCACATTGCTCATACAAAATATGAATGTTGTGGTTGAATACGAAATCTTAATTGGAAAAACTCTAATGTACTTGTTACATAAAACTTTCATCTAATGATTTTGCAAGTTATCATAATAAATGTAAAATTGAGTGAAACAAGTTTCTAAAATTAAATTATGACATGTAGACATACATTGGTCATTAATATTTTTTTTCGTGTTTTATTCACTTATTATTGTTCTTATAAATGTATTAGTTGTTCAAAGCCTTGCTTTCCTCACATACTAATAGACAGAACATAGCATTGTTGTTACTTTATTATTAATTGCTATCACAGACATAAATATACAAGTGCTTTTGATTGCGTTAGAAGCACAAACTGACAGTTCATAGTTCTTTATAATGACTCCTTTAAGTGTTAATTTTCACTTTCACATTTCCAAAAAAGTATTTGCTTAATTTTCATCAAGTTGATGGCAAGACACCATTAATTTTCACTTAATCTAAGTGACCACATGATATTTGTGCTCAGTACTGGAAGAAATAAGCCAGCTCTTCCTCCTCTCTGGATGCTTGATCCGCCCCGTCATCCTCCCGCTTCTTGTGGCGCGGGGGCTCGGACCGGAACACCAGTTTTCGACCCGTCTGTGGGACAAAAAAAGACCAATATTGAAGTTACTCATACTAATTTTCCCAACACTACTTGCATTTATATACACAAGTTAACTTAAACCTGAACGTGTTCAGAGAGATTCATAATTTAGAAAGCTCATAAAATCAAGTCACTTATATTTTTAAAAAATATCTTTAAGAAGGAAAGGACTTAAACATGCTTATCCTCATAATTACCTTGATATTAATACATGTTTTAAATTCTATTATTACTTTGATATCAACTTGATATCGTTACACTGATGTTCTGATATTATTACTTTGATATCAATCTGACATCATAGATTCATTACTTTGATATCAATCTGATATCACTACTTTGATATCGATCAATTAGATATTACTCATTGACAATAAGTATATACAGACCTGTTTCTTTGGCTCGGCCTTGGCCCGCTCTAAGGCCTTCCGCACCCTCTCCTCCTGGTGAAGCCTCTGCTGCTCGATCTTCTCCTCCCTCAGCTTTAACCGCCTCTCCTTGTCCTTGGCCTATATTCATTATAGAGGCAGTACAGAATTATCTCTAGCAATACTGGTACGTGTAGCTCTTTTAAAATGTGTTTAATTTCTCTCGATGGTCCTCTTTGTCATTTGATATTTATTTGCAATATTAAGTGAATTGCATTTAGTCTGCATCCCATTCAAAACAAAAATACTGGCATACACATCCGGTGTTACATTAACTATTTCATTGACTACAATTTTAACTTTTCCATCAGTCGGTATAATATGAAACAAACCATACTATTGTAATCTTCATTAAGAAAGAAACCCACCCACCCTCTTCCACCATCAAGTAAACGCTTCCTTTGCAATTAACATTTACGTACCTTTTCGGCGGCCTCCACTTTATCTTGTGGCATTGTTTCTATCATTTCAAATAATTCCTCTAACCTATTTTCTATATTAGTTAACATCTGTAATGTGCTACAATATACAGTAAAGAGAAATGCAGTTACTGAAATAAACAATATTAGATTAGATGTCATATTATACACATATATACCCTTGTAAAGCAATCATTTGGATCTTGTGGTCAACCTATATATGACGTTTTTTGTTATAAATTGAAAATAATCTAGGTACATATCCACGTAAGGACTTACTACTTTATAAGTACATGTAATTCTCTCCACATTTTTTCTCTATAGTTAAATTACTAATATCAGTATTGAAATTCTTTAATACTGAGATTTCTGACAAAAAACTTCCATGTACATTTTCCTACACCAGCGTGTGCCTTCCACCTTGCTGTTATATATATATATATATATATACTTATGTTGTGTCAAACCTGCACCTTGTTGTATTATGAGGGCGTTTTACCTTCTACCACCGGGTTAAGAGTATAATAGTGTCAAGAAAGCATAACACAGTAGGATACTGACGTTCTGTATAGGCAACCTTCCCAAGGCCTCCTAGCAGAGAGGCAAGCTGTCCAGATATGTAAGAGTTATCTCCCGTTTTCAAAACACAGAAATAAAATTCATATCTAGCGCTATTAGTTTTTGATTAGTACTGCACACACTTCTATTAAAATCAATATCAATGCTATGAACGCAAAACGCTAATCTATATTTTCACCACACTTTTTTGATGTTGTCAGTCGTAGCTGATTCATTTTGTTGGGAGATAACTCGATATCAAGCAAAAGCTAGGGTTTTTAGCGCAGGCACAATTATGAAGTAAATGTATGACATATAAAAAAAAGAAATGAATTAAGTAGTATTTTAAAATAAATCAAATATATTAAATTCTTTTAGTTAAAATCATTATGCTACAAAGTAGATGATTTTTAATAAAAAAGAAGTAAATTAAAAAAAAATCTCGAGATAAAAGTGCAAAACTATGATTACTAAAATATTAAGAGTGCATGTAAAGAAATGATATTTATGATCAATTAAATGAATTTGAATACATGTACTAATAAAGAAATGAAGCGCACAAATGTCTTCAAAAGAATAGTTTATATAGAATGGCCATTCTATTAAATTAGTCATACAAGTACTTTACAACTCTGGACTAATCAACCAATACTCCCACCAATCAGAGACCTGTACAGAAGGTTGCCATGGTTACAGAAAGTGCACTAACCTAATGTTTGCCTCATTGTCACCGATACAAGATCGATAAACTTCCTCTACTCGCGAGTTCAGTGAGTCCAACATCTTCTGCTGATCTTCTGCCTTGAATTCACCATAGGAAAATAACCTAAACAAAAACACAAAATAAACAAAAGAATGAGAAATCAAATAAAGTTCCAAAAGATATGGTATGTTATTTGCTTCTAAATAAATGTCATTAGAAAATATGATAATCTGTCAGTAAGCATTTATTTTACTTTATACATGTGTATATGATACTAAGAAAATGTGGTATAATGAAGTTGGTTACATTTCTTAGAACTCCATTGGCTGGGATATTTTGCGGGTTTAAGAGTAGAAGAGATAGTACAAGAGAGGAATATGTTTATTATATATAATGGTCTTTTGATATTTCTCAATTATGGTAAAAATGATATCTACATAACTGTACATGTATTTTATATGAAATGTACGTGGCAGCATAGTAAATGAAACAAGTGGAACAGCTAGTCTGCTTGGTAACGTGATTTTACTTGAATTTAATGGTGAATATCACATGTCAGGTCCCATTTCCATGAGAAATATGTGAGAATATGACATTGGCTATTGAGATATCATGCTGTTTCCAATACACTATGTGGGGGAATTCCTTTATATATACTAGTATGCATTATACATGTACTGCATGCCAACACCAATGAAGTACAAACCCCCAGTTCTCAATTGTTTTAAGCATTTCACTAAACAAAACAATGATATTAAAAATATCATTATGATTAAAACTACAAAATCGGAACTTTCTGTTTAAACATTAATTATTCAATGAAATAATGATATCATATAATACTGTACAGAATAAGTATTCATCAAAATACTACATGTATATTACAATGGATTTTTTTGGCAAACATTCATTATAAGGTTCATGTTATGATTGCATGGGATTACACAGCAAGTATGTTAAAGTAAAATTTATGTATTTGTTGTGTAGATACATGTATTTAGAATTCTAAATTGATATCTCTATAGATTTTCATAACAGCATGCTACTTTATAGAATCACTAAATCATCTATTGAACACATTATCTTTTTCACTAATGTAAACCAACTTTTAATCGTGTGCGAGAAATTTCGCAAGAGCCGGCCTTGGCGTCGCAAATATACCTTGCTACAAACCAGTGCTTGCCGAATGGGTGTAATAACGACAAGAGTGTAGATACATGTAAGACTTGATCACAAAAGTAAATCACCACAAATTAAAATTGGTTTTAAAAATGTTAATTGCTACTTTAAATGACTGAATTAGAAAAAAAGGTATAATAATGATCTCATGAAGAAAAGTTACTCAGTGCATTGAATAAAGTGAGAAAAATAGAATAAAATGAAATCAACATGAAATGGTTACCTGGCTTTGGTTTTTAAGTCTGCTGCTTTCGATTCCTCTTTATTAATCTGTGAGTTTAATTTGTCAATTTGTTCCTTCAGTATTGAAGTCTCTTTTTCCCTGAGAATATAATAAAGTACATATGTTTTTTCTATGTGTTATACTTTTCTGTATCTTTAATGTTGATATTGTTTAATTCATGAAAATGTATTCTATAAATTAAATGATTATACGCTCAAGTGAGTGATTCAAATATATCATAGATGCTTCAGTTTCTTAGTGAAACATACAGTATACTAAATCAAAATGCAAGTTAATATCCCATCTTTCCCTTCAAGAAAGCTTTCAAGGTTAAGTCATTGATAAGAATGAAAACAATTGCTAAACACGAGCATATCATTTTAAAGTATTTCATTTCATTTGATTAGCCTGTACTCTCCTTACATTTTGACCTTTGTTTGTTTAATTGTTTGCTTCATTTCTTCTAATGCCTCTTCAGTTTCTTGACTGTTTTGGATAAGAGATAAGTTCTGTTCTTCTAAATCGGCAAAAATGTCCAACAGCTCTTGAGGATGTGAAAAAAATAACTCCAAATCCTACAAGAAAAAAAAGCACCGACTGATTATAAACTTTTCATTCATTAAAATTGTTTGCAAAAACACAACTTAATAAAAATTTCATAACACATGACAATATATATAGAGTTTTCAACAATATTTGTTGAACACCAATTTTTATGGAATTTGTTAATTTTAGTTCATCCACAAAATCAAATTTCCTATGACAGACTATTTTTTTTATAGTACCATTGCCCAAGAACTTGCCTATTATATATCCTTGAAAGTGAATATTATGAAAATACAAATGGAATTCATACATATTAATGAAAGTAAAACAAGATCTTTGTTAATGTTTTACCTCATCACTCTCATCATCTTCATCCTCCTCTAGATCCACTTCTTCAGGCCTAAGAGAAATAAAATATTCCATAGTGAATTATCATTGATACATGTATATAAATTACAGTAAAAAATGCTTAAAGCACCAGGGACAAACAATTTTGATTTGTTTTAAACATAATTAGTTATAACCATTAAGTCTATAAATTTTCAGACAGGGGAGAATAAAAATGACTTTGCTGTAAGCAAAATATGAAACGATGAATTATTAATTATAAGAATTTATTCTGTGACCATGTTTTACTGAATTTAAACCTGTATGTTAGAAAATGTTAAAAAATTTGATTGAGATTTTAATTGGTCAATAAATTTATAAAACTTTTTTCTTCTTTCCTAGCTACTTTCCAATATGAAAAGCAGAAACTTAAATGTTATTCAAAAAGCAAACAATATCTTTATTAAGTTCAGAGATAAATTGACCAAGTGCATCAATTTTAACATTATTTACTCTGCATGATAGATTTACTACTATATCCCTCCTTACTTTTTGCTGGGGGGACCTGCTTTGCCAGGAGGGACAGAAGCTGGTTTTGGTGCCATCTTTTTCTTGGCTTTGAAGTCCTTTGGGTCAGCCTCTAGTAGACTCTTCTTGTACGCAATCATCTCTTGTTCCTTTGCTTTCTTCTTCTCCTCCCTCCTTTTTCTTTTCTGTCTTTCTTTCTTATCTCGCCAATCCTGTAATTAGAGTAAACTCCATCATGTGTTAAATTAAGATATCTAGACTCAAACATCGCAATACTTTAATTGATGTTGGTAATTTAAGATAATATTTTTCCCGTTCTAATGCTTCTAGATATATATGCATAATTATTTTCTTGTACAACTATTAAAGTGTTGCAGAAGAGATACAGCTTTTCTTTGAAAAATAATCAAAATAATTTTTCATCTTATCGATAATAATTAATGCTACATGTCAAAATGTACAACCTGGGGTGTGAGATTGTCCAGAAATTTCCTGTACATTTGGTATTCCTTTAATGTGTCCTCATATTTGGAAATTTCTGATTTGATGGCCATCATTGCTGCATTGACCTTCTTAATTTCTGCAACTTTTTCTAATTTTGCTTTGGTCTCATTTTCGGCCCTGTGGTCATGAAAATTAGATGTTTCAAATTGCACGACTCATGTCATACGGGGTGTGTTAACATTTGAAATAAATGTAATCATGAACTCATTGTAAAACTATACATACATGTATAAGGATCATTCAAATATTTCACTACAATTCATTATAACAGACAGTTACAGACATTTCAAATTTCTACCCACATATACAGTTATTGGAGTAAATGTAAATTGTTTATCAGATTTCTCTTTTACTACCTAGCTCACAATCTTTATTTGTGATGGTTTATTTGATGTCCCATTTTAAGAAGGCTGTATTTAAAATTGTATGCAATCAAAAATCATGCTTGTAAATTTTTTTTTATCACCTTATTTTTTGCATGGTCTTATCTCATTTCTACATGATATCTTGTGGCATATAAAATATTAGTGTTTTCACAATGCAATGCCAACATATTTTGACATGACACTTGATAGTTAAACATGCACAAATGAAATGACATTTATTAGTTAGCTGTCCTCCTACTTACTCTCGGACTGCCTCGTTTGAGCCGTGGTCATTTTCTTTGAGGAATTCATCAAACATGGCTGCATCTTCCTGGAGATACAGTTCTGCGAGGTCCAGTTTCTTCTCCTCCGCCTGGGAGATCTCCTCCAGCTTACTCATCTCATTTCTTTTTACTCCCAGAGAATACTGAGAACATTAGAAATTCATAATAACCAGTATCCACACAACAGCAGATGAAAAATAAAGTGGCAAACATATTATAATTCTGTTATTTTTATTCAACCCCTCTCCACAAAAAATAATGAATACTGATTCATTAGAAATAGAAGTTTTTTGAGTCCATTACATTAAATTTTTATTCAATTATTGTTCATGTTTTACTAATTTAAATTTCCTTAGTTTTTATTTCTAACATAGTAAGAGAAGGGGAAAAAAACATACTTGAACTAAGAACATTTCTCTCTTCTTGGCTATGTATTCTGCTAAAGATTCTTTTTCCACATGCCGATCTGTTTAAAAAAAGGTAAGGAAAATTTTTGTAATATCAAATTATTAAATGGCATAATATCAAAAGTCCATGACATCAGATCCCTAATATCTGATTCAGTAATATCACTAACAGACTCGTATGAATAAAAAAAAAGATGTATATGATGTTATATGATACCAATTATACCTCTGGTGACTGCAATTGTGTGTTCTGGGTCATCTTTGACAGCAATAGCTTTGTCTGAATCCTCCATCTCTTTTTCTTCATCAGAGTCAGCTGGTTTTATCATAGAGGCTGTGCGAAAGTTAACTTTGGATGCGTATGTGGTCTTCTCATGGACTCTTAGTTTTCTCTGTTTTTCCCGTTCCTTTCAAAAAATATTGAAATAGCAATGTGGTTTTTTATGGGAATTTCCCCTTCTTTACCAATAATGGGACAAATGTATCTCACTGGATTTTTATCAAAACGTTGACAATAAAGCAGTTGGAAATATAGGAATAAACAAATGTGTTTTAACTAATTACTACATGACTTCAATATTGAATGTTTTAAAAAAATTTACCAGCTTTTTACGTTGCCTTTCCTTGTCTCGTAAAACAAAAATATCACTATCTGCTGGCATTTTGAAAGGGTTGCCCTGAGAAACAAGTTCATCTACAATAGAAAATTTGTTTTAAATGTAAAGGGAATATGATACGTAGTTATTTGTTCTCTTTGTTTTTTCATATATCAACTGATTTGATTTTGTGAAACATGCATATAGATCCAAGATGAACGAAACATAGACTACTGAAAAAATAATTAGAAATTTGGAATGGAATATAGATGTACCTGATAAAACTGTTGATACTGATTTAGCTGAGTTTGGAAAAGTGACTCTCCCTGACTGTCTTGATCCATCTTGTCCTTTAATTGAAAAAAAAACCCAAATGACATGAATTGTCATTGAAAGATTTTTAAGTATTTGTTAAAACAATAATAGTGTATGTGTACATTTCATACATTTGGATAGAAAATTCTAGTAAAAATATAGTGTCTTTATCATGCAAATGCGAAATTCCAAAGTCAATGAAAAATTATTCTGTCCACATAGCAACTCAATGATGCGCTATTTTATATAATGATGCAAATAAGAATACAACTCTATTGTTAATCTACAGCAGTTGTGGCATCTGACATTTTTGTAGTGCTAAACATTTAAAATGCATATCCAACTCACGAGATTTCTTTCCAGAACCCTCTGAATTTGGTGAAACCACGTTAGACCTATTTGGTGAATCTGCCATGATTGATTGAAATGTATGCACCACCTATAATGAAATAAAGAATTTTAGAGGAAATTCGAAATGTAAACATGTAGCCGAGAGAACAACGTTATCTACACTATAGATTAGTTTTCATGAAATATACGAACGCGCCTTCCTCAAAAAATACATGTGCAATTTCAGTCTTATAAATTTAAAAGTTACAAGACATCATTTATTGCATTTTAACTTGCCCACAATATTCACAAGTATCCCTCCTCGTAGCCTCACTTGATCACTGTTTATAATTTCCGTGGTAACACAGCTAACGCCACCTATTTCCGCAAAGGAAAATAACTCTGTTGTTTACATCCCAAACCCGTTGTGAAAATGTCGTACGCAGACCTGAGTGTGTTAAATTGCGACAGGAAAACATTACTAGAAAAAGTTGGTGTGGCAGTTAAACGTATGTATATTTAAGTATATGTAGAACTTCAAACGATGAAAATATTTGAGTTCTTATAAACAATAAATAATGCTTCATCTCCCAAAAAATTCCCACGTTTTTTTCTGTGGGATGGGATGCAATGGTTTATCGATCCCGATCGTAATGCTTTTGTAATAACTTTTTCAGTTGGATATGAAGTTATTGCTTTAGACATCGTCCACACACCGTCAAAGAATGCTACAAAAAAGAAGAAAAAACAAAAAGATTCCAATCCACAGGTTAATATACTTTTTTTCTTTCAAAAAAAAAAATTCTATACATTGACATATTAAATGAAACTTGTCATTTTAGTAGGCCCTAATACTTTTTTAATTTAAGCAAGGACAACTGATCACTTAATTCTAATTTTAACACTATTTGAAAAATTTAAATTGGAATATGTAAGAGGGATAGCTGTATGTTTTTTCGTTTAAAGTGTGAACTCTAGCTGATTTTCCAAACTAATGAAAAAAAAAAAACAACAACAAAAAATTTAAAAACAACTTGTGTATTTCAAGAAATTAAATAGTCAGCTATAATATGAATTCATAACCTTATTCTCTACTAAATTATACTAGCAGCTAATACTTGTATGCTATTTAGAAAGGTGTGGAAAATGTGTATTGTATAATTTGTTTGTTTGTTTATTCAGGTATACATGTATGTATATAGATAAAATTGTTAATTGTGCATGACCATCATTTGTTTCTCTTTGACAGGCTAACGAGGGAGTGGTCAAAGCAAGCACATTGAAACTGACAGAAAATGAATTAAAAGATCTCCAAGTAAAGTGATAGAAAACAACCTTATCATAAACTTCTTTTTTTTTTTTTTTACATAGAAATGGTTTTAAATTATCTACTAACTGTAAACATTTAAGCCATGTACAAAAATACAGTATTGCTTTATTTATACTATTAATAATGTATAGTTTAAGAGAATTTTAAAACCTTATAAAATGAATTTCATCCAACAATACATTGAACCCATATATTTATATTTATTTTCTGTAAAATGAAACATTCAGTTACAGATGACTAACCAACACATTCAGTATTGTCCATTCTCTTTGTTCAGGTTGACAGCAAACGAGTAAAGATTCTGAGCCGGGTAACCTTGAATGTCACAGACAGTGAACAGCTACAGTATTTGGTGAGAGAGGGTTCTAGTCTTAATATCAATCATGTATTCCTCCATTAGGGAGTTAATGTTATATTTTATACCAAAACCAAATTCTGGCATTGTTTTTCCATTTGAGCTGAAAAATTACCAAGTCATTTTGCAAATCCTGCACTTTAAACAGTATGATAAATGAGTATACATATTCACACTTTGCAAAGCTGATATTATGAGGTTCTTCAGTGAGGGGACTCTTTGTAAGCTGTTAATACCAGTACTACAGACACTGATTATGATAATGCTGTTTTGTAGATGTCACCTGAGGTACAGGAGTATGACATTGTGGCTGTTCGACCTACATCATCCGATATTTTCACTGTAAGTCAGTTTCCCAATATCTTCATGTAACTTGTTTCAATGATTTATATGGCACCAATATACAATTTTAAAATATTTTTTCAAAAGAAATGAAATTGAAGAAGTTCATTTTGTAAATATTTTTGCAGTTTGTTCTTCATGTTAAGCTGAATATATAAAATCAAATAATTATAGAATTAAATTTATTTTTTTTCCCACCAGAAAGTTACAAAATACATCAACTTAGACATCATTCAACTGGAAATGGATAAAAATGTTAAAATAATCACACCTGGAGGCCTGAGTGAAGTAGGAATTTATTTCATTCCACCACCCAAACTATTCCTTTACTCTTTTTAACATTCATGATATTATCCTACCTATGCAGCAGAGGTGGCAGCTAGGAACATTTCTTATATATGTATATTGTTATAAAGGGAATGTTACAAAGCAACTGCTAAGCTTTAGAGGCCTGAGGGGTCACATCAGATTAACCTTTCATATATGAATATTTACATTTGCAAATATGCTTCCTTATATGAACCTATAGAAAAGCGAAAACGTTCAATTCTGTATGAACGTTTTCGTGACGTCACAATGATCATAGCACGCGCTTATCGCTTGGATTATTGTAAACATAAAATCTCGGTTATTTTAACAGTTCTGAACGATTTGTCTTTTTCAAACGTAAATATAAGTAATAAACAGCAATGTTAAAAAGTTCACCGGGCTATGAAGTTGGTTGGTACGTGATCAAATCTACTGAGAAGCCCTTTGGGCTTCACAGGATTTGATCACGTGACCAACCAACTTCATATCCCGGTGAACTTTTTACATTGCTGTTTATTTCTTAAATGAACTTTTTTTTCAACAACTCCATGCCATTAGATTTCAGCCTACTGATAGGAGGGAGTTCCAATTTCATGATATCAATATTTGTGACTTGTGAAGAAATGTTGTTGGTATTTTCTATTTTCAATTTTTTGTACTAGGGAATACAGAAGGGGATTCATTTTGAGATTCAGTATGGCCCTGCTCTTCGGGACAGCTCTGTAAAGAAATATCTCATCTCTAACTCACAGCTGCTTGCCAGTTTTAGCAAATCAAAGGTAGATGAGAAATGATTGTTATCCATAATGTAAACATTTGAATTTTTTCTCATATACAAAATGTTATGAAAAAATCCAGAGATTTCCTAACTCTATAAAGAATCATTTTATGAGAGATGTTATCAATTTTTGTGAGTAAAACAAGGCAAAAATTCAGGATTTATCCTATATTTCAAAATTGAAAGGACAGCCAGGTCAACATTTGTTAGCTTGGCTATTTATGTACCGGTACATGTAGTTGGCTATAAGCACTAATAGAAATTTGAATCATTTACTAAAAAAATCCATTTCTCTTTTAAAGAACATCATTATTTCCAGTGGATCTGAGAGAGTAAGTCATGTTTTTATATTTATTTCATATTTACCGGTATTTCATATTTATTTAAACACCAACAAACAAACCACACACCTTATAAAGTGACAGCACATATACATTGAAAGTTTTAAGTAGTTATTGATATAATATGGCAAGAACCCCCCAAAAAATGACATCAGAATGTATAATGTTTTTATTTTCTTTTTATAAACGCTCTAATTACTTGATTTTCACAGGCAATAGAGCTGAGAGGACCCCATGATGTTGCTAATTTGTATCCTTCAAATTAAAACAGAACTGACTGAATGCCAGTTACAGTTCCTGTAATTCATATGTACAGTGTTTTTTCCTATGATTTTCATGTGTACATTATTCAAGTTGTAACAACTGCTGATTAGAAAAAAAGCTCTGTTATCTTGTTTATAAATATTTTGAATGTGTTGATCACCAGATGAATTGTTGATGTACAGTACAGCTTTGTTGCTTTTGATTAAATGGAGCAATAGTTTCATTTTTTTCGATAGGATTTATTCCCCTTTTTGTTACATATATGTACTTGCATAATGCATACTTTTTTAATGAAATATATTTTAGTGTATGATAAATACTTGCAACCAAATAAAAAAGTAATTTTCCCTAAATTGTATATACGTGTATATCCAAGATCAAATACCTATCAGGAATTTCCCTTCCAAGATTAAGCCAATGATTTTAAGTTTGAGAATGTTTCCCTTAACATTGTGTAGAGGCCTACTGTTTGGACTGAATGAGGCTCAGGCCAAGAACTGTGTCAGCAGGAGCTGTAGAAGTGTGCTACTTCACGCAGGTAAGTCAGATACAGGTAAATATACTACCTGTGGGAGTCATGTAATCGGTGATAGAATTTGAAGTTAATATACCTATGGATATTTGCAAGTCCATGTCTAAAAATGGATGAGGTTTCCTCGTTAGATATTAACAAATGAATTTATATTGACATAATGTAAATAATTTATATACCTTTGATTGATGTTTATTTTAACCATAAAAATTTTAAATATATTTATTTTCAATGCAGAAGAAAGACGGGCCCTGAAAGCCACAGTAGCCCTATCATCCGGTGACCTTCCGGACGATCAGAAGTGGGTCAAGGACAAACTGAGTGAGATTCACTCCCAAGATACAACTGGAGAATCCTCCCCAAAGAAAAGGAAGCTTGAGTGAATGTCAGATTTTAAACTCTAAGACTTTGAGATGTTACTTGTGTCATTTCATAGTTTTTGTTTTGGTCATTAAAGTTACGGATTATGTACTTATCTTATTGTTTTAAAGATTAATTATCTTGTCGTTTTAAATGGGAAAAAAATCGATGAATTGAGCTGTATGCAGCAAGGGTTCTAAAGATATTGAAAGATATAAACTTGCACTGCGAGTTGTAACTTGAATTTTTACTTGTGACAATCTATATGGCATGCTGTACTTACATATATACATATATTGGTGAGAAATGAAAATGGGACAAGCCATCATAGATGTACACCAGAAATGATGTATTTTCATGACTTTAATCTTACGCTAGTGATTTCTAAACTCCTTGCACCATTACCAGTTCTACAGATACGGATCTATTTACTGATGAACTATATGTACGACCCCGGCGGTCTACGCCGCCACGCGGTACGAGTCCTGTCGATCGGGAACTCTCTCGTGCATCATCTAATTTCCACTGGTCCACCAATCTCCAGGTCGTGGTCCTTGTCCCTCAAGGGACGATTTACCGCTCAAGGTCAATTACTTCGCCATGTATCATTCTGAATGTCGGATAATTTAGAAATAAATGCATTGTAATCGAGAATGATTTCCCAATATCCAATGAATAAAGGATTAAAGGTTCTTAGAAATTCGAGGTCTTTTTATTCTGTAACGCACAAAAATATGAGACAGTTGTATTTAAAATAATTTATTTTATTTTATTTAAGTTTTAGAAATTTGTTATATTAGATTAATAGTTTTAGATACAAACGTTGTTATGATTTAAAGAGGAAAAAATATTTTATCACGGATCCAAATAACTAGAGAAAGTTTGTTTGAACTTAAATATATCGATAGATATAAACGATTGTTTTACTTTTATTCAACAGTTAGACGTTTGGAGTTTTTCTTGGAGAATTAGTTTAATGCATACTGGATCTAGATATATGAACCAATTATACAATTTATCGGATTTTCTACCGACATGCAGTGACAAAATGAATTAACACACAAGGCCTTGAAACGGTAATGTCCAAGGATTAATAACCTCGCCAAAGGACCGTCTCGTCACTCAAAATCACGGTTCTTTAACGGCAACGCCACGCCATGTTTACCATGTATGCCGTTATTGCGTGTATTTATACCCGCACTTTTTTTCAATTTGATTTCCTAACAACGATGCAAACGGTGGAACAATTTACTTCATTTATATTTTGGTTTAGAATTTTTCTCGCCGCGAAACATCCTTATTATTTTTTTTTAATATATTAGGATAAAGAGCTTATAAAAGCCATTCAGCGGCGGCAACTTGCGAAATAAACTTTTTGCGAAAAAATTGATTAAACATATCATAAGCGGGACAAATGCGTTAACAGATAAATTTAAATCAGCTTAAGTACGTATTTTGACAATATTGAATGTAGGAATTTGCAGCAAAATTAGTTATTTCAAAGTCCTTATGTGAGTTGGGTTTTTTTAACTCAGGTATCAGGAGACTGGCTAGTCAACAGATTACTTATCAAATCTACCATATATTTTAAGAGATGATTTTTTTTTTGCTTTAAACTATAAATTGGTAACGAAAAAATATCCATTTATTTATTTATTTCAGTTTTAATATTTCCATGTGTCATTTTATACAGAGCTCTCCTCTCGGGGATATAAAAAAAGTCTTAAAATGGCAAAGACCATCAAGCCTTTTTAATGAATATGAGTGTTCAAATTAGGAAAACAAAATGAAAAAGTGAATGACCATTACTCAGAAATGGCTAAACAACACCGCATCCAATATCAATTTGAATAACAGTTTGGAGGTTATCGACTAGAAGTTCCATATGCAGTTATATCAGTGATGGATGGGAGGAGGCCATTATTGGTAATCAGAAGGAAACCCTATTCCCGCTCAGGAAATAACATGCCATTTCTCGCCCCGGTTGTTTCAGTCAGAATCCCAGCGATAATCACGATTAATTATTGTTCAATACTATAGTCAGTGCAGAAGATGTACGCCGATCGAGTAAATCCGTACGTTTCTGTGTCTTGTACAATCCTATGGCTATTTGCAAAATGAAATTCATTTCCTATATCGTGTTTACACGCGAGATATTAGAACCATATATTACGTAGAATTACATTATTTTCTATGAAATGATGATATTAACAAATTTAGTGAGTATAAAAAGCGAAGGCTTAATTATAAATACATACAGTGTTATGTACACGAAGGTGTAATATGCGGGGATCCAGGATTTTTTTCCAGGGAAGGGGGAGGGGGTCCGAGGGATATCCACGTTTGCCGAAGGGGGGGGGGTCCCATTTTCGGTAGTATTACGATGTAAATTTAAGAAATTTGAATTTTCCGGGGGGGGGGGGGGTCCAAACTACCCACCCCCTCTACCGTGCATGTATACCTATGAATCGTAGAATCGTATGGTTCTTGGTAATATACAATACAATAATAACCATGAAACTTCAACTAATAATTTCATAATGAATGAACTTAAAAGCATTAATATATTTTATCTCAAGTCAAGAAAACTACATTCTTCACTCAATGACATTTGCCTGCAAATATACACTAGAAGATACAAGTAAAAAATTATAATGACTGAACGCTCTACGCTTTTAGGTCTAGATCTTTTGTATATATATAGAGCTGGTACGTTTGATACGTTAACACCATTTGACCAAGTTTCCAGTGTTTCCATATAAAAATATTAATGAACATTTGTGACAATGTAAATATGGACACAAACGACAACCGTGTCGTTTGTGCTGTGAAAGGCGCATTTTGTTTTATCATTTTTGTCTCTTGTCGCACTAACACAATTATTTTTAGGGGAATTCGCAATACTGTAAATAAACCCCTTCTCGATGTTTATATTTATACACGCTTTGCACCATGCGATACCATGCAGTTGACATTGAAAAATGACTTTATGAATTTCTGTCGTAATATAAATCCTGATAACAACTTCACATGCATATTTTCTTATCGTGCAGTTAAAGGTCAAGGTAATAAATGACAAAATGAAATTTGTTCCCTTCTTATCTGGACCAGTGGCCCACTCCATGTCATCGCCGTGATTGCTAATCTTCATCAGCTTTCTATTACATTTTGAGCTCTCATAACCTAGTTCCCTTTTTTTCTCTCCCACTCAGCCCCCTCTCCCCCTTTTCTGTATTGCATATACTCATGACATTGTGCTTTTAAAGGCATTGTAACAATAATTTATATATAAAATTCAAGCTGAAAATTGAACCTCTACGTACGCGTGTGATGGAGCCATGGTATGCTTATATATTGATATTATATAATATCAACATATTGTCAACATTTCCGTTTTAATGCTCATAAAATATGTTATTTAAATGTGTTCAAGTTCAATTCTAACCAAAAAATACTGGAACACGATGAAAAGATATAAAGAATAAATGTTGAACAACATACATACATACATACATACATACATACATACATACATACATACATACATACATACTTACGTATGTTACAAAAGCATACTTGAAAAAAGTGAGAGAAAAAAAGACGTAGAAAAGAACACATACATCAATTTGATATAAAGAACAGTAAAGAGGAATAAGAATAAAGAATAATTCAATTAAACCTCATAGATTTGACGCAAGTGTTTGGCACTGGTTCAGTAAGAATTAAAACATTTTGTCTTTTGCAATATCTAATGTAACAGCTGGATATGTAGCATTAACCATTAAAGGTGTTATAACAAATCAAATTTAGTGATAGAAAAGTGCATGTGTATTATGTTACACGACTAGGTCTTATATTCTTATGTATAATTTCAGCACACTGCAACACAACGTGTTCTCGGGTAAAACGATTATCTAGTATGCCTTTCCCTCAAAAGTTTTTATTCCACCCGATCATCAGTTAAGTTCATAAGTATTTCATTACAACTATTATAAACAATGAAACCTTTAACACATTAATGCCTTTGTTCCATAAACTCTTAATCGCTATATTTCCACTTTTCAACTCAGCATGTTTTATGTGAAACATTTACACAATGTTATCAACTATCCCTGTATTATAGTGGAAACTGGGGAAAATAAAAGAACTTGTAACGCAAAATACCTCTGAGTGCCGTAAATAAATCCCTTCACTTATTAACATGAGTGAAAGAGTCTGGGCAGTAATGATACCGCTTAGAATATTTTAACGGGTGCAATATGATTACAAATAATGAAACACCCGAGAAGTCTAGCATTAACACTATAATACATGTCATAGCTTCTTCATATTCGTTTAATGTTCACAGATTTACGCAATATCAACATTTAAGATTCTGCTTTTTATAATAAAAAAATTTTGACAACATTGGAGTCTACTAGCTTCAAACATTAATAACACAAAGGCCGCATATTTCCTTGCTATATATTAACGCAAAAATTGTTTACAAAATAAGACTAATGGCTCCAGGTATTATCCAAAAGGCCGATGTATTCAATTTTAAAAAAAATCACTGTTTTGATATTGAAGAGGAAGAACACACAAATAGGCAATGTGATTAATAGAATTTAATTGTAAATGAAGAGTTCCTTTGATGTCTAAAGTGCTCTCATTTGCTGCACATATTGTCAAAAGGTATTAATTATACACCAGAGATAGGACTACCACAGGAGATTATTATTACTTGCATGGTCTGTGATACCCGCCATTTATTTAAGGCCGTGTGGTAGAAATCAATATCTCTTTGAATCTTATTAATAATATTGCAGTCACAAACACCGTATTTTGGATGACTTTGTCGCCTTGAAATTGTTTTGCTTTTTTATTATTTATTTACTTATTTTTTTTTTGATGAGCGTTTTTTTTTTTCACAAAACCCCAGCTTAAATCATTAATATCAGACAATCTCAAATCTCAATTCTGCCTATGAATGCAGAATTACAAAATATAAATTGTCATCTTTTGAAAAACCGTTGGTATATCTATTTTGGTTTTTTTAATCATTGGTCCATTTTCTTCAATTGTAGCATGTGTACAATTGGTATTCATATATGATTGGTTCAATTATTGACATTTTCACATCAAAATTGACAAAGTTAAAACCAATCATGATTTTATGCTTATACCGACATGTAAGGCATTAAAATTTAACAAATAAGTAACATAATATAAAACAAAGATTCTGAATGGCTGTTTAAATAATTAATCAAAAATTGTAAATCTCAGTTGTTCAAAAGTCACGAAATTAATTCACAATATCGTAGGCTGACGCATACGATATATTTATCTCAGTGAAAACATAAACTCAGCAGTAAGGGGTGATGGAAATCGCAGCCTCCAATATAGACAGGGTGTTGGTTTTTCATCAAGTTCACACTTGTTGGTCGTCAGTGGTTTCAGATTCATTTGATTCCAGTGACAACAATAGGTAAAACTTGATGTATGATTAATTCTGTATCATTTCATCGCGTATATAAACTTTTTCTTTTTTAAAAGACCAATATAATTTGTTTTCTCGCGTTCTCTTATGAACTTTATATTAAAACACATTTTACACATAAACATGATGATCTTTTTTTTCTTTTTTTAAAATCGTGATGCATTGATTACAATATATTCTATATAGTATAAAAAGTTAATGTGATGTGCATATTAAAGGTTTCTAATGCAGAATAAAGAATGTAGTTAATCATCATCATCATCATCGTCATCATCATCATCATCATCATCATCAAGGTAATAATACAAGTTCCGTCAGGCGACGTGATGATGAATACTATTACCCGTTTCTAGTGTCACAATCTGCGATGCTATCAGCCATTTCTGAAGAGAAATTTAAACAATTTCAAAATTTTAAATATATACGTTTTTAAATTCAGTGTATGTATAGGTTGAATGATGGTGCACATTATTATCTGGTGCGAACGATATCCGCAATGTTAACCTTCTCATTATCACCGTATCAAATATGCATAAAGATAAATGTAGAGTGGAAATATTCCTGGCATTCTTATTTAGCTCCATGTCGCTACTGACGTAAACAAATAAATGTCTCAGTAAGCAGCGTTATTTATAAAATATATGAAAGAAGAAAACCTATGCTAGCTGTTTATTGTGTGAACATAAGGTGCAATGGAGATTCATTAATAATTCTACCGTTTAGACGTCGTAATGATATGGTCGTTTTTAAAAATAGAATATTTTCTATTTTAGCATTTAGTTCGAGTCATCAATGCTTTTTATAGATACGGTATACAATGACCAAATAGGAGTTCTAATTATACTGTAAACGCTTCTATATATAAATGACAGTATACTAGTATATCTAATTAATAATTATTCTAATAATCTCAAGCTTCTAAATACAATGACAACATACAATAGTTCTTATAATTCTACATCTGAAAAATCTGTGACCTGTAATATCCTAATTTTGTCTTCCTGGTCGTTATAATATACATCTTCATAGCTATCCAATACACTTGTTTATAAACTCGCACATCAATTCAAAGATAATGCCATGTTTTCGAAGTTTTGTGAAATTATAACTGATGTACTTGATATAAAAATATTAACTCTGTATTATGTGTTGAGTAGGAGGGACGTTCCAGTATTGTATGTGACAGAATAACGATTCGAACACCACTTCATGCTCATTATCTGATGAACAGCGCTGTTTCCCAATTAATTCCATTATTCGTTTGTTCCCATTCTCCATCCATTTTCAAAATAATCTCGTGAATTTGTGTATAAAGTAAATGCGGGATGATAACATGTAGTATATGGATATGTGGGTAGAGGTGATAATGGCTGGTTTACAAGATAAAGAAATGTCATCGAACTCGCCGTAATATTGCATCACCCCGTGATCAATAGAACAACTAACATGGCGGGTGTTACATGGAAGGGATATAGATTATATACGACTATCATTTAGTAAACAAATTCCCTGAGAGGTTTTTGCACATCTCCCCAATACTTCTCCATCCCCATTAAGAAGGAAAACTATGCAATCAATTACTCTATAAATATGTGGTAAGTGTACAGATAATTTCAAATGACCTTATTGATATTTCCATTAAGATGGAGGGGATTCCTAGATGTGACATCCTTGAATACTAATAAACACAAATAAACAGAAATCGCTCTTCAGCAGGAATTTAACCATTGCATTTTTGAAGACAATTTTGCAAACGACCTTGTGTAAAAGTTCCTTCGATGGATTCGACTGGTAAAATCCAGATAGAATTTATATTTGCATGTATATTCCTATAAATAAGACAACAATGTTATTGTTTGCTTTTTTAACAACAAAATAAAACTGTTTTTAAGTCTTATATTCTTTCTTTTCTGAGCATATTTCCTTTTAGTTAGTTGGAAGTATTTATTGTTGGATCAAATGGGAATCCATGAATAAAATT
Organism: Magallana ariakensis; assembly: GCA_020458035.1. Classification (NCBI taxonomy): domain Eukaryota; kingdom Metazoa; phylum Mollusca; class Bivalvia; order Ostreida; family Ostreidae; genus Magallana; species Magallana ariakensis. Next base: position 22,939,673 of record CM035813.1, read on the forward strand.
GATGTCCGCGTAACTGGCCTATCAGAAAATGCCAAAGCTTGCCAGAGAACCTCCTTCTGATGGCAGATATTTCTGTTCCACACGCTGCCTCCAATATAGAACAGATTCTTTCGTCGTTCAATTAGAAACAAGCTTTGTATCTTGTAAATTCTTAACGGGGGTTTGACCCTTATTATGCAATAGCGGGAAGATAATGATGCGGAAAATAGACAAGTTTTTTAGATACACAGATTAGTTTTATTCAAATATTCTCCATTTTAACTTCAAATAGAATATTTTACCTTTTAAACAATTTATACATCCAGTTTAAGATTACATAACAAAATATGAATGCGATTTAAGTAAAGTAAATGATTTAAGAAAGTTTCATAGATAAACAAAAACTACGTGTACTTCTTATTAATTTCTAATGTTAATCAATGTAATTTTTATCAACTATTTGAACTTAAAATTCACAAAAATGAATGAACACATGAGTTTTGCAACCCGATGTAGAAAAAAATATATGATATCAATGCTACAAATATCTTTGACAGTGTGATATGCTGGTATTAAATTCAAAGAATCTTGGAACGTTTTATGTACCGGCAAAAAAAAATATTACTTGTATCTTTTGAAACCTAGTATTTATGATCAGAAAACTCGCCACTTGCTTTAAGCGATACTCTGGTGGAATTTTAAAAAGAACATAGGGGAAACCCGTATTTGGTTAGTCAATGAAACGGAGGGAGAAATAGACAGTATAAGAAGAATCGGAAGCTGCTTTAAAAAAGTCCCAGATAACGCATTAAGATTCGATGGTTAACCAGCCTTAAGACTTAATCATTACTAAATACTTCAAATAATTAAACTATAACTCAGATCAGCTATCGATTTTTGGAAATATTTTTCATTTTTTGTTTCAGCAGTACATTTTTAATCTTCAACGAAATACATATGTATAGATGTGCGTGGAAACTTCCTTGTTGCTATTAGAAATTATTGAAGAGAAAATTAAAGTTAAAAATAATATTTGGTAACTCGATGAACTAGTATTTGGCCGTAAATGTAAAACAACTCCAAAGTTAGTAATAATTTAATGAATAGAGAATTAATATCAAAAGGTAATAAAACATTGATATTAATTAATTAGTGTAGATAACAAGTGAAACCAAAGCTGTCAGAACGACACAAAAAACTGACAAAGGGTCTTATGTTATTGCTGACATCGACATGAATTGAACTGTCGGGGTTATATTAGGGGTCGTTCACCTTAATACAGCTTTGATAATTTTCTTTTTTAGATTTATGACAACTGTAATAGAAACAGGTTACATTCTGAACGTCAAACGAAACATACGGGTTCCATAAAGGAGTAAAAACAAAACAGTATGAAGAAAGAACACATTTATTAATTTGTAACATGCTGATAACATCTGGTAACATGCAAAGACAATTGTGGAAAACAAGAAATTTCAAATTAATACGTAAAAATGTCTTTAATTTGCAGAGCAAACTTATATAAAAAATACATTTCCTTGATTATTTATTATTAGATGGACAAAGTTAAAAGCTTGGAACAAGACCTTTATTACAATTATACTAACATGGCATTGAGAACAAACCATGCACAATATTAAAAGCTGATTACAATACCACAATTAAGTGTGAAATTAATTGGAATTCAAGGAAATATTTGACTTGCTGGGCGCTGGGAGTAATAAACTAGCAGTATATTAGACGGTGTCGATATCAATATATTGGCGTTGCCCGTGATACTTGGGAAATCATTTCTGTTTCATCTCTGGCTGGTCAAGCAAGCCCTGAGGGGAAGGCAGCGATTTGTTTCTTATTAATCAGAGACTTATTTCAAAAACCGCGAGAGACAGCGATACTCGCGCAGAAATTTAACTTGAAGGATGTATGTAAATTTTTTGAATGAATTGTAAATTTGTAAAACCGCCGTATGTTTTATAAATCTGCAGAGCCATATTGAGAGCTGGAGGTGTGGCCTCGCTGTTTCATTGATAAAGAGGAGTGACGAACCGTTTTTAACATTGCAGGAATTCTTCAAACGTGTATAAAAATTGGGTTTTAATTGTAATTAAGCCTGTGTTTATTTGTATGAAGAAGACGGAAGAAGCAGTTTATTGACTTGAAAAATATTACCTTTTTTCTTTGTTGCAAACATGATCCTGACAGAAGTTACCCTTTTCTTCACTTTAATCATCTCTGGTAAGTAAAAATTATTTACATTAGCAATTATTTTCTTTCGTGGTAAATTATATGTATGGCTATAATTTTGTTTTATTTGGTGCAAATCATTTTCACTAGGTTCTAAACTGTTTACTGGGATTTTATTTTAAAAGTTTAATATTCTTACGTAAATTTCGGTTTGAAAAAAAAGATAAAAAGAATGGCTCTTATAGTAGATGATGGAATGATTTTACAGATACAAAGTTGATAAATAAATAGATTTTATTTTAAATTATTTTTGTTAAGGTTTTGTTTGCTATTATAAGCAATATTTAATGCTATCATACAGAAAATCATTCGAAAATTAAGTCAAAAGGAGCAAACAAAGGAAAACTAATGTTAATGGTATTATTTTCGTTGACCAGGTATTTACTTATATAAACCAAAAGCCATTTGCCCAATATATATTACCTTGTTAACAATGTCAGTCAACTTATGTACAATTGCTGACCTTTTGCAAAAACCTCCTTTATGTCCTTAATATCGCATCCTGATTTTTTTTCCTCGTCTACAATGCTCGTCGGTTTTTATTTTCTCGTCAAAGCAATTTTGTTAAAGCCGATAGGGGCCAACTTGAGACTTTCTAGACTGCCCAAGAGAACTGTTCCTTGATTTTTACTATATCAACAGCGTGAATGTTTAATCTGCGTCGGATTGATTTCTTCTTTGAAACATTTAATTTAAAAAAAAAATGATTCACAATTTTCACATTGATGTTTTTATTAATCTAAATATTCACAAGTTTGACGCACGACATCTCTTTTTTTAATACCATGATTGTTAGAAATTAATTCTTTGGAGAGAGAGAAAAAAAATTAAAACAGTGGTTCATCAAATTTAATAAAAGTTGTCACCTGGGTGATGTAAAACAACAATTTTGACACCACGTTCGAGGAAACATGTTTTTTAAATATGTATCATTTGTATTTCATTATCATCGGTAAGCTTGTGGTCTCTGATTACCGTAGGCTTCTTTGAAACAATGCAATGTAAGCCTGGATTGTCAAGTCCGTAAAATCGATGAAATGTAAGCCAGCAACCCTGGGAGGAAATGACGTTGTTATGTACATTTGTATGGTTTATTTGTAGAAGTTTCCTCTTGCTTTAGTTAGTGAAAAGCATATAGGTATTTTTTTTTTTCAATTTTCAATTTGTAAAACACAAGCTTTGTCATTTTTAATTTGAAAATATGTTACATCACATTTTGAATTCTAAAACTTTCATTTAACAAATTTATTGTTAAAACTTTGCTAAATAATGGATATAACATTTAAATATTTTCTTTTTAATTTTGCATTAACACCCAAAAGGAAAACTAAAGAAAATAATTAGTTTGTTAGTTATAAATTATGTTAAACGGCTAGTGTGTTTGCATTTCTATGCATTGCCTTAGCGTCATTTAATGTTGAAAAACTATACTTGTAATAAATTAATTAATTTCCTTGCAAGTTGATTCTGCCATTTAGAATTAAAGTCGAACAATAATTAAAAGATATCTATAATTCGTGATTCACAATATTATACTGGAATTGTGACATGTAATGAATTTTTTATGTAAATATGTATGAAAATCATAATTTTATCGAACCAAAAATAATCATTGTATTAAGTTGTATATTTGGTCAAAATAGTTCTAATTATGGAAATCGGCAAAACGAATAAAACAGCGGTAGATAAGCATTAATCATAAAAAAGAACTTTTAGATATTTTAATATATTACTTGAATAATTATGCGATCTTGAGGAGATTTCTATGCAGAGGGAAATGACAAAAGGCCAATACATAAATAGGCATTCGAGGCGACTTTGTATTTGATACAATATATAGAATAATGGAATTCAAATTTATCCACGAATCTTGTTTTTGCAAACCGCAGTTTTCATTTTTATAAACAAACCATTACGGATTGTGAGCAGTATAATTATCTTTAATGCAATTCGAAAAAAAAATTAAGCGAAGCGTTCGTCATAATACTTTCAAACCAGAAGACAAAACATGGTAATTTTTCCTATATTTTTTTAATTACCAATCTTAGAAAGTAATTGAAATACAAATTTTTCACGCTCGTCGTGAATAACATAAATTTTAGAGGAAATATTATCATTCTGAAAAGTGCAATTATATCATAAAATAATTTTACGGCTCGAATTATTACATAAATAGTGACGTCGCTTATCAGTAAAACATACTGCGCATTCTCTCGATGTCATAACTTCCAAATAAAAAAAAGACGGAAGAGGCTTCGGCAACTTACGTGTCAAAAACGTGCGCTTCTATAGATTCGATTTTATCGGAAAATCCCAAGGTCAGTCCACATCTGTGGGCTCCTATGGCGGATATTTTGGAGGTCTTATCACCCTATCTGATTAAGAATGATAGATAGGCTATTTTTGTTGCATTCCGAAGAATAATTGTGCATGTAGCGAATAATTGGGATTCTTGAGTGAGATGTCTCATCATATTGAAATCTTTTACAGTACATGTACTTACATCTAGAGTCTGAGGATCTTCTACATGTAATTACATCTAGAGATATTAAAACTTAATCAAGAGGTTACCAAAGGCAATTTTAAACAATTAAAAAAAACTGGAAATACGATATATTTGAGAATAAGGCAACTTAATTTAGAAAATTCAAATGTTATAAATTTCTAATAATAGTATATGCACATCTACTTTCATGACACGACTACATATTTTGTGCAAAATTAATATAAATAAAATACTGCAATGGTTAAAAATGGTTAAAAAGTATATTTCGTATAGTCCATTTAAATCTGTATATAACCAGCATAATTCTTTAAGCAAATTTGAAAAAAAAATCTTGTATAGAAACAATTTATTTCAGAGCTAGTATATACTATTATGTCTAGTAATTAAGAGACTTTGCTTATGTGTCTTGATTTTAATTAATCAATTGCTAGAGGAGCTCACAGTCCTTGACCTTTCTAAATAGAATAATCGGAAACACACCTGAATAGCGTATCGAAGCACGGGAATCTCTTTACCAATTAGCCATTTCACTACAAGAAGAGTTATTTTGGGCACTGTCTGTTTCTGGAACATTTTCTGAATGAAATTCCACAGAAGATTGGTTCTCATGATAGCGCGGGGTGTAGGAGGCCTGGGAGAGAATGAAACTACTCGAGCAAATGAAGAGCAAATTGATTCCCTCGTAAAACACAACATTTGTGGCTCAAATTTTCATCGATATGATAAGAAAACGCCAAGGAGTCTTTTTTTCCCCAAACAAACCGTCTAGTGTTTATTGAGCGCGAAATGATACGACAGCTAAATGGCGATCACTAATTCCAAGAATTTCATACAATACTCTAAGTCCGCATTGCTTTTTAAATTAACAATAGTAACTTTCATGTTAAGCATTAATTTTTAAACAGTAGAGAAGCCGAAAATCGACAGCTAGATTTGATACTATAAAAAATGAGTGTTGCAGAAAACCTGCTTAAAAGTTATATAAAAAATATAAAAAGTTGAAATAAATTTGATTTCTATTTTCAGTGTTTTCTGCGAGTATAAGAACAGAAATATGTCACTATTTACGGGGATCGTGCGACACCACGTGCGAGTTTGAATACATACACAAATGGGGCATACCACTCTGTTCTGGAGTAGGAATGAAATGCTGCGCACCTAATGATGTTGGTAAGTATAGGGTTAATTGATATTTGGGGCCATGTCATTTCTTTAAAGATTTCATTTTGATGAACTTTTAATTTTGCAATGACAATTAGACGTATTTTTTTCTGAAGCCCTTAAACTTAAACCCTATTTTGAAACTAATTTAAAAGTAAAAAAAAATGTTTTTCGTGACAGTAAACCAATTCTTCTAGCAAACTGAAATATACATTAGACTGACTACTGTCACAGTAAAGGCAAACACTGTACCATCATGTATACCGTCTTGTATGTTCTTCTTGCAGTGCAAATGATGAAGAACCGCAAAACCACCACCACAACCACAACAACTACCACCACTACCACCACCCCCGCCCCGGCGCCACCAATGTATGACGTACTGGTGCTGGACCAGCCCCAGTTCATGTCCAACAAGATACCCAGCAGTAAGAGTCCCATTGTTTTCTTGTTTTACTACTTATACTTTTACTAGCAATAACTTTTTCTTTAAAACCCCAAAACCAAATAAATAATTGATGATTTTTTTTTATATATTTTGTTCACTAAACCATTGTTTAACCCTTTAAGATAATTGGTCAAATTCCTACCCATACCCTTTAGCAATTAAAAACAGACACATACTCTACATGATTCAATGTACTTTCCTTTCTAAACTAAATTTGAATCTTTCCAGGAAATGATTGCGGCAAACCTTACTTTTCCCATCGGGCCAAGAGAATTGTAGGAGGAACAACGGCTCCCAGGGGGGCGTGGCCCTGGCAAGTGTCCTTCCGCTATATGAGTGGGCTCTATGGCTGTGGAGGCGCCCTCATCAGTGACCGCTGGGTTCTAACCGCTGCCCATTGCTTCAAAGGGTCAGTTGTCAATTTGGCAATATGCTTCTCTGCAGTATTATACAAAGAGAAAATTAAAATTACTGCCATAATTTGCAGTTTCATGGTTAGGTCGTATAAAATATCTTATGACCCCTTTGTTGTTCTTACAGTGAATACAACAGTATCCATAAATGGCGCGTGACTGTTGGAATGCACGACACCAAAGCAAATGAACCATCCAAATTGGACATCCCTATCAGGGCCATAATCAAAGTAAGAATCGCTGTGTCCCTTTTACAAAATGTAACAGACTGTGTTATATATCTTTGTATATGTTAAAGCAAAGATATATCGATTTACATGTATTTCTTGTCACAGTTTTCGTATTGTTAATTGGTAATCTTATTTTTTCCCAGCATCCCCTATACATAGCTTATGACGAGGAAGAAGAGCAGACGAGCAACCAGAGCACGCCCCTCCACAAACGCTACGCCCACGACATCGCCCTGGTGGAGCTAGACAGGAGCGTGGACATCCAGTCCCCGTACACACGCGCAATATGTCTGCCACCAGTGGGTGACGCCATCTTTGGAAACGACTTCGAGAAGAGAGAGCCAGGATCTCCACTCATGCATGACAACACCGTGGATCTGTTTGACGTGGAGAGAAAGGGACAGTGCTGGGTCACCGGATGGGGCTACACTGCAGATCAAGGTATCCATCTTTATTGGTTTATGGTTATTTGGTTTCTTGATTTAAAGAAGGTTGTGTCTTCTTCAACGTTTCATTAGTGCTTCAATTAAAGATGCTGGTACCATGTTTAACACTATTTAGGGGCTTCGTTTGAAAACACCTTATATGCTTCTTTTAAACCCTTTGGCATGCAGCTTATTAAATGTGTTTGAATAGATGTCAGAGCGTCAATGATTTGAATCAATAATCAAAGTTTAAAATAAATATCCTCTGATACTTATCTAGAAAAATATTTTTTAAGGTTCCTCAAGTGTGAATTCAATAACCAAGTGTACTTGATAAATATTTTCAAAGTGTATATTCACCCTAAAAATATGTGTACTCTTACCTTTATATTATCTTTTCAAAAATAGTTTGGGGAATCTTTATTTACAGATATATTGTATTTGTTCGCATGATATTTATCAGGAAATGTCAAAACCCGAGAAAAAAGATAAAAACAGATAGCTGATTCTAATTTTAAACCTTTATCTGTTCAATACACCTTTTGCAACATCCAGATTGTGTATTCAAAGCAAGAATTTCGTGCTCAATTTAACACCTTATCGGAACAATAACAACTTTAATCTTCATTGCAGAGGAAACTGATCGTTCACGCTTGCGCCAAGTTCGCGGTGACGTCATCAGTAGCACCCAGTGCAGAGAGTTCTGGCAGACTGAACTGGATGACGACACGCTGTGCTTTGGGGATGGAACTCATGGGCCTTGCAAGGTAACTTCAGAAAAGTATTTTGTGATATTCTGTATCCCTTATACAACTTGTCTAGATTTAAAAGATTAAAGTCAACTCTTATGACAAAAATTATAATAATTTTGTCTAACAAAGATACAAAAACTTAACCAAAAAATGTTTAGGGAGTGTTATATTTGTTATATTATAACTAAAGCAGACTTTTATAAATGGTTGAGAGATGTTGCAACTTGATGAAGTTATTTTTATTATCATGATAACAGAACATTTTTTTTGTTACAGGGCGATTCAGGTGGGCCCATGTCTTGCAGTTATGACGGAAAATATTACATCACAGGTGTCGTCTCGTGGGGATCTGAAGACTGCAAACAGAAGGGATACCCGAGTGTATTCACGCGCGTGACGTCATACCTCAATTGGATCAACAAGCACGTCTCGCGTGGTTAACGCTACAACTTAACAAAACAAACAAAATTGAACCCAAGTTTGAAGAATTCCAGGACGACTCAGGGAACACTGTATTTTTTGTCCAACCAAACAAACCCAATCTATTGAATGTTAAAAAACTGTGATATGTCCTAGTCGTTGATTCTCTTAGCGTCAATTGTTATGAACAGAAATCCAATACATTGTTACTAAAAATAGTAACAATTTTAAATTACAAATGGCAGGTTTTGGAATGCCACTATACGCTCTATCAGAGTCTCGTTATGGTTTTATTTTTTTCCTGTTTGTGTGTCTTTCTTTGACAAAACTTCTCGAATTATAAACAAAGGATGAAGTAGCTCTCTTTTAGCATGTTTAAGGTTTATATTATATTTTTGTATATATATGTTACCTGTGTTGAAATTAAATTAAAATTCCACTCTTGATTCTATATTTAATGACAGAATGTGATTTAATTGAGTATGGTTAGAAGTGTTGTTTACAAATAAACCTATATCGGTGAGGGTAATACCGAGTTGTTTTATTTATTTATTCTTGCTTAATTTTCAAATCTTTTACATGAGACGGGTGTTTGGTTAAAAAAGATGAGATGCATGAAACTAAAAAATTTATTCTTATTCAATTTTTCAAATCTTTTACATGGGATAGTGGTTTGGTTCCAAAAGATACCTTGAATTTATGGAAGCTGTATGGTCAACAAATTAACTATAATCAGAAATGTCTTAAACATTTAAACATAATATATTTGGCCATAAACTATTATGTTGTTTGGAAAAAAAACCTTGAAATTTGAACATTTTTATACAGAGCTCTTCATCTAAATGAGGTAAATTTAGCCTAAAAATGACTACAACCATCCAATCCTGTTAAAAATACTTATATAAAAACGGAAGTTGAATAAATATATACGTTAATACGCATATTCAGTCTTTTTCTAGGTCAACGTGTCAAAGTTCAATGCACATATTTGTTGTTTTGCGATGTTTTTTGCGTCGCTAGCTCCAATGTTTTTAGTTGTCTACATTTTTGCGAACATGATTTCATCTGCCAAACACGTTTATGATGAATTGCAAAAGGTACTCAAAACAAGATGTCATTAACTGTAACCGCTGTACTGGTAGTGAAGTGTGATAACTAATACCATAATGGTTTAGCAGCATAAAAATAATGTGTGAGAATACAATCACTTGTAAATGTTATTAAAAAAAATTACCCCCATAGCAGAATAATAACACAAAGTGCGACTGTTCTGAGAATGGCAGTTTTTTTTCATAATTACTAGTACAGGAAGAAAGCAGGGGATAATAGGATATGTTTTCTAAAATTGTTTTCTTTAACGTTAAATTTACAAATTCATTTATGGCAATTGACAATTTATTTTTCTATTCTCTTGACTGCAATTACAGTGTTGAAAAAAAATATTTGCAAACATAATACAATAAACAATAAGACATGCGCTGAACGAAAAAAGAAACGTTGAATTGACAATTAATATCTGTGCTTGTGGAAGTCTTAAGCCGTGTGTTTCCCCAGTAAATACTATACCAGTACATCGATTTTAGTAATATAGCATAGTTTGTAGAAAGCTGAAATGATTTTTCGTCCATCAAAAATATATTTCATAGATTATTCTATCTTTTTCATTTTTATAACAACATAGTCTGTGGTGAGTCTCAGATTATCAATTAAATACTAGATAAGTGTTTTGCGAGAAACGCCCAGCTTTAGATACGATATTATGTACATGTATATAATTATACACTGTAAACTCGTATTTACCATTGGTGTGCAATATAAATTCTGATGCAAGAATTAAATATGGTTAAAGACGTTTTAACTTATAAATGGTTTTTTTTTAATTTACAAACTGAATTCCATTTCAAATATGATTACATGTAGAAATTAATCACACTTCTCCAAACACGTATAGAAATTCTGAAGATAAAGCCTCAAATCAAACAAAACCACATTTTTATGATGAATCGGTCTGAGTCTTGTAAGACATCGATTAATTTTCTTGTTATTAAACGCATTCAATTGTATGAAATAATTTAATGTCTAGTTAACTACGAAGATTTCTTTAAAAGTTCGTTGACACTTGTTTAAAATTTGTTAATATAAAAAATAAAAGGCAAACCAGTCAGATTAACGTCAAACATTACATTTCATCCAAGGGTTGTTATGTTCAGTGAAATTAACATAACGGTGTAAAAAAAATTCAAGAGCTGCAGGTGAATAATCTTAGAAATTGCAGCCAAATAATCGTACTTCATCATTAGAAAGACTCAGTACTAATACTTATTGACGATGTACCTATAAGTGATATATCTGTTTTATGAATATTCATTTTAAAAAAAAAAAGAATGTATTGTGACTGTGAACCATTGAAAATCGTTGAAATAAATGATCTTAAAATCTTAGAACAGTGCAAAAAATGTCTACTGGAAATTGGATTCCTCAAAGACTATTAAAGTTGTATTTTTAACACAAGAAAAAATATTAGACCCTTTATCATTTTTTAACGTTTAAACTCACACGCACTTAAAAGTTACGATTTAATTTAACTTTGGTCATCTCACTCTGAAACCTGAGTACGTGTATAATACATACAACACAATTTATCTTTAAAAAAATAAAATTTAAAATAATTTATCGTTGATCTCATTGTTCACTTCATTTGTGATTAGCCGATCTCGGCAGCAATATGATTCCGTAGCATGAGTTGGGAGTTGTCAAGCTACCGATTCAAATTGAAAAAAAAATAATACAAAATTCAAGCTGCATGTCTCGAATGATACTGACCTCCCCATGATATCTTTGTATATGTATTTCGACACTGGCTAGGAACCACTTTAGAAATGTACTTGACCCACAGTTCCGCCAAACATCAGTTTTAAAAAATAAATTAATATTTTAAACACAATGCTTCCATATGATAGCGAGTCAAACTCTGGTCGTTATAGGTGTAACGTTTTACTAGTATCTAGTCCAATATGTTATTTTGGAAAGGTAGAAGATACTGATCATTACCTTTCCTCTTAAATTGTCGGAAGTAGCTGAGATCAGAAAAGATTACTTAGACAAATTAGGTCCATTACGTTATGCTCTAAGGTGATGGCTTGCTTAGTGGTGGTAAAAATGAACATATATTTTTTTAAAATGTTTGTTACTATTATAGTAAAGGTCCTAGCAGATTAGATTAATTACCCTCGCATTAGTTTTTCAGTTGAATTTTTTGTTGTTAAACAGACTGCTTTAGCGTAATATTAGTACTTTTACACATTTAAATAACTTTGCAATTAAACGTAACGTAACCCATGATGTAAAGGTTTCATTTTTCTCACTACAAATTATGTAAATTAACATAATTAAATTTGCATTAATACGGTATATGTAAGGTGTGGGTAAGTTAATTTTTAGAACTCAATTGTGCCCAATCCCATTGTATCAAAAGTATGTTCAAATCGAACTAAAAGGACTCCAGTAAAAATAATGCGTAATTTGCAAAAATGTTGCACAAAGCAGCTCCGCAGCAAAACAGAAAGATTATTATTTTCATAACAGCAAAAATTTGGAGGAGGGTCTTATAACAGAAATAAAATTCAGTAAGATAAACTGTATATACTGTTTTACATCCGGGATGGTGTTAAAAGTAGCTGCACAACATAATTAACATAATGAACAAGGTGATTCTTTTAAAGTTATATACAAATATATAACAATAAGTACTATCCTTTCACTCATTCCGGTCTCGTTACTTTCCTATATAGTGTTGTTCACACAAGAGGGTATATAAACTTCTGTTCTTTACTTTTTAAAGAACATACTTTTTGTATGCTATCATAGGAAGGTTAGTTTCTGGGTTTTTTTTACCTATATTTTGATTTTCTGTTCTCAACTATAATTTTTGAATCAGACTTTTGTATGCTATCCTATGGAAAGCCGTAGGGTACCCCCACATAATTATTATATTTTACTATATAATTGACCAAAATAATAATTTCAACCAACTTCTCTTAAATTGCACTATTATTATCTTTTCAAACTAATTTTAATCTTAACTTTGTAAAAATAAAAAAAAAATACCAACATAATTATTTTTTATTATCAAATCATTATTGTGTTCTGATTCAAAATAATAAAAAAAAATGTCACCCAACAATAATTATAATCGACATCCGTATTATAATTATAGTTGGGTGACTTTTTTTTATTATTTTGAATCAGGACACAATAGGGGCCTAATGATTTGATGATAAAAAATAATGTTGGTATTTTTTTTTTAATTTTTACAAAATAAAGATTATAATATGCAAACCAGGTTATACAAATTTAACTAAATTTTTCTATGCAAATCAAATGCCGCGTTACAACCAGAATTAAATTATCAATAAATTACGCAATGTCTAGAGCAGCAGCCGCTGTATAAATAAAAACAAAAAACATGTAGACTTACTGTAAGAATTAGAGGAAGCGTACAGTGATCAGCAATTCAAGATAAAATAATGAATTTAAAATAAATAGCTAAATTGTAACATGGCAGAATATGATTGTGTTTCATTATTGGAATGCGGCCATCTAAACGAGCTTATTTTAAGAGGGCTGGATGGGCGTGGCCAATTTAGGCTATACAAATCTCCTTAAGAAGAAGAGCTCTGTATAAAGAAAAATGAAAACATTAAAATTTATGTAATAAAATATTCTTAACTAAATAGTAGTATATAGATAAACGAATCATTAAAAAAAAATGTTCAATCTGATGGTTAATATGTTGACTAGCCAGCCTCCTTTAATACGGCATTAGATTTAGTTTTAGGGATGGTTAACTTTTCAAATATGTATACTGCATTCATCAGTGCTTTGAGGTAGGAACGTATAAATTATACGTCTCCCTGGTGAAACAAAAAGAGAAAAGGGTTTGTTAACGACTAATAAACGAGCAGTAATTCAAGCTGTTTTTGAAACTCTTTAGATTTACCTCCCGTTTCTCATGTAGACAGCTACAATGTATGGCGCATACATATACATACGAAAGTGCGTACAGATGCATACTTTAGTATATTCTTTAGGCTTTACAGAACATCAGTATTACATGCATTATAATACAAATTTCATACTTATAAGCGAATGGAATACGTAATAGACAATTTAAGTTAAGTGAACATTTCATTTCATAGTTTTAATTAAATTATACTTTCCAAGATTGTTCACATTTTTTTCTATATTTCTGAGCTTAACTGTTGCACAAGTTTTAACACTGAATGCCCTTTACAAAAATAATGTTTGATATATATATTTTACGAAAAACAAATCTATAATTATAATTATCAAGCCGATCAAATAAAATTAATTCATCTTTCACACAATTATAATTACATATAGTTTGGTTGAAAGTTCAAACGACAATATCAACAGCCTTTTATCATTAAACATGTTTTATTCTGATTGAATAATACCTATTTGCCAAAATAAAAAACCCCAAAAACAAAACAAAACAAAAACGGGTGGACATTCTCTCTCTTTCTCTCTCTCTCTCTCTCTCTCTCTCTCTCTCTCTCTCTCTCTCTCTCTCTCTCTCTGGGTGCGTTTTTGCCTTTCATTAATTAAAATGTATATATATATATATAATTTCCAAAGTATATATTCATAAAAAGTCGTAGTTAAACAATGAAAATGTTCTTTAATATGCATATATTCATTTGCATACTATCAAGTTTAGGGTACTCGTCCACTCAGTTCTCGCGCCCCCCCCCCCCCCCTAACGTCATCGTAAAACAAAAACACTAAAACATATTTTGGAATCTAATTGAGTATAATTTAGATATGATTATATATGTTCCACATGCGTCTTTCAACAATTCTTTGATAAGTCCAGATACATTAATAAATATTATTTATGTCTCTGATCAGAAATCTCTGCTCTGATAAGTTATGTCTTTGAAATTTCTACACGTAACTGTTTGACAATTTGTTTGTTTTCGCTTTTTAAGTTATCAAACAATTTGATACTGGATTCGTTGTTTATGAATCCATTAAAATAATAATCTATTAATTTTATTGATTAATAAATTTTCGAAAATTTACGAGGGTCATTAAAAAAAGAAATCTGTCGAGATAAGCTGAAATCTTTTAGGGGAATGAGTCACGTGACAGGAAGTTGATATTATGTGCAAATCAAAATGGCGACCATTATGTTGAAGAAAATGAGATATTGTGGAATTAATTCAACAACATGAAGGTAAAGGGTGTTAGATAACTTTATGTAAAGATAGATCAAGGTACACTTAACACTGCTGATCCGTAGTTTTTCAGGTTTTAGTTTGTATGATGTTAAAATTAGTCCAAGACAGAAAAACGATGAAATTTCAGCTTTCGTAAATTTTTCTGGATTTCAGTTGTAAATTGATATTGTTTCTAAAAGATTTACAAGAAGGTTGGTAAAATATGATTCTTTACCGTCAGTTATATAATTTACTGATAAAACGGCCAGTTACTTAACATAAGTTAATATACCGGCTCTCTATTACAATGTAGTGGTCCTATCTGGATTACAGATTAATGATCGAAAGAATTCTTTAGTTTTGGGAAATTGATATTATGTTAAGATTAAGAAAATAATATATTCCAATTTTTACAACAGATTTGTTTCTGATTAGTACCTTTTTAGTGATAAAAACCATAGGAACTGTATTGCTAAGAGGGTATGGTAAAATATTGTCATTTATAATATGGGAAAAATCATTGTTGATGTCAATATATTATTTTCATATTTTTCTTTCAGACAGGCATGAAATATAGAGAAAATTGGTGAGGAATAAAAACCATGATTCGGTTTGCGAATAACCATGCAGTGTTTTGCTGGTTCGAGCTACTAGTTATTTGGAACTTTTCAATTCAACTTAATCTGATTGGTAAGTCTTAGAGGAGACCCATGAACAGATGTTTCATAACTTAGTTATGCTTGTTCTATGTGGGAATATTTTAAAATGCACATAAGAAGGCCTGTTAAACAAATGTATGAAATCACATATATATAGGTGTGTAATGAAATTTACCTAGCAGTTTGCTTACCACAGAATGAATGAAACCTCACCTCATTGTTAAGGTAATAAATTGTAGTGGGAGGGGGTCGTTAATTTTATTACTGATGACATAATCCTGCAGGCCTGTGGCAAGACGAGTGTGATTTAAATGACTAGACTTTTTAACTACTTTATAGTACAATAAACTCATTAACAGAAATTTAATCAATGGATTTTCTTGCCAGTGATAAATGATTTCCTTTTTAGTGATGAATGGTGTTGTTACTATAATTTTTAGAAAAATTGTGCTTACATATTATTGCAAAAGGTATCAATTTTAAATTATTTGGAATACTGGAAGTAAATGTGTTCTATCATATCATTGATAAGAATTTCTGGATTTGTGTCGAGATAATATCATGTTGAATGTGCAGTAATAAACTCACAGACTGCAGACGATATTGGAAAATAGTTATGCAATATTTGTATAAGAGCAATACAAGGCTAATTGAGCAGTGAACACAGTATTTTCCCCAATAAATGTTTTGTAATAAATGGTATAAAAAATGATTTTGTCTAGGGAAAAAGTTTGCTCCTAAAACCCAAGTAGCAGGTTTTCTGATGTTGAAATCTTAGAGATTTTATGAAATCTTCAATCATTGTAATCAGTTTTATCAGGTTTACTTTTCTTATTTTTATTTTGCAATACATGTTTTAACTTTTTAAAATTTTGTGTGTTAAATATATCTTAAGTGGATTTTTTTTCCCTCGTTATAAAAATTAACAAATCTTTAAACTATTCCAACCTATGTTGAACAAAGTTTGTTTTCATCCATATATATTACATAATTCCCGGGATATAGTTATACCAGTTTATCCCCCAGTCCTGGGAATAATGAGTATTTCCTACTTTTTGGCTATAACCCTGCTTTGTTTTCATTCATCATGTTCATACACAGTGTAATAAGTGTGTTATTGTAGATTTTAAATTAAGAACTAGTAGATTGGTATATAGATATAACAGGGTTTTTTTCAATACTACACATACAACATATACAAATTACCTTCACTGGGCTCTCTAATTTGACATGAAGTATTTGGGTCAAGTTTATATTTACATGTAATATTATATTCACTGATAACATTCTATGTGTTGAGTTTCAGCCTTTCCAATCTGTTTTTTTTCTGTTCAATAAAAAACATTAAACACTTCTGCTATCATATTAATTCTAATCAGTAGTTTTGATCTTAAAAAAAAAATTCTGATTAAAAAAAACCCATAGCAAATAGATTTTATTAATACATGTATTCATGACAATTTTTGCCTCTTCTTCAACATGTTCAATTTTTTCAAATGACTTTTATTAAAATTCCTGACAATTTTACTGCCAGAAATAACAAAAATAAGTTGAAAGGTTTAGTCATTAATGAATAAGAGAGATATTTTCTAAAGCATGCAGCATTTAGAGTTTCTCGTGAAATATAAGACAGTGTATGTTTGTGTTTTAATAATGCAGATTATTTAGCAATTCTCCAACAATACAATTCAAGCATTGTCAGTGCATTGCAGAGATGTCAGGGGTTCAATAATACATTAAGATACTCAGAGGCAGATTTCTGTGAAAGCTTTCTGAAATCTTGATCAAGTTTTATATTTAACCAAACAAATAAGATTTACGGCAATACAGCTATTAGCTTGTGTACCTGTTTATGATAGTCGACCATTGTAAAACTCCACAGAAGCCTCAATGAGGCCTTTCAAAGTCTCCTGGTTGTCTAGAGATCTATGACAGGGCTGAATGCAGACAACATCAGGGCTTTACTCGGGGTCCCTATTTGTATGTGACCTGTGGAATATCAGAAAATTGGTGTTAAATGTAGGATCTGAAAAGGCCTTTCAACAAGCCTCATTAAGAGACCATTGTTAATTATGACAGTTCATCATTTTAAAAAATTTTGAACTTATTTTATATGAAACTCCACTGTTAGAGAAGTCAGTACAAAGAAATTCTGGAAGTTGATGACAATTAGGGATTGTGACAGTGCAGTATTTTGATTTATTATCTTGGGACAATCTCCACACACACTGCCGTCTGTGAGGGTAGTTTCTTCATTAGTCTGGTCAAGTGTCTTCTTGAAAGTCGTACTAAATCTTGAAGGGCACTTGTTTCATGAGAAAAAAAAATGATAAGAAAATTTTAAATGCACCTTCCTGTGGTTAATATGATTCATGTGTAAGGCCCTGGGTATCTGTGTGCACTATGCATTCAGAGTGTGTTTTTTAAAGGGACTTTTTTATTTTTATGTCGTACAGATTAGATAACTTGATTTTTAAAAAAATTAGGGACGAATTACCAAGTATATGTGTTTCAATACAACAAACAAGTCCTCTAACTGATAGGTATTAAAAATCCTTTATTCAACTTAACTAGGTATTTTTAAGAAGACGAGTCTCTTTTCATAGAAAGGTAATTTACCTATTACACCTAAGTGGGCTCTCACTGTTATCATTTCTCGCCAGGTGTGGTAGATAATTACGAGTGCACTCGCCATACATTGTCCCTGTCACACGACACCACGCTAAGGTGTCACTGAACCATTCAGACATTGCAGCTAGCCGCATTCCTGTGGTTTTTATCATTACTGAAGTTACAGCTAATGTAAACAAATGCTGTCTTCTCTTTTCATACAACCGATTTCAACTTTTATCTTGGGTTTCGTACCAAGTTAGTGGTAACAGTGTAGGCAATAAGTTAATGTTTTTTTTTCTTTTTCCTTATCTACTGTATATATATACCTACACAATGTTTAATTCGTAAGCTTTTATATCAAAAGAAAGGCTGGTGTAAGTTACACGGTAACACCTATGGCTGTTATTTTGAAGACACCCTCGTACTGGCCTTTCTTCTGTCACACTATCTCTGTGTTCTATGAAAGGGTCTTTCGTGGAGTTATTGTTAACATAAGATGAGTACCAGTACTGGTAAAGGAAAAGAAATGGATAAAGATTAGGTTAGATGAACTATTACAAGCTAAGGAAAAACCACATGTAGAACTTTTCTCTATAAAGCTGATTGTGGGGCTAAAGTTCTGGAAAAGTGATGGGGATGATCAATGAAATAGCAAGAGTGTTTTTTTTAATAAGTTCAGAAAATCGACACATGGCCTTAATTTATATTGCACGCTTCTTGGCCATGTGGAATATTTCAAGCGGAGTTCATGAGGCATTTGAAAAGTAAAAAGTTGTCTGTTCATCAATGAGTTGTAAGGAAGATTGTAGATCTGGCCCGAATTTAATTCCTTCTGTAAATCTTGGCAATATTTACACCAACATTGCAGCGTACATCAATGAGTATTGCCTCATAGCGTTCACCATTTTCAAGGTGGAAAAGTATACTTGTGAATTAATTATCAGTTTGTACGTGTCAGTTATGATTGATCTCAAAGAAATCATGGCTGCAGACTTAATTTGTTCTGAGCTCGTGAGGAAGTAGAGTCTCGGAAGACAAGGGGGATATTGATCTGGAGGATCAGCGTGTGAAGAGTGGAGGATTAATGCTGCTGAGAGTCTTCAGAGCCATAATGCAAGCGACCTACAAACCCATTTATAGACTCTCATTAACCAAGGCCATACATTTGGACCTTGTAATTGAGTGACCTGTAAGATTTTCTTCCTGTGGGCTATAAGGGAAATAGAAAGGCCCTGTGGACCAGTGAGTCATTAATGCGTTTTGGGGGATATAAAGTCAATTAGACCTGGAGAAATGACGAGGTGTCCCTGGCTGAACTCTTCACCCAGTCTTTTGTATTGATTGCTGATCGGACCTGAGCCTTGTAATACAAAGAGATAGGGGTCTTCATCTCTCTCTCTCTCTCACAGATGTTTATAGTTGCTAAGGGTATCAAGTGCATGATCAAGGTATTATCTTACCCTGAGTTGCCTAAGCTGAATTAAAGAGGTTCGATCCTCTGATTTGGGGTAGCCATTTTGGGTCACCTCTAGTCTGGAAATTCTGTGTCATATATTAATTCTAGTTGTAAATTCCTATTTTACTTTGCCAAATAAACTTTTTTGAATAAAATAGTTAAGGGAAATTGACATATTTACAGACTTAAGTAAGGGACTATATTTTGTGGCGGAAGGTTTTTAAGAAGAAAATGAACATTTTTCATAACTCAGTTGTTTTAGAGTACTGTAATTTTAGCTTCCTTATTTTCAGTGCAGACCAAATTTCCAGCTAGTTTATGCATTGGATTATCTTCGTGTTGTTTCAAAAAACACATTTTAACAATATTTCAATATTTCTATCGACATATATTGGCACATTTAACCAATATTTCATAAAAGTCAAGAAAAAACGAACTCCAATTTTTGCCTAAAATTAGCTTATTTCATGCTATATCTCAAAATTTACATCATAGACCCATACTTTTGATTTTATTTTCTGAATTTGTAAGATATTTTTGACAAGTCTATTAAAATTTGAGAAAAAGTTTGAGACTTTTAAATAATTTTATTGCATGTTGAATCGTTAATGGATACAAACAGCTTTTTATCAGTGCAAAAAGGTCAAAATATCAATTAGGTGAAGAAATTGCAAACGTTTTCTTTATGATTATTTTAATTTTATTAATTTTAAATAATATAAATGTGTATTTGATGCTATGGTTTATTCCGATTAAAAATTATTGAGGAAAAAGCGATTTATGTGCAATTTGCACTTACAGTGCAGAAAGGTCATATTAACTACACTGTAGCACCGAGTGGAGCATATAGACCCCAAAATTTTGTTTTGAATTTTGGTTAAGCCATGTATGTAGATTTTTTTAAAATACTTCAGAAAAAAACTTAGAGACTTATGATCGCAGGATCCAACCTCCTTAAGTGGGTGATGTGTCTTTAATATCGTCACAGAATGCAAAGGAAGTTACATGCATCATTGTGGGATTGTCTGATGAAACAAAATATATTATAGGATAGGCATGTAGAGATCTGTGTGCGATTTATATATATTAGATCTGTAGAGTGAATGATCAAATCATTTTACCTGCAATATAAACATGATAAAATCTACATAATGGAGTGCAATATGACCTTTAATACTGTATATTAATCTTTGTATGCATCATAAATACTTGCCCCTAATTGCTTTGTTGCAATAAAATATGAAATGTTAAAACTATCAGTGATGATTCATATTATTAGGATTATCACATGTACATGAAAACTCTAAAATATTGGCATCTTACCCAAGAAATACATGCTGGTTACTTTGAAATGTTTAATTTATTTTAAAATTTTTAATTTCAGTTCATGGTCAGATAATCACCACCCAGACATCAGATAATGCCAGTGACATTCCCACCTCATCCCCCACCCCCTCTCCCACCACCCCCACCACTAAACAGGTCACCACGGAGGCAGCCACGACACCACAACTCAGCCCCCAGACCACCACCCCTCCACTGAACATTGTGTTTGGGCAGGTGGGTAAGAATGCCTCCGTGCCTTGTTTCATCAACGCCCTGGACATGTATCCAGACAAGATGTTCTCCACCACCTGGAAGAGGAACCAGATGTTCATTGCCAATGCCGCCATGAATCCGGATGGGAACATGTCACTGATGTATCTGGATGAGGGGCTGAAGAGTAAGTTCCAGGTGGAGGAGGATTACAGCCTGATGGTAACAGAGCTGGAGATGAAGGACTCGTCTAACTTTACCTGCACTGTCATCAAGTTTCAGACGGATCAGCGCCTGGTGCATGATGTCATATACACCAATGTAACCTACCTGCTGGTGCAAGGTCAGAGAACTTATATTATCACTAAAGTACAGTCTTTTGCACCTTTAACAGTTTCTTTTAACTTTAACATCCAAAAAAAGAACATATGTTAAATGATGATCAAATAGTAAGACAATCATTCCAAGTAACACCTGATTGTCAATTACCCAGTAATTGTTAAAGAATTGATGTGTACTTTATTTTTGATTAGGATTTTAACAAAGCGGATATTTTAGCATGTACAAATACTTTCTTTTAAATAGTAATTTATCATTGAATACCAATATATGACAAATACCAATATTCAATCTATATATGGTGTATTGATTTCAATTACTTTTTTTTCTTGTAATTTGCAGATGTGCCTTCTCCCCCTGGGCGCCCCAGCATCCTAGAGAAATCCTCCCGCATGGCCAAAATCAGCTGGCCCCCCAGTATGGCCGACAACAACAGTCCCATAATGTATTACTCCGTCAGCGTCATGTAAGTCGTGCGACAAAATGTTACCTTTGCTGCTGTACAGAGAGTTGAGTCTATTGTCTATTTGTTGGCCTAGAAACAATGCATTACTTGAAAAGTTGGGTCCAAATTTTTAAAGATGGTACTGGCTGTGTTGAAAAATGATTAACATATTCATTATAATTTTTTGTTGTTGTATTGTTGGTTAAACTTTGGTATGAGATTATGCATGATGCAGTTCAAATTTTGTATGGAAAAGGAAAATAAGAAAACAAAACACCTCAAAATAGAAATTGCCAACAAAAACAAATTTAAATTAAAAGATAGCATTTAAAATGCAATAAAAATCCAAGTTAGCATAACATTATGAACATTATAAATAAACTGAAAGAAGATTGGGAAAGAAAAGTATGATGCATGTAAGTGTGTCAGCTCTCAGTAGAAATCACAATAAGCCGGTGCAACAATGCTGTAATTCTGCATGTTTTATAACAATAATTTCATACTTGAGTTTCCATTGTAACTAAGCATATGATTTATGCTGTCATTATCGACAGAACATTGCAATTTCACGACTGTTGTCACCGTTCCTCTGGAGCCGCATGGTAATTAGAATAAAGTGCCGCTTATCTGACATGTCTATATGTGATTAACTGCATCTTTTTCTGAGTTGATGCCAAATATTAACTTTTTATCCTTGGTGGTGCCAGTAACTATTCAATCCAAAAGCCGTTCAGTAATCAAGAGTGATAATGTTGACTAATATAAACTCTATTATTTACTGGATTTTATTAATTATATTCTTTTCCAACTACTGCTTGTATCAGACTTAAATAATATTTGAGATTTTGAATTAAATTTCAAATTTCTTACTTGATGACTTTGAAAATTTGATTATTTTTATAGGAATGATGATGGCCTCAAGGTGAAGCAAGTGTCTGTGTTCACCAATGAGAATCCCTCAGCTGTGTTAACTGGTCTCCATCCCTACAAAGCGTACCAGATCACAGTCTCTGCGGTAAACAATATAGGAACCAGTTTAGAGAGTCAACCAAGTGATATTTTCTACACTGATTCAGAGGGTAAGAGCATTTCTAGGTTTCATTAAGAATTGTTACGGTTAACTACATAGAGTTTGCTGTATTTTATCAGTGACCCAGTTGCATCAATAACAGAACTATACCTGAAATATTGTAAAAATTTATTTGGTGTTACATGTGCTAAAAATGATAATAATTGCTATATCTAAAACATTAATATTTCAAATTTGTCCAGCTTTAAATTTGCCTATCAATTGATGTCAATAAATTAATAAAACTATTTAAAAACTTGAATTACATGAGATAAAATTATTTTCTTAAATTTATGAAGTGGGATAATGTTCTCTTTTCTTAAAGAAAACTTGTATTGAGTTGTTTCCCTTTTTCCCCCCAGTTCCTGAAGCCCCTCCCCAGCACTTGGTGGCTACCAGTAACATTAGCAGTCGGATCCACCTCTCCTGGGACCCTCCACCTCCAGAGAAGCACCATGGCAAACTGGAGGGTTACAGGATCCAGTATATATCCCAGAGGGACCTCATCAACAGAGTCATTACACTAGAGGATCCAACCAAAACTGTAGGTGTAATAAAGTATACCCTAATGAAGGGGTTAATGTAAATCAAGGCAATTCTTTAGGCCATTAAATATCGTAGGGTAGCCAAAAAACAGTTTGCAATTTTTTTTTTTACTTTTACAGAAAATCACCCTGTTTGGACTTCAACCATTTGAGGAATACGAAGTAGCAGTGTTAGCCTTCAACAGCGTAGGCGAAGGGCCGGCTGTCAAAAAGCTGATCCGAACTGCAGAAGGAAGTAAGATATATTTATGATACAAAGTAGAACAGTTAAAGTATTGGCTGTGTGGTTACAGTGCATTTTTTTTTATCACACCTGCAATAGATGTATTGTTAGTAGATGACCAGTAGAAAAATATATATCTTAATTGTACATAGATTTTATTACACCTGCAGTCATAGTACATTACATAGATGACCAGTGGAAAATATAAGTTTTAGCTGCATAAATTTTTATTTAAACATGCAATATTTTTGCTAGTTCCAGGCAAGCCGCTGATGATCCATACCAACGAGCAGCCCAAGTCAACTTCCTTCAGCGTCAAGTGGTTGGCGCCGGAGAGAGTGAACGGACACATCATGAGTTACGAGTTACGCTGGCAGCACGACAATGTCACCAAGACCAAGGTCATCTCTAAATATCTCAACAACCCCATGCAGGAACAAGTCACCAATCTCAGTAGGTCCCGAGGCAGTTCTAGGAAATTTATGCTACTGTATAAGCACATACTTTCGTTGGGTTAAAACTTTCGTTGTTTTTAAACCAAATAAAATTTCATTGGCATTAAATTTCGTCATACCGTATCAACACTTTATTAATAAAATACTTGGGTTAAAAATTCGTCATGTATTTAATTTCGTTGATTTATTCTGCCAACGAAAGTAACGAAATTAAATCCCCAACGAATATTTCTGCTCCTACAGTATTTGATTGAAAAATTTGTTTCTGTGAAAGTTGGAATGTTTTAACCTTATGAAAATGAGTATCACATTGAATTTGGAGAACTCTGTGTATTGAGTTTATTTTTGTCTTTTTTCAGACAACAGTGGCTTCAAAGATGATATTTTATGTAAACATTTCTTTAATGTATTCTGTTTAGTTGTCTAGTACCTAGTGCTAAGGATTGCATATGATTTGTTTTATATTTACAGAGCCATTTACCCAGTACAGAGTACAAGTAAGGGCCATAACTGGTGGAGGGAAGGGGGACTTCAGTGATGTATACCCTGTCTACACAGATGTTGCTGGTAAGAATGATAAAAAGGATAAAAGAATGTTTTATTTGTAGATCAAATATAATCTCAAATGGGAGGTCAGTTGATGCATGTATGGCTTGTAACTCCATAATATAACATGTTAATGCTTCTTCATTATGATGATGAAATTGATAAAAAATTGGAAACAAGTATAAGTAAATGTATTCTTAATAGATTTACATGGTTTTACAGTGAGGCAAGTGTCCTTGTGAATACCTTTCCACAAATACATATTTTTCATAGACTTACTTTGATAAATGATTTTATGTCTCTGTATCTTGAACTTATACATGAGGTGGTATATTTGTATGTTACATGTCCTACATTATCGTGTGGAATGTCTGTAGGTCCCAGCCCCCCAGAGATCACCAACCTGACGGAGCTGGGGTCGAGGAGTATCTACCTGGCTTGGGAGGCCCCCAAACACTTCTACCGAACCATCGACCACTACTACATCGAGGTTAGGGACACCAGTACTAACCTCAAACAGAGGAGAGCCCTCGAAAACAACGAACGGGAGGTCAGCATGAACTCTTATGTAAACAAACACAAGGTCAAATGCCACGATTATAGATTTCAAGTCATATATGTATATCCAGTGAGATTTCTTATACTGTCAGCTGTTGGGTTAAAAAGGAATCAATCTTGTAAAGACTGCAGTTTCATGTGTATATGCATTGGCGGATCCAGGGGGGGGGTTCCGGGGGTTGGAACCCCCCCTTTCTCTTGGACATGTGATTTTTTTTTTAACCATAAAAACTATTTTATAGGCGACTATTTTCAATATTTATTTTAATTTTTACAAAAATAAAACACAAGTACTTCAAAAAATATCGTATTTATAAGACTTCTGTACAAACAGATACATGTATAATGTGTAAATGTGTCTATAGTAAGTTGTTTCGGAATAATTAAATCATACGGATACAGTGTAGTTTAGTAAAATGTAGTACGCTCTCTCAGCATCCGGTTTTCATTTGACTTAGTAAACATGTGGAGAATTGAAAAAATACGTAAAGCGATATTGGATAAAAACATAAATACATGTTTTCAAGAATCGGAGTTTTTGACACAAGAAATTCGTAAAAAGGTTTTACGAGATGTAAATCAAAACACAACAGTTCGAAACATTGTTGAAGATGCTCTCGCATCTGCGTTAGTGCCAGATGATATAAAGCACCAATTCAGGAGAGCACTTCAAATTCCCGGTGATGGAAACTGCTTGTTCAATTGCGTTTCTGTCTATTTAGCAGGTAACATTTCCCTTTCAACACAGTTGCGTGTTCTTGTCGCTGCAGAATTGCTTATTAAATCTAAAAAATATGTAAACCATCCTGTGCTAGAAAACACAGTGTCACATACACAGATATTTACAGATCACGAGGATACGCTTTTTTCCCTTTTACTTACAGACGAAGCCAGTGACCTATTTGACAGAACAAGAGACAGAGAGGCGGCTATCCGCCACGAGGCTCTGCTTACGTGTACCGATAAAAAATGGTCGTCAATGATACATATTCTGGCCCTTTCAAACCTACTTCAATTAAGTATAGAGTCTGTGTATCCAAACGCAAATAAAGGACTTCGTCCTCTTTTTCATCAACGCATTTCCCCTTTCGATTCACCTAGAGTTGTTGATGCAAAGTTTGGCATTATTTGGTCACGAGATGGTAATCTAGATACAAGGACTGGGTTTGCATATGAGCCTAACCACTTTGCTCTTTTAATTTCAAATGATGTCTATACTGATGATTGTAGTGAAGTTGTTTCTAACTCTGTCCCCGGGTGTTGTAAAGATGTTTCTAAATCTGTTCCCAAATGTAATGATATTTCAAACTCTGTCCCTGAGTGTTCTGAAGCAGCAGTTCAGGGAAATAGGTTAGACATTGATACATATAATATGAGTGGCAAAAGCGGGAAAATTACTGCTGACAATGCTCAGGAGGAAAACCCTTCAAAGGTCCTTGATGATGCTCAGTCATTTTTATATGACATCGGGAGATTATTAAACTCTAGTTCATTTCATTTAACTGATCAAGAGAGGTATAAATTTCTTGAACACCATTTTCGTCCTGATGAAAACTTTTCACAGTTTTGCCAGCAAACCGTTATTAAGGGGACACTTAAAAAAAAGTACACACTCACTTTCCAATATTCATGGTTGGTAAAATATCCTTGGTTGGTTTACAGTCCTATTTTAGGCGGTGGACTTTGCAAATATTGCATTTTGTTCCCACCTCAGACAGGTCGTGTCAAAAATGCCGTTCTCGTTTCAAGACCATTTGTAAACTTGACTAAAGCTGTCGGCAAAGATGGCGTTTTTGAAAATCACGCAAACTGCGACTATCATAAACAGTCGCTTGTCAAAGGATCTTCTTTCGCTGCAGTTATTCAAAATCCAAAAGAAAGTGTTCGATTTAAGCTTTCAGAGGCCAACGAATTGATATACAAAAAAAATGAGCACATTCTGAAAAGCATCATCAAAGTTGTCTTGTTATGTGGAAAACAAAACATCGCATTGAGAGGGCACAGGGACGACAGTACTTCTACTTCCGGTAGAAAGGGCAATTTCCATGCTATTTTGTCATTGCTATCTGACAATGATGATGTTCTAAGGCAACATCTCTTGGAGGGTCGTAAAAATGCACAATACACTTCAAAAACAATTCAGAACCAATTAATTTCTATCATTGGTATGTTTATCAGGGACCGCCTTACAAAAACTTTAAAATCAGGGGCGGAAAATTCGTTTTATAGTGTAATTGCCGATGAAGTGACGGATTCTTCGAACAAAGAGATCCTCTCCCTTTGCTTAAGATTTGTGTCGTTTGAACCAATCCCAGTGATTAAGGAGATCTTTTTTGATTTTCTTCACCTTGAGGGAATCAATGGGGAGAAAATCGCAGAAACCCTTTTGAAGTCACTCCAAATCAATGGCATTGACGTTCGTAGGTGTAGGGGGCAATGCTACGACGGTGCGTCTGCTATGTCATCAGAGAGAGTTGGGGTGCAGAAGCGAGTGAGAGACCTGTCTCCAAGAGCCATTTATGTGCATTGTAACAGTCACGTTCTTAATCTAAGCATAGCTTCTTCAAGTAAGCTGCCCCAAATTAGAAATATGATCGACAGTATAAACGAAACATTCCTATTTTTCCGAAATTCTCCAAAGCGCCAGCATCTCCTGGAAAGTATAATTGAAAATCAATTGCCAGATTCAAGGGTGCAGAAACTGAAAGGACTGTGTAAAACTCGCTGGGTTGAGAGGCATACGTGTTTGGAAACATTTTTAGAACTCTATCAACCAGTTGTTTTATCGCTTACTGGGATCACCGATCCGACAAGCGTTGACTTTGAAATTCCAAGCTGGGACAGGGAATCAAGAATCAAAGCCCAAGGTCTCTTAAGTACACTACTGTCATCCGCATTTATCATGGCATTTTTCATAGCAAAAAATGTGTTAGACCTAATCAAACCATTAGCAGTTAAACTGCAAAAGCGTGATCTTGACATACTCTCTGCTGTAATGCTTATCGACACGTGTATTTCAAGTGTAAAAGATCTTAGAAAGGATATAGACAATGAATTTACGTGTTGGTACAGAGAAGCAGACGAACTTGCAAAGACGCTTGGAACACAGCTTCTAATGCCACGTACTGCAGGTCGTCAAAATAATAGAGGAAATATTGCAGGTACAGACCCTGAGGAATATTACAAACTCAACATAGCAATTCCATTCTGTGATCACCTCAGCAATGAAATGTCACTTAGATTTGCGAAGGAAGACAGAGTAAGCCTTTCACTGTTGTCGTTGCTGCCAAAGCATATCATTACGACTGATATTGACGACCTAATCGAAAAACTTCAGTTTTGGGAACCCGATATGCCGGCATCATCATGCCTCAGGAGGGAACTCCTTACATGGAAAAAACAATGGATAGACTCTTCTACAGAGACACAAGACAATCTGACCAACATCATAGACTGTTTGGCAACAGTTGATAAGGACATTTTTCCTAACATCCACTTGATATTAAGCATAGGATGTGTTCTTCCTATTACAAGTTGCGAGGCGGAGCGATCCTTTTCGGCATTGCGGCGAACCAAAACTTACCTCCGGTCAACAATGGGGGAAGAAAGATTGGCAGGACTTGCACTAATGAATGTGCACTCAAATATTGAAATTGATATTGACGAGATTTTGAAAATGTTTGTCGAATTTTATCCCCGAAAAATGTTTAAAAAGTCTTTGTTTATTGATGAGTAATTTTTTTTAATCCGATTAAAAGATAACAAACAATGAATTTTACAGTTATTGTTTTGTCAGGAATTGATAGGAATTTATCTATAGCACTTTCTGTATCATCTGCCTGGAACCCCCCCTTTATCAGATTGCTGGGTCCGCCTCTGATATGACTCATGAAATTGTACATATTGAGTGTTTTATCATGGGACAATACATGTGTCAATGTATACAGTTCTGAACGTGCTTATGTAGTGAACGAGTGTATCTCAAACAATGTATTATAGATCTGTTATGTTTTATTACAGACAATTGTGACTGGGTTACCCACAAATGCTGGGTATTCCCTCCACATTGCTGGAGTGACCAAAAGCCTACATTCGAACATGCACTACATCGGGGAATTCTCTAAACCCTGGACATTCATCTTATCTGGTAAGGAAGACTCTTTGTAGCCTGTTTAAATCTGTAGTTTAACTTCTGTACCTGCAGACCATCTAGTACCCAGAACACTGATATCAACATAGTCAGTATATTAGTGCCATTATATCATGTACATATTCATCATTATATAATAAGATTACATAGAAATTAATGGAAATGTTTTTACATAGCACTAGGAAAAAGGTGGGTTTTTTGTTTGTGTCATGCAAACTATGGATGATCTCTCCTTAAATTTGCATTTTGTCCGAATTTGATACTAAAGTCAATAAAACAAAACATAAGTTTGATAAAGAAAAACCAGACCTGTTTCTCTTACAATGAATCATTTGTGCATGTTTTTGCTTGAAAAAGCTTGCAATATTTAGCAGATTCTGGAAATATTCTTTTGCTAACATTTCTGCAGAATAAGGAAATATAGGACTATTGAGTGCAGGTGTCATTTGTCAGTGAAAACCATTGACAGCTTTAACATCTTTCTGAAAATTTACTTTTAAGCTGAATTCTGCCTCAAAATGAAATGATCAGGTTATGTTTGGATGATCCCTGTATTTCTATTCATTGCTGAAACTATCTAATCTATCCAACTTTATAAACCAGTTCCATGTGTTTTCTGTATAGAGTTAACAGAGGATGGTGAGAAAAATATTTTTTATACCTAAAAGGCTTAGTTACATTTCTTTTTGCATGGTATTAAATTAAAACAATGGTTTTCTTTTTATTTGTTCATATATGTACAGTACCTGTACATAACAGGCTTGTTTTTAATGTTGATACATATGGTGAAAATATGGAGATATGTAGTTTAGAGTCACTTTAATCACTGAGAATATGTAAATCTATATTGTGTGTTTGATATTCACTAGTGTAACCCCGTGTTTGGGTGCATTGTGGTAGTACATGTACAATATTTACAATACTGTAACAGTGTATTCACTTTCTCACTGATCTTTAACATTGGGATCATTATAGCAAGTTTTGATTGGGGAGGATAGCTAGTAATGTTGACATCTTGAAAATATTGATAATTATTTCTTAAAATCTGTTTTCTTAGAAGAAAATTGGATAATTTTCCACAGAATCCATCACTTAATCCTAAGGCCCATAAAATTTGCAATTTTTTATTCAATGACATTTGAATCATCAAATTCACAAAATGTGTAGTTAAAGGGATAATAAAACTCAAATCAATACAATTTTTAGTGCCAAAAAGCATTACATACATTTTTCATATCTTACATATTACAATAACAAAAATTAACAATTTTAAGGTTAAAACAAATAACTTATTCCGATATATTATAGTTTTACATCTAAATAAAACCAATCTGGTTTACGTAATTAACTATCGTCATTAATTCCGAAGATGCTTCGTCGTGCGCGCGCTGCTGATAACGAAGATTACCGAATATCTGCAAGCATGGAAAATGTGAGTTTTTAAAAGTTTTTTTGAATGAAACATTGTAACAACTGTAATGTAATTAGGCAATATATGTGATACAATAAACATTCAGCGAAGCGGTAAATGAAATTTAATTGCTTAGAAAACAGGTCTTGTGTTTCTCAGCCTTCAAAGGGTCCCAAAACGGGGAAACTGTAAACAAAAACAACACGATAATTTGTCCAGGAAGCATAAATTCAACAAACATTATTCGAAGCGTATATAATGGTTTTAAACGGGGGAATAAATGAAGACTGTGATATAATATTATAAAATATAAGAAAAGGGATATATGCGAGTCATTTGGAACGTGATTGAATTGTTAACAAAAATTACCAACAAAACGACGTTTATTTTCCGTTTTAAAAAAAAAAATCGTGTTTAAAAAAAAAAAAAAAAAAAAATCATGTTAAAATGTAGTTGTCATACACAATGCAGCTATTTAGGCTTCTTTGTAAAGAAATTTTTCTTAGGTATTAAAACTGTATAAATACATGTTCAAGTATGAAATTGGCAGTTCTGTTGCTTCAATATTTAAATTAGAGAATAACATGATTTACATATGTACTATATGTATTTTTTTTACTTACTTTAAAATACATGTAGCCTAACATTTTTATTTGACTTGTGTATTGTCGTTTGTAATTGTATATACATAGCATTTGAGTTTTTATTAGAGGTAAAATTTGTATTTTTTATGTGTAGATGATTTATCATATAATTAACTCTTCTCGGTGTATGTATGTATATTTTGGGAGTGTAATAAACCCTATAAACTGATGTAACAGACAGACATTTAATGTGTCGGTATCAGTGATGCTTTAAAACTTTTATTTGGTAATTTAAAGTTCTTTATTTGATCTCTTCATACGTAACTAGATGAATGTTTGACTTGAGTATGCATGTATTAACAAGTAAAATGGTACACCAAACCATGAATAGTCATGTACTCTGATCATCTCACTAGTCAGGACTGCAGCAGTCAAGGAGGTATTACAGTAAAACACGGATATGATGAACACGCTTATAATGAATTGATGCTTATCAAGTGATTTTCATTCCCCATGACTTTATT
The DNA here is from genome assembly GCA_020458035.1 of Magallana ariakensis. NCBI lineage: Eukaryota > Metazoa > Mollusca > Bivalvia > Ostreida > Ostreidae > Magallana > Magallana ariakensis. The sequence continues at coordinate 22,971,606 of CM035813.1, forward strand.
ACATGTTGTAAACTTGACGGATATAACGAATTACGCTTATAATGAAGTAAAATTGCCTGTCCCTGGGACTTCGTTATAAAGCGGGTTTTACTGAATGTATATGTATGTTCCTGAAAATAATAACATTTCATTAAAAAATACAGCCACTGAGAATATATTTTGACGGTACAATATACATGTAGATAGTACATGTATATACTTATTGAATACATGTACCTAATACATATGTAACAAAAGGCTGAAACTGTTCACTAATTATGAATGGATTCTATTTGGAACAATTTTGTCTAAAAAAAAGTTGTTTAATATCCTCAGTGTTATACTGCTAAGTAATGCACCAGTATTTATATGTCTAAGTAATGCACCAGTATTTATATGTCTAAGTAAAGTGATAGCATTAAATATATATTATGTATAATGACTTCTAGATAAGCAGATTCATACAACACTAACACTGTGAGAAGAACTAAGCAATACAGCCATATTGATACAGAAAGTCAAGTACAGTTGAACTTCGATATCTCGAACACTTATATCTCGAATACAATGGATAATATGTCAAAGTGATTTGTAAGTCCTAATCACTTATGTTTTAAGTATTTTACCCTCAATATCTCGAATACCTCAAAGTTTTTAAACAGTCGAGATAATGAAGTTTGACTGTAGTTACAGTAGTGTTGCTGTGTACATTGGTTTGGTGTACCATAGATTTCATGTCTCTGTGTATTGACACCTGTCTGTTGATTTGACAGTACCCCTCAACAATAGGTCCCGGAGGATATTATCCTTTGCTAACACTTCTTCCACGGCTGTGACTCATGCGTATTATAACGAGCCAGGTGATATAAGCTAACTGATAATCAATTGCTGTTGTCTTTGTCACTTCTGGCTTATTCCGTTTGCTGTTTGTTTGTTTGTTTAGATGACAGAGAAGAGAAATGTGTAAAATCATTCTTATCACATTGGGATTTGGAATTTGTCGTTTTTTTTATGGTACAATGGCATGTAGATTATCACTTAACTCAGATATCCTTTAACAAAAATAACCTGAAATGACATTTTACATATTTTAAAAAAATCAAAATTTTTAGTAAAAAATATCATTCTATACTTTTATAAATGGAATGTCTTTCATGCAAAACTTTAATTTGTGAAATAGTTGAGCATTGTTTGGTTCATAATTTCCTCAAGTATTTGTTAGCAAACAGAGGAATAGCTTTGTAACCTTGCCAAGAGCCTGATCTCTATGAAATATAAGATGATTTTACAGAGCTTGTAATAGCTACTATTTGTTTTGTTATAGTTATCAGTATTCATTCAAGATGATACATATTTTCTGTAGGAATGTCATGATTTTGGTTGCTGTTGATACTTTGGTTCATTTTAATACAGAATGTATTCTTGTTTATAATTTTACAAACTTTTAAGATGCTATGCCCTATTCAGTTCAGATTCAGACTTTATATTTATGACAAAGTTGAATTGATGCTTGCTTCCTACATTTGTTTATTAGAACCATTTTAACAGGGCCTTGGACTTTCAGTAGGATGTAACTATTCTTTAACTCAAAAGCCAGACAAATCTTGTTGATTTCAAAGAGCCATGGCTGAGTGGCCTAAAATGAAATAGACAGGCCTACGTCACATTTCCGTTTGACACAATTACCCTAAGTCCAAGCTCTTGTTAAAATGGTTCTAATAAGAAAAAAAAAATATTTTAAGCTTTATCGTCCTTGCAATATTCGCCTTACCAAAATGTACTTTATGTAATGCTTGAAGAGCTACATTTTAGTGAAGTTTGATTTCTAAAAAAGGATAATCAAATAAGGGCTGTTATGAAATTTGTTAAACGCCCTATTTATTCTCCTTTTTAATCAATGGATTCTTGTGTACTCGTTTTTCCTAAGGCTTCTGTCTATCTTTCTGCTCAATTGACAGTATGTCTGTCTCTCTTTTTCTTTATCTCAGTAGTGTTGAAAAAGTATGTTAAATAGATATTTGAGTCTTTTATAGTACATGTACAAGTGTACTGGTCTGGTTTATATTATGAGAAACTTCTTTCTTACATTTTTACTAATATGGAGTGCCAAATAAAGAAATGTTGTTTCTAGAACTGAAGCAAGTCTTCAATAATGATTGAGTTTTGTGATGTGATTCTTAGCAAATAATGATTTAGGCAGAATAGTAACATCATGCTTTCTTGAAGCAAAGCATACATGTATTTATTAATTTAATTTAAGTTATATAACATGTAACAGTATGGTCATTAAGTCAAAGCTGCCTATGTTTTGTGTCCGCTAGTTGCCATTTTCATGTAATTTCATTTAGTTAACTGCACTGGGTGAATTTGCTTTTAATGAGAACTTCATCATCTCTTTCATCATAAGCTGAACTAATATGAATTATTTATATATGCTTTTTCAAACTGTACAGTAATCAAGTCATTCATTATTATTAACAATCCATCTCTTGCATACCATCATGGTTTTACATGTACATGTACTAACATGTATTTTTCAGAAACGAAAGCAGTGCAGAAAAATTGGGCAGGCAATCAATCGCTTGTCAATTTCACTTCTTTCCCAACACGCCCACCTGAAATTCAGGAACCAATCATGGAAGGTGACTGCGCAACAAATATATAAAATTGGATGTTTTGAAACAACATAGAACTCTTTTTGTTGTGTTTAGGACAACCCCTTTCTTTTTAGTTGTAACAGTATTTTTAGTAGTTTTATGTTATATTTTTTGCATGCTGATTCTTGATTTAAGCAGTTATTTCTCTCTATAATAAAATTCTTTAAAAAGATTGCAGTTTTAAATTTAAATTATACAAAACCAAATAAGTTAAAATATTTTGATATTTCTGGACCTTATTTTATACAGATGCATGCAATTGAAGATTAAAAAAAATAATAATAAAATTATGATATTAAAATTTTATTAGAGAAGTGAATTGATAATTAACATAGCACCTTTCATCAACTCTGTATAGTTTATATGCCTTTATGTCTGTTCAATGCATGCTGTTATCATGTAGTATCAGTCTGTGTTCACCTGCTAGAAATCACATACTTTCACTTTATATTTCACATCCAAGAAATCATGTTATTTCACTTCACTTTCTATTTCACATGCTAAAAATCATGTAGTTTCACTCTGTTATAATCTCACATCTTTTATCAACATTACCTTGTAACCCTGTAAAATACCCCATCACTTCATACTTCTTCTTTTAATTGCCTAGCTAACTTAAGGTTGTTATCTTGATGCTAACTTAAGGTTGTTATCTTGATTATGAAATGAATGTACACTTATAAGTCACTGTTGAGCAACCTGTACACTCAAACCATTGGAATATTCAAGAAAGAAAAAAAGAAATCTTCTTTTGTGACCCTATAGCATGTGTTTATATAACTTAAGTACATTTAATCACATGTATGATTTTTATTAAGAAATCTAAACTATATCCACAGGTTGAATTATAAACTTGTGAGCAGGTTTGTAAAATCATTACAAAGTTCTTATTCAGTTACAGATCTGCATAAACTTGTCGATTTATATACATTTGAATCTTTCAGATCCAACTGCGGTGAACCAGGTGGAATCGGAAGTGGTGAATGCTGGGATAGTGGCTGGAGTTGTCTGTACCATCGTCTTCATTCTCCTGGCTGTTCTGGGCTTCATTGGATGCAGGTAACACGTCTGTGCTAAACTACGGAAAAGTCTGACAGGATAATGATTAAACCAGTTTATCTTTTCTATTTTTCATATAAAATTGAGGTTATTTCAAACACATTTAAGGAAAATTTTGCTATGAAAAAAAGAAGATGTCTTTTCATCTGTCCATTAAATGAAATTAAGTCAGTTATCTAATTAAAATCGTTACCTGTACCAGTATGGCAGTTTTTTTATTATTGACATAATTTAATAAGTTTGAGGATGATTGTATCATTGACCTTTCAATCTCCTTAATTTTTAGCCAGTATTGCTTAACTTTCTTTGTTATGTGGTGTCAGTACTTTGATTTTTTTGAATGCATCACCTGACCTTTGTAGGTCCCTGACCTGTAGGAAGTATTACCAAGCAGCGTACAACTACCTGGCTGTTCCAACAAACAACAACTCTCCCCCGTCTACTGTTATAGTAGTCCCTGACGCTTCAGGTGAGTGTTACTGGAAAAATTGTCAATTGATCAAGTCGTACGACAACTTTGACCACATGTTTCAGATAAAGTGTTTTCAGAGCTTAAGCTTTTTGTATGTACCGGTAGAAAATAAAATTTTCATGAGAAAATCACTTAGCATCTTAATAAAATATTTTGACAATTCTGTCATTGTGAGGAACAGTTGTAATATGGGTTGACTGACATGTAGGTGTAATATTAGCATTGTGTAAATGTTTATGACAGAGGAGAAGTCATTTGGTGCTGTGAAGGAGGACATTGAGAAGAGGTTCCCCACAGTGAAGAAGGAGGACTTCTTACAGCATGTACAGTCCCTGCACGCTGACACCGACGTGGGCTTCTCTCACGAGTTTGATGTAAGTTACTAGGTGTACCAAGATATACTCTCTTATTATGATAGCTATCATGGTGCAAGAGGAGGCAACTCTTTCTTGATTAATTTTACAAAAAAAGTTAAGTCTATGAATTATACCCATTAATCATTAAATTGGAGTTAACCCTCTTCATTTACAGTTAAGACTAAGATTGAATTTGGCAGAATCATAAATTGAAGTGAAGTAAAATGAGTTGATTTGGAGTTAATTGAAAATATTTGCACAAAACGTAAACAGTAACTTTAAACAAAGATTAACAGATTAAAAGATTACCGTAACAGATTTTCTCGCTTTAAACTTGAATGATTTAGTGGGCTTAAATATTGTCTCTCTTCATACTTGCAGGAAATCAATAAGCTCACATCTGTGGCCCTGAAGGCGGATGTAGGGATGTACCCAGAAAACAAACAGAAGAATAGATATGTCAACATTCAAGCATGTAAGAACAGAAAAAAGCAAATCAGTTTACGCTCTATAAAAAGTTTCATAATTGTACTCTGTATATTAAACTAGGACAATAAAACTAAATAAGTAAACTGATATATTTTCATTAATGTTCACAAAATCAATATCGAAATACCCATCACAATTTTTTATCATGTTCATATAAATTTTTTAACCTGTACTTTTGTTATGAATATTTTCAGATGACCACTCAAGAGTTTTACTTCAGCGATCAATGCAAGTCAGACAGAGGCAGTCTGATTATATCAATGCAAACTATATAGATGTAAGGAAACCAGCTTATATAATATACATGTATATGACCTGTCTATAAAATTCTGATTATGACATTTTTTTACGCAGTTTGATAACATGTTTATGATGGAATTACTCGAGAAAGATGTGTGAGAAATCTTATAATCTGAGTACCAATTTCATGAAAACCAACTTCATACCCACATTCAAAAATTGACTCTCAATTTGATATTTGCCTTTTATAGATTATTAAAACATTTGATAACAAAGGAATTGAATTATCTGTAACAGTAATAGTATGAACATCTAACAATTGATTTGTGTTTCAGGGTTATATGAAGCCCAAGGCTTACATAGCAACGCAGGGTCCAATGCCCAACACCTTCGCAGATTTCTGGAGGATGGTCTGGGAACAGAACTCTGTCGTCATAGTGATGATCACCAAACTGGTGGAAAGAACCAGGGTAAGAGAGAAAGGGATGTATTCTGTAAAAAAGGAAAACCTCGAAAGAATGACCATGGTCAAAAACCTTTGATATGCAAAATTAAGATTGTAGTGAAAATCCTATCCAAAAAAACATAACAGTGTATAAAAGCTAAAATCTAAACCAGTGTGAATGGTACATCATGGATCTGAGCGGTAGAATTTGTTCATTTATATACTGTATACAGGGAAATTTTCGCCCCTTTCACCCTCATGGTCAGCAGGCTAATTTAAAGGGACTTGGACACGATTTTAGATAAAAATTTTCTTTTTTATTTTTACATATAAAATGGTTTACTAGCACATTTTGAATGATTAACCAAAATTTGAGTGTTAGAATTCAAGTTATAAGAGAGATACAGAGTTAAGAATTCATTGTTATGTAAACAAAGCACGAGTCTTATATTTGTTTACAAATAGTGTAAAGTATGTAATTACCATTTGTTTGACAAAATGCCTTGTGGAAACAAGGTAAACTTATTCAATGTGTTTATAAATAATATTATCAACAGAAGAAAACAACATTAGATTGAAACTTATACCAATAAAAAACATGTAAACAATTACAAGGCTCGAGCTTTGTTTACAAAACAAAGACTTTCAAACTCTGTATCTTGCTTATAACTCAATTTTTGACTTTCAAATTTTGACAAAGCATTACAAATACCCATATGAATCATTCTAAACATTAAAAATGAAAAAATAAAATTAAAAATTTTGAGCTCAAATCGTGTCTAAGTCCCTTTAAGACTGGGCAAATTCTGATGGCTGAAATTATCTTTTTTAAACACAACTGTGTTTAGGGGAATTTAAAAACCGGGCGAAACTCTTTACAAGTGTAGAAGGGCGAAAATTAAACAGGGCAAGAATAACCCTTTATACAGTAGTGTATTTGGGTCACTTTTCCTGTAGGTTTAAGGTGCACCAGATTGAAGTGGTTGAAGTGTTACTTGAGCTAGAAATTGAAAGAAGAACATAACACAAGGTTTAGAATAGAATAATATGTGATGTACAGTTGATTTCAATGCATGTGTTTTTTCTGTACAGAGGAAGTGTGATCAGTACTGGCCTGAGGACGGGATAGAGACGTACGGCCCCATACAGGTCAAACACGTCAACACATTCTCCCGTGCACACTACACCGTTAGGATATTCTCACTCAAAAACGTCAAACTTAAAAAGGTAAGCAGAGATAGTTAGTGGCTCCATTCATGCATAGCACTGAGGAAGAAAGTACTGTTTCTCCAATGTATTACTTACAGATGTGATATTTTATTTACATGTATACTCATTACTTATTGTAATAAATGAATGTTTTTATTGTTTTGAAACAAACCTTATTCCAAAATCAGCACCGTATTTATTTTCAAAACAAAACAAAAATTTATCATGCTGATACAGTTTAATTAACTTCCTTTCTTTAGAGTAGACAACTTAAGGATATTTGTTTAGCTGAGTATTTTTTATCATGAAGATGTGTTTCGATTTGATTTTGCAGCAGTTTTCAGAGCGAATAGTTCACCAGTTCCATTACACTGAGTGGCCCGACCATGGGGTGCCAGACTTCACTCTCCCTGTCCTAAAGTTTGTACAGAAATCTGCGGCCATGAACCCGATCAGAGCGGGGCCTATTGTAGTACACTGCAGGTAAAACAACTCAAGTGTGAAGCTGTGTTAATGAGCAACTTTTCTTCTAAGTTTAAAGTGGATTACTCTAGTTGATATGTTACTTTAACTAGAAAGTGAAATTGAGATTGAACAGAACATATAGGGTTTAGAATAGAGTGGCCATTTTATGCATAATGTGGTGTCAAACGTATTTTTAACATTTTTTTTACCTTTTTTCATTAATGAATTTCAATGCTCTACTCTGACATTTGCTGATGACACGTTACTTTGCATCACTGAAGTTGTGCATAGTCAGCAATTTGGAAATGTTTAAAAGCTCAATTGCGAAACACTTTTATATGTTGAACATTTTAATCAATCATGCTGATATTTAAGAATAATCAGTAATAATCAGCGAGATTTCTGGCATGACAATGAACCCTTTTGTTTGTCCTTCTTTACAGTGCAGGGGTTGGGAGAACGGGAACCTATATTTTGATTGACAGTATGATTGATCAAATCAAAGACCTGGGTACAATCAATATACCCGCCTTTTTATTAAAAATCCGTCAGCAAAGAAACTTCCTGGTGCAGACTGAGGTAAGAGAAAGAGTCGTGTAATTTTGCAAAAATTTTCTGTTCTCTTGTATTTTATTAAGATATATATCTAGATGATGAAAACTGAAATCTTGATATAGGAAAGTTTAAGCTTGTATTTAATTTTACTTTCAAGCATATGATGTAAAGCTTGTTAATATGTTTTATTATCAACTCCAGCTAAAATATACAAGTCTTAAATGTATGAATTCTAAAGAAGTACATGTATAAAATAACATAATTTACACAGTGCCACTTTGTGTCTGTACCTTTCTGTGATAAATATTCAACAGGACCAGTACATGTTGATCCATGACGCTCTGGCTGAGTACCTGCTGTGTCCCCTCACCGAGATCAAGCAGTCCGATGTCAAGATGTACACGGACAAACTCTCAGAGATACCGCCTGACATCATGCCGTCGCTTCTACAAAACATTTTCCTTGTAAGTGCATTGTACTTTCTTTTTTGTTTACTGAAATCTATTGCAAAGAGCAAGATAGAGAAATTTACATTTATAGGCCAGAGTCTTCATGAAATATGGCTGCTTATTCAACATATACTTGTGTGAACTATATTTCCAAAGATTCTTTCAAAAGGATTTTTTGCATTAATTTAATTCAACTGTAGTCTGATGTAATGAAATGTTTCATTATTTTCATAATTTAGATTGTCACAGCCTACAAACCCAAAGACTCGGACAAATCTCTAGCTCTGGATCCCATTTCACTGGAGAAAAACAGAAACACAGACTTCATTCCTCTCTACCCCAAGCGGGTCAAGCTGCCCTTCCTGCCCGGGGTGGAGGGCTCAGATTACATCAACGCCACCTACTTACAGGTAACACTTTTCTTGAAGGGCTTAATGAATCAATTGAAGATTTTGTTAATATTTCTTTCATACTTGTTTATGATTGAATGGGTGATATGAATCATGGATATTGGCTTGGGAAACTCTCTTATAAAGAAATGACTTGTAAGTGGTTCAGGGTTTGAGTCATGGTCCATTTACATCTATTTTTGATGCCTTCCTTTTTCCTTAATACACATATTTTCAATGTTTTCATTCTTACGTATTGAAATGAATGAATTATACCATTTTCAATTCATTTTTGAGACATGTAATAATTAAAGGCTGTTCACATCTTCTGTTTAATGCACATAAGAGGAGTAATGTCTGCTAAGTTGTAAAATATAAATGAACAAAGTTATTAAGATCAGTTAATTTGGTTGTTATCAGGGTTACAACCACACGGATGAGTTCATCCTGACCCAGCACCCCCTGGAGACGACAGTGGGTGACTTCTGGAGGATGGTGTGGGACAACAACAGCTCCGTCATCGTCCTCCTGTCCAGGGTCGATGACCAGGTGAGCAATGTACTTAGGAGTACCATTCATATTTCTTTGAATCTTAATTAACATATACATTAAATATCACCCCTTAAAAAGAATTGGGGGGCTAGAAGGGAATAGTTGAAATTCTGTCAAAATGCCTGTGATTAATTGAATTTTTTAAGTTTGGATTCTTTGATCTTCAGGACTTTATGAAGTTTTGGCCAGACGAGGCGGATTCTGTAGGAATGGACACGGCCAATTTTAAATTGGTTTTCCAGGAATCGGAGGAAGGAGCCAATTACACTGTTCTCACATTCTTACTGGAATCTACGCAGGTAGGTCAAGGTCATTTAAAGATGACCTTATATCTCTGCTCTTATATCGATGTCCTCTTTTACTTAGAGCTTTCAACTTCTTATTCTCTCCTACATACATGTACATATGAAATTTATATGTAAGATACATGTATCTATTGATACCTTTTTTCTGTTTTTTTTTTATATTCAGTTCTACATGTAGCTTTTATTGTTTAAGTATTAGTTGCTTTGATTGTTTGTTTTGATTGACAGAACCATAGCTGGGTATGATACTAGTTCTATCCTGCTTGTTTCACTGTTTTGGTTTGACTTTTAGCTTGTTTTTGTTCTGTTTGGCATTGTAGCATCATTATCTCATGGGTGATGTGGGTTTTCTTTTCCTGTGCTGTTTTTATTTTGATGTCATCGAGTATTTGATGGCTTAGAAAAAATACACAAGCAGATATCAGTACATGTGTACCTGATATATTATTTAATTTGATAGTTCATGTTGAGGTTTACATGAAAAGTAAAGATAGAATTCACAACATACTGATGTACATGTGTTCATGTAATGTTCATGATCTTGTGGAATGAGAGTCAAAGTATATTAATGTACCAAAGAGTGGAAGTTAATATACATACAAAAGATTGTTTCAAAGTATCAGAAAATGTTGATCTTTTTTTAATTTAAGAATTTATGTTGATTAAGCAAGTTTTCACTGAAACAAAAGTTTATGGACAGTTTATTTCAATATTTAAACTTGCCTGCATCATCCATTTACAATGTGCCTGGGTTCTATGAATATACTGAAATGTGGGAAAAATATTAATGAGGCTGAGTCTTATTATTTCTACCCTAAATATTTTGATGAAATTTCTGACATGTAGTTTTGCTTCTAAATCAGACTTTTTAGATCAAAAATATGTGTATTTACTTCCCTGATTTCCTAGGGGGTCGTCTCGAAAGTTATCAATTTTTACTATGGGGCCTTATGGGAATTTGTTAAAAAAGCACTAAATTTTCACATTTTCTCCATATTTTTTGCATTTCTGACCAAGGGATTTCTTTTACTCTCAAATATATGAAAACAATTGTAAAAATTCACCAATAATGACATTTTAAAAAAAGTTAACCTCAGGGATAATATAAAAAAAAAAAAACTTTTTTCCCACAAAAATTGGCATTTTGCGGTATACTGTAGTTTCATTAATATTCAAGGGTATCTATTTTCGTGGATAAAGTGGAAATTGCAGTTTCAAGGATACGTAAATTCGTGGCCAATGACCCTATCAATACAAACTGATAGTAAAAATTGCACTTCAATGAACATTAAATTTTAAATTAGTGGATTAAGTTAACAACGAAATCCACGAAAATTGGTATTCAACGAATATTGATGAAACCACAGTATATCATGTATATGGGCTTATAAAATTAATTTTTAACAAAATAACACTTTTATAAGCTAATATGTTTTTCTTAATGCTCTGCGAATAGATTTTTTTTTTTTAATTCCATCGCCACCTTGAATACTGGAGCAAATCAATGACATACTTTTTTTTTTAGCTTTCTGCAACTTTTACGCATACTTGTAGTTAATAATACCAGGAAACGATGACGCATAAGCGCCATTTTAACATTTTACCATGTCAAAGTCATAAAATCACTATTTCTCAACTGATTAAAGTTCCAAATAATATTAGTTTTGTATAAAACCATTATGATAATAAAAAAGAAAGTTAAAACTTTGCACCCAAGGCTGCATGAAAATAAAAAGATGTGCAAAGTCTTGTGCACTCAAACTGTTCTTGGAATTGTTTAAAGTCACTCCCTATAATTAAAAACTCTGCTAGGGTATTCCACGTAGTTCTTGTTCAAGTATTTTACAATTTCAACAATTGTTTAGTCATGTAAATTTGTGAATCTGTATTTGTAATCTTATGTATACTCATGTGTACATTAAGTAGCTTCCTTTTATATAGGTAGTCTTATGCTCATATAAGTTAATGCAGTATGGACCTCTGTATGTTGATTTACATTTGTAGTCCTTGCTGTGCTTGTTTTAACCTTAGTTGAAGGTTTGTAGCAGGGTTAAAGGTGATTAACATTCATATGATTTTCATTATGATTTTACAGTTATAGTTTATGTTTAATTAAGATGTCATGTAGTACAATGATAATAATAATACATGTACTGTATAAACATGTAAAACAGTATATGTCACAAGGATATACCTTAGGCAGATTTACATCTCTATCTTACAGAAGAACATTATAACATGCTTTATTTTAATTTTCAAACACAATGTATTTGGAGTATTTATCCATCTTTGCTGAAGCATTATCGCTAATGAATATAATTTTTTTAATATTTAGTTACACAAATCTGCATTATACATGTAGCATGTAACAAATTCAAATCAGCATCTATTTTCATTTTGCTTTCACTTAGGATGATTATGTGCTGGTGACCCGGATAATTTCCTGCCCTGACTGGCCCCCTGCTGACATGCCCCAGTTCAAAGCATTTGACCTTGTGGAGCGGGTCAAGGAGCTGCAGGCCCAGAAAGATGGTGGTCCCATCATTGTAGTGGACAGGTAAAGATACATGGTGATTTCTGTAGGCTCAGGTTACAGGGATCATAAAAAGCATTGATCAAACAATGTATTTCCAACAATGGAGAGAGAGAGAGAGAGAGAGAGAGAGAGAGAGAGAGAGAGAGAAGAGGGAGGGAGGAGGGAGAGAGAGATGGATGGATGGAGAGAGGGATGAACGGATGGGTGGATGGACAGAATGAGGAGAGAGCAAAACACTGATCTTGTATTTGTCAAAGAAGGAGTTAATTTATTTTCAATCCCTTTTCATAATGAACACTAAATGACAATATAGTATATAAGCCAAACTGTTTAAATTAGTTTAGGCACATCTGTATGAGTATTTTTTTGATTTCATGTTATATGCTGTCTAGGTAGACCTCTAGCACTGTTCTGTTTAATGTTGACAGGTTTGGAGGGGTGGAGGGGGCGCGGTTCTGTATCTTGTCCTCACTGTTGGACCAGCTGAACCACGACAAGACAATCGACGTGTACCACCTGTGTAAACTGTACCACAAGAAGCGCCCAGGGATCATCGGCAGTCCGGAGGACTACCTTTACATCTTCCTGGCCATGAACAGCTACATCCAAGAACAGTTCGAAAGAGAGACGGCTTCTCTGTCACACCACCTTCACCTGCGATCTTCTTCCGCCAAGAAAAACGGCACTCTGCCCCGTAGTCCGAATCTCCAGGCCCGAGTGGAGACCACAATCTGATAACAGGGTGGTTCTCTCTGTGCGGTGCAGAATTGCCATGGAAATGAGTTGTGAAATGACCTATTGGGTAGTCCAACCTCTTTAATTCTATGTGTCATAATCATAGGCTTCCCAGTATCTACTGAGGATAATTCCTGACATCTAGCTCATTTGATCAAGGATGCTTTTGTAGTATGTGTCTATGAAGTTAGATTCTAAGATCCCATGATAGATCAATCATACTGTAGCTAATGTGTTTGTTTAAAACAATGTGCAAAATGTGCCAACATCATCAATGGATTGTGAGCTCATCTTCGAAAATGGCAAGACGATACGATACTGCGGAGGACTTGTATGGGAACATGAATCATTTTTACCATAAAACCCATTCTCTGATACTGGTGCGTTGAGATTGCTGGAGAAAAAAGGAGAGAGGATCTAAAAGTTTCTCTCAAGGACACAGGATTTCCACTTGACCTGTTCAACAAATGAAGGTCAAGGGCTGTGACTGATACATGTATTTTTAACTTATATATTGAAAGGTTGTGTGAATACAGGGACTTGTTTAGACTACAAGAGGTGTTGTAACTTGGCTGACGTTTAGTTGGTTGTTGTGATGGTCCGTTGGTGTTTCTGTTGATTTTGTTTTTATATACTTTAACAATTGGTGATATTACTGCCACTCAGCTAAAAAGGTGGCTAATCTGAGTATATTTTTTTTTCTCCTCAATACATTGTAAACTGGAACTTTGTAGAGACACAAAATGAATATCAGCTATCAAGATGGTCTAAGTGTTTAGGACTATTTTGTAGAAATCAGAATAAACTGAAATGTTATCAATTCTCAAATCTAGGAAAAACTAGGAAAAGTTAATTGCTAGGAATATCTTGTAGACTTACTCATAATGTCTCAGGTATTTTCATTTTGGGTAAAGAAGGACCAGTATATTCAGAATTCTCAACAGACACTAAGATTGGTAGGGAATTTGAAATGATTTTGGAGTATATTAGTATATATAATTTACACGGTTTTAATGATGGCTGAGGTTGTATTTTATATCTATAACATTTTATCATTTACATTTACTGTTCAATATAAACTGTGTATCTCTTGCTGCTGTGTATGTACATGTATCAGAGCTTGCATGTAATGCTGCAAGATTGATTATGCTCTGCCAGTTGTATTTTGATATCACCCCCTATTAGTGACTATACTCTGCCAGTTGTATTTTGATATCACCCTCCTTATCAGTTTGGGCCTTTGTGCCACTAATGTGTTCCAAAGCATCTGTAAAAGTTGTGTGTAGAATACACTCCATTGTCATCTAGTCTGTGTGCGAGTGAGCCATGCTGGTAGTGTATACAGAGAGAAGTTTTAAGAATGATTTTAATTAATATTTTAAAGAAAAAAACAAACAAGTATAAAATTCATAGGAACAATTTGATTTTAGAATCACCAGTTGTGCTTCAAAAGTGCATTATTAATGATATATGATACACCAAAGATAGGTTGTTGTTTAATTTTTCTGTTTTACATAAGTAAAAATTTTTTAAGGCAGTTACAGCTTAAGAAAGGGGAACGAAATGTGTATGAAGTGATTTTTGTTGTGAATGTGGACCTATTAAGCCCTTGTTCAGATTTTCTGTTGGGTGTTAAGGTTGTGGCGTGCCAAATTTGTAGATCTCGTAGCTACGCTTTTCTGTCTTTTATATACAGCTTATTTTAGTTTATATGCAGAGAGAGCTCTGTACCTGTCCCCATTTTATTACTTTGCTACAAAAGCTATGCTTAAAAAATTGTAGCCAGTTATATTAAATGTTGCCTACTTTTTACCTATGAATAGTCAAGGTTGTAATTACTGTTGTTCATAAAGTTGTATGTGTACTGTGATTTAAATATGCCCCATTTTTATTTCCAAATACTGATCAATAATTAATTGCATGTATTGTTTGTAACGTACGGTACCAGGTTATACAGTGGCATTAGACTGTTGAGCAGAAAAATTGCCTTGTGAAGGCTGGGTAATGGCCACTTTCCCAGCTACTCCTTCAACTGGGTAATATATATTTATATTTATTTTTCAATGAAGACACAACAAATGAACCATTTTTCTTTCACAGAGTTGGGTACTACTTTGAAATTGGGAAATTCTAAATCAATGATATTTCTGTAATGAGTAATCTGATAAAAGTATGTATAGGCTAGCACGTTTAGCAAACTGTAATAGAATTTCTGAAAAATTAAGAATACCAGTGTTTGTTTCCTGTAATTAAAATAACTATCAACCTTTAAAATACATGAAGGGTATTTTTTTTTTAAATTGAAGATATATTTTTTTCATGTATTTTTTCATTGTAACTGATGCTACCTACATTTAATCAGTATTTACCATATAGTTCAACGGAGAAAAGTTAGATTCACATGTGGAGTATGTCCATGATAAGATACATGTACATGTGTAGATAATTCTGTATACATATGAGTACCAACTCCACACAAGAGTTAACAAAACAAAAAAATTCAAATACTGTGTACCAGACTTATAACTTCAAGAAAAGCTTCAGAGGGAACTATGTTGGGATTGGTCAAGGGAGGGGGGATAGAGAGACTAGTCATTAAACGTTTAGTGGAAGTAGGAATGAATTTTAATTTGTAATCTTCACGTAATTTATATTTTATTTAAAACCTGTGTACACTAGTGTATGGTTTGTAGCGTAGAATTGCACTGAGTGGCAGCGGGTTTAGTGTTAGTGTTAGTGTCCAGTAGAACCAGCCACTACAAAGATACGTGAACTCAGTATGTTCTACATGTTATATTGTATAACTCACCAATAGTATAAGAACAGACGCACATTATCACTCAAGTAGGAGAGTACTACAGGAATTTCTGCAAATTACCTCATTGATAAAAAGATGTACAAAAGTTCTGTAGTTATTTCTACAGTTAGTTATATGGAAAAAAAGGGATGGGGGTTTTTTTGGGTAGGGGGTGGGGCTTAGCAATGACTAATACACATTGGAATATTTTTGTGACATAAACAAGGAATCAAATTTAGCCTATGTTCTGTGTGTGGGTAGTGTGTACAGAACCTTGGTAATTTGACATTTGTATCAAGCAGCTATCTTTATATTTATGCACTTTGTTGTTTTTATCCAGATTTGAATATCCCATTTATTGAATTATTTAAGGAATATGTTTGCCTTGTTATCGTCCCTGTATGTTTCAAGTGATAGCATCATCATGTCGCAAATCCAAATATGTGTTACTGCAAATCAAAAATGGATGTTAACTAGGGATATTTTTCTCCCTTATGTTTTGTGTACATTTTCTTTTTTATACATGGTTTTCATATCAAATTTTGAGGTTTTTGGAGGAATGGTGGTTTTTTTTTTTCAAATTTCATCCGTGATTAATCTAATTTCCATGTATTTCTATACTAAACTTAAAAAATACAGTCCATATTTTGTTCTTTCATCAACTTATTTCATTTTTTTTTTTTGTTCTATCCAGCATTCTTTGTAAGATAGAATTTTCAACACTATTAGATCCATGTCCATGTTTTGTGGCGACTGTTCTCGGTGCTTGAGCACTCTGTAGAATTCTTACTCATGTTGACAACAGGGTTTATCAAGGCTTTCTGTTTGGCTCCTTGCCAGGTTGTCACTGTATGTTGTCTTTGTTGTCTGTTTCAGCTACATGTTGTGTCATTTTGAGCCAACTATTGATATGAGTGACAAACTTCCCCTCTACCCATCTGATTCATTTGTGGTCATTATTTTGAAACAAAAAAACCCATTGTATGATTTTTGTATTTGCATTATGCATAACCTTTTTATAATAATTATTAATATTAAAAGAACCATAATATTATTGAATAATTGGATTTTGTTATTTTTTTCCTTAATAAACTATTTGCTGCAGGTCTGTAGCTCCCGGTCTGAAAAAATCAAATTTTTTAAACCAGGAGCCACAGACTTGCAATATACTTGGATCCTCATGCTTCCGTATTATAATGCGTATTTAAGGGATTCATTTCATATGGTGACAGACAATCCAGGCCCCCCCCCCCCCGCCTGGACTTTTTAAAAAAGTAACTTGCCATGTATGTATGGAAGAATTGGCTGTTATTTGTGTTCAACATACTGATGGAAAAAACTAAAATGTATGTAAATTTTACTTATTATTAGGTAATTGATGCAGGTTTTATAAAATGTTGCAATGTGGGGTACTTTCATACAAGCATGAATCCCTTAAATACGCATTATAAGCCGACTTTTGCGTAAAAACTACAATAACAAAACTCTTTATTTTTTAACCATATGTAATATACACCAACTCTAGTATATTTGCATTTATTAAGAAAATCAACCATATGGTTCTTTTTAGAGATCACTCAAAATAAAGGTACATTTACTGTAGAAATATATAGGAAAATGCCATTTTCCGCACTTCGAAGCAAATTATAAAATATACTACAATAGTTTTTCTCAAACTGCACTATGTGATTAGTAATATCATTTTGTATCTTATCTGTTAAAAACTACTAAACTCTACCGTCTGGTTTTTAACGGGGATCATCTTAAGATATCAGAAAGCACCCAATTTTGCTATATATTTGGAGCATTGCAAATGTAGATTGCGTACTATGACAAGTAAGTCATGGATAACTGCGATTCCTGTATATTACGTAATATTTGTTTTAATGCAAAGTGACAGAATGAACTATGTAACCTGACAGTGAATTTTGTTAGCACAGCCAAATTAAATTACACAGCAGTTATAATTGTCCTAACGATGTTATGCAGCCAATTTTTTAAGTGCTGCATGCGGGCACAGAAAAATAAAAATAAAGAATCTATAAACAAGTTGTCATCAAGTTTCATATTTGGCGACTCTGTGTAGTTAGTCATGTATTGCATATTTTATATAACCTTTGCAACCTTTGAAAACCATGTACTCGTGTACTAGCGAAAAAAAGAAACTGTGCATTGTTTAATATATGAAAAAACATTTAAAAATTACAATGAACAAATTTTATTTTTTGTAATACTGTTAACACATGTTTTCGTAACAACATCTCATAACACATTAATGTCAACGTCGAATAACGTCAATTTCAGCACACTCGAAAGTCACTGTTATTTGAAATTGAATTAACAAAATTAATAACGCGTGTGACCACCATTTGCGTTCACGCATGCTTGACAGCGACGCCTCATTGATGCCACTAAAGTGTTCAGAAATGCTTGAGGGATGTTGTTCCAGATGTTGGTTAAAGCCTGGCCTAAATCAGCCAATGTCACTGGCTGATTTGGTAAACGGCGTAAACGTCTTTCCATTTCATCCCAGGCGTGCTCGATGGACGACAAATCGGGGGAAACAGCTAGCCAAGGCAAGACATCGACATTCTGTTTAACAAACAAGTCCCTGACTACACGTGCAACGTGTGGCCTTGCGTTGTCTTGCTGCAGAGTGATGTGATTTTGATGTCTCTGTATGAAGGGTATCACATGACGCTGAATATTTCATCTCGATAGCGTACGCCGGTGAGATTTCCATTGACAATTTGTAGAGGGGTCCTTCCACGTGCTGATATTCCACCCCACACCATAACGCTACCTCCACCAAATTGTCGACGTTGCACAACACAGGCGTCCTGGTAACGCTCCCCAACGCGACGATACACCCTACAACGGCCGTCACTGCTATCCAAATGAAATCTGGATTCATCAGTGAACAGAATATTGGCCCAGTCCTGTATTCTGAATCGCAGATGTCGTGTGCACCACGCTAGTCTGGCGATACGATGACGTTGAAGCAGTACTGGGCGCACCGCTGGACGTCTTGGTCTGATGTTTTTCTCGCGCAGACGATTACGCACAGTTCTTGGACTAATTGGTCGAAGCCTTGGCTGTCTGGAAACGATTTCTCAGATGCACAAGTCTAATGTGGTTGTCCTGTTGACGTGACGTCACACGAGGTCGCCCAGAGCGCGGTCGATCCTGGGTGTTGCCAGATTGTTGAAAACGTCTCCATAATGACTGGATGGTGTTCCCATGAACTCCAAAGTGTCTTGCTACAGTATTTTGTGCCATTCCAGCTTGCAGCATCCCAACAGCACGATTACGTTGGTTTTCGTTGAGTCGTGGCATGACATAGGGGTAAATTTTGTTGAAACTAAAGTGATTTCCTTAACAAAAAAAGTTTAAACAAATCCTTTACAGTTCTTATTCCAAACAGTATTGGCCCGTAAAACTCGTGCGTACAAATTCTTCAATAAACAACAGGTGCTCACTAACCATGAAAAAGTCCGTGCACCCGGACGGTTACCATCCGATATTGTCAAAAACAATACCATTATCGATTGTTTAAATTTTATAAATACAAACAATAGATATAGAAAAATTATACTAAATTTTATAATGCACAGTTTCTTTTTTCCGCTAGTATATATATGACCTTTTAATAATGCACGTAAGCCATGTCTCATATCAATGAGGGAGGCTCCGAACCCGCATCCCTAGATTCTATGATGGTCAGTTTTGACAGATTTGTTACTGTATTTAGAATGAAAATTATATACATTGAAATATAAGCCCTAAATGTTCACTTACGATCATCACAGGTGGACAGAACCAATCAAAACTGTCGGTCATAGTGAAAAGGTATATAAACCCCTGTAAAATGATGTCAGACGGATTCTCGATTTAGACTGCTATTATATATTGAGATCAGTTGTAGAATTGAGACTTGTGGTGTTATAATTGCGTGTATAACTTTATTATAAAAACTATACGATCACGCATTGAATGAAACTGCTTTGTGAAAATGCTTTGACCTCAGTGGTTTCTTCAACTGGAGAATATACTCTTTCTTGGTGCCTTGACCAGGATCTCTGCGGAATATTAGGAAAAGACAGAACCCAAAACAATTAAGATGGCATTATTGATGGATGGATTATTGGACAACGAGTTCCTGGAATTAGAGAATGTGCCCCTAGAGAGCTTCACGTTAGAGTGAGATGGGGAAAAATTAATGACAACGATTTTGGACATGTATAATTATGGTATGGGTATGGAGGAAGAGGAGAACCCCTTTGAAGTAGTTTTGACTCTGACAGGAAGGATTACAATCATAAGTACTCTGTTGAAGAGCACAACTCGTAACCGAATGTAGATGTAAATAATATTAAATATGTTTTGCTTTTGTATATATACCGTATCGTATGCTTATAAATAGGGATATAGGATGCCTCTTAATCATCTATGGACGATTCTGACGTCTTGCATTTCTTGCAGCAATGGCAACGTCCAGCGATGTCGATGAGAAGAGAAGAGCAGCTGGAAACCATTGATGAATTTGAATAAAGAACTTTGAGAGTTAATTTACTATATACCCTTTTCAGAACTACATTGATAAAATAGACACATATGCACTCTTTGAGACCAAAAAAACACAAGATATCCAGAAATAAGAAAAATTAAAATTCCCGATAAACTAAACGACATTAAAGTCTTCCCTATGAACGCGCTATTGGCCGAATTGCCAGTAACTTATCTTCGACCCATGGCATCATCATCCTATGTGGGAAGTACCTGGTTTTATGTGGTTTTTATTTTGGCAGTAACAATAACGCTAGGACTTTGTATTAAGAAACTCAAAATTATTAAAAAGTTGGGAGGTATATGCTGTGGTGGTTACCGGTCAGGTTGTCGAAAAAGGGGTAGCGATGGAGATGAGAAAGATTCCTCTAAGGATGTTTCGTACTGTTGTGTGAATCTAGAGAAACGGACCTCTAGTGAAACAAATGAACTTAAACCCACAGTGAAAGATCAGTTGTAGAATTGAGACTTATGCTGTTAGATTTGAGTTAATAACTTTATTATAAAAAGTATACGATCACGCATTGAATAACACTGCTTTGTGAAAATACTTTGACCTTAGTAGTTTCTTCAACTGAATGTCAAGGTGATTTAGGCCGATAGCCTTACAATTGGTACAATGAATTCAAAAATTAAGAAAAATAACCCCGAGGATAGCATATAACTCTGAATGTAGAATGTTCAAGGCGTACGCCTATTACTTTTTCTCTGATGCCATTTCTTATATTGTACTCCAATACAAAAGCTTCATTTTTTTTCATCATGACGTCATGAAAGCACAATGGAAACGCTCACCTACCAAACAACGGAAAAATCATTTAAAAGATAAGATTTTCTTTTAAAAATCCATATATTATTTTCTGAATTTTGTTTATTGTGTTCAATTTCATAAATGGTATCGCACAATTTATTATAGATAGATATAAAAACACTGTATTTTACTAGACTGCGTAAAAACATGAGCAATGAAAAACTAAAGTCGGCCACCTTAAAGAGGCATGGTCACAATTTGAGCTGACCAAATTTAAGGAGAGGCTACATTGGAAACAAATTACTCATCGGATCGGCCTTAAGATTTTAAACATGATATTTTTGCTGATAACTATTATTCAGTACAGAAAAAATTGAAATGTGAATATTTTTCTATAACTTAATTCTCAGTTCGCCTAGAAGTAGTAAGTGGTATGACTAAAACTGATTGAAAACTGTCCATAACCATGCCAAGACCATGGTATCCTCTTAACTAAAAAAAATTCTAATTTTCACCCAAATTTTGAATGTCAGTTGTTGTGCTATTAGCGAGTCACATAGCTCACGATCCTTTGTTTATGGAGTCAAGGATTGTGCTATGTTTTTGTTTACATTCATTTGGTTAAATCTACTGGATACTGCTTTCAGCAGATTTTTCTCTATTTGATGTGCTAGTTTGGTATGAAACAAACAAACAAACAAACAAACAAACAAACAGTTTCTAGTGGTTGTCACATTCAATGTATAGTCTCAAACCACTTTTTCCTATTCAGTGTAAACAGTAAGCAAAAAAAAAAAAAAAAAAAAAGGACGGTGTTTGTTTACTAAACAAAGAATTGTGAGCCAAGTATCTCTATCATTTGATTGATCATTAAAAATGCCTCAAATGAAGCATCGTAAACATCAAAAGTGGAAAGCTCAGGGAAAGCTCAGGAAAGGACTCACAGTGACGGCTATCACACCGTAGTCAGAATTGTTGTTCTGTTTCCTTCTGCAAATAAATCCCCCTTTCCGCACAAGTGAATTAAAAAGTTGATAAATAATTATGATACTTTTAATATTTATAATATACATTTATAAATATGATGCATTACATCTTTGAATAAATCATTCGATGGGTTCTTATTCCAAACAGTGACAAAATAATACTACCCTTCATATATACAAAAAAACAAAACAACGTGCTAGAAATACATCAGTAACATATAAAATGAAAAACAATTAACTTCTTTAGGGATTGATGAGAGATCCAACCCATAGAAATCAAATATTATTTGTTCAGAACTTGTAACAACTAGTAAGTTGTTAGAACTTGCGTTCGAACCATTTGTATAATTAACATTATAATTATATATACAATAAAATATGTTCTTATATTCAAGTATAAATTTGACAACAAATAAATTGATGATTAATCATGCTACTCAAAGTGAAAACATGATGGTTTTTTTAAAACAAGTCTTTGTGCACGATCATTATGCTAGCTGGTTTGGTTCACGGTAGAACCCCTCCTTCTCTCTGTAGACATCCTCCCAACATCCGGTTTTCTTTCCAGTAGCAGACTCCGAAAATATCTGGTAAACAGAACCCGTATTTGGCGTAGCAGTCGTTAGTGTTGTAAGACCCTGGCCAAATACAGGTCTGATCCGGATTCAGTGATTGGGGGAAGTCACAAGTCTCTCCACGGCAATGGTGAATCTGCAAAACAAAAGGAAACAGTGTTGTACATGAACATATAACATTTAAACCCCAAGAGTGAGTGACATGTAATTACACTTTTAAGTACTAGTAATAGCTAGTACTAGCAATGTAATTTAAATGAGGGTAAATAGATATTCTTTGAATCATTGTACCAACGTACATGTATATGTATGTGTGAAATACTGAATATGACGTATATTGTTGTTCTAAATAATATGATGAGACCTTACACAAATTACTCTGAATCAAATAATCAACATCAAGTCCTTCCCCGGTTGGCCGAGGGAAAGGGGTTTGGGTGGGTGCATGTTGAACTGTATCTTACATGCGCAAATTCAGAAAAAAAATCCAGAGGAGGGGGGTCCGAGGGCCAATTGTGTTTGACGGGAGGTCCGAGGCCTATTTTGAGCTATTTTTAGTAGATTTTACTACATGATACTAGTAAGTTTGAGCTTTCAGGAGGGAGGAAGGGGGGGGGGTTACACCCCCCCCTCTAGATCCGTGCATGACTTACCGTGCAGTTACAGCCCCGCTCGTACATGTACCGGATCCCCCGTCTCTGGTGGGGCTCTAGGGTCAGGTACTCGGGGTTCCACTGACAATTATTGGTGAAGAACTCGCCCTCACTGACAAACCCTAATCAACAAAAATATCACGTTATCATTAACCAGTCGATCAAAGAAAGAAAGGCGACCAAATATGGCAAATCTCAACCAAATACTGTATATAGAAATTTTCGCCTCGTCTTTTTTCGCCCTTCTACACTTGCAAACGGTTTCGCCCTGTCTTGAATTCGCACAGACAATTGGAATATACATACTCTTTCAAAAACACATCAGTTTAAAAATTGATTTGATTTTGTCCAGTTTAAAGTTCGCCCTATGAAAAGGAGGGCGAAAATAATACAGGGGCAAATATTTCCCTGTATACAGTGCAAGAGCTTGATCGTGGCGAAATGATTCTAACTATATTTCTAATACCTGAAATGACGTATTCTTTGTTGAGTGTGAATGTTTCCCCACAGTTCCACGGAGTACCTGATGTCTTGATGACCAGAGTGTCGCTAGAACCCAGCAGAGATGACCCCTGTACGCAGAGAAATCAAACATTTAGTACCGACATACATTTAATTACTTAGAGACTGGGTGGTCAACAACTTAACCACCAGATTTGCTTAAAATTTTACAAATCATACTTTTGACCATAAACTATTATTTAATAAAAAAAATCTAAATATTTTAAGCTATAAACTTTGAAAATATTTTTATATATTTATACATAACTCTTCATCTGAAGGAGATAGATATGGTCTAAAATTGTCAAGATCATCTATCCCTCTTAATTGTTATAAATCAAATGATGTCTCTGGTTTTAAACAATAATATACAAAACAGTACATTACCGCATAATGACTAGTGAAAAATCAACTAAAATTTTCAAAAAATTCGTTTATGATAAATTCCATTTATTGTTCTGATCAGAGTTCAAGAATTCAGGAGAAATTGAAGCCAGTGAGAAAAAGGCAACCTTTACAAGATAAAGAACGTTAAGTTAACGAGAAGACGTATATGTGACTATACTATATATGTACCTTGAAAACGTCTCTCTTCTTGAATTGCACGGTGTAGTTTTTCTGCAGTGGGAATGGGTTACCCAGTGACTCGTCCTCAAACTTCAATTCTTCTTTTACTATAGTCGCTTTGATAACTAAAACATAGATGGCAAACCCTTATACATTGTACATACAGAAATGAAAGGAAATGGCAAGGCATTTTAAATTTCAGCGGGGGACACGTCGTTTCATCTCTTAAGAGAATATTGGAACATGGTAAATGTTATATGATATATAAAGGAGGTATATGGTATGCGGTGGTCAGAGCTATTTTTGCCTAGTGTTGTTCTTTTAAAAAAATATTGTGTTTGAAATTTTCCCAAATACTGTTGGGCTGAAAGAGATATGTATTAAGGTAACATATCAAATAAGCCCCCATTAAGTTTTTTTTTTTTTTTTTAATTTGCTATTGACAATAAGGACGAATTTGGCAAAATGAAATGAAGCGATGAAATGTCTGTCAGACCAATACAATGTAAATGGATTTTATAAAACATTTCACAATAACTGGTCGTGTTTCTCTGTTCAACTGATGAGAGGAAGACACTCGAAAAGGAATATGCGTCATCAACAAGACTTCAAACTTAACGACAATTACATGTTACATGTAATATGGAGATTAAACACACACACAACATAACTGTACGAAAATTAATAGTCATCAAAATAAGAGAATTGAGCGTTATAAATGATGAGTTTAAATTAAATTGTGTGCGCGCACAGTTAACCCTACATGTATAAATTTATTGGTTAATATATCTATTGGAAAAAAGCAAAAAAAAAAAAAAAAAGAACTGTATACTCACCGAAATCAGCCGAGCAGAATTTGTTCTGTGGATGAGGGAAATCACACATACAGCTGTGAGCGGACCTCACACAGAGAACGGTCAAAACCACGAATAGAAGGAAGATATACTGCTCCATCTTCTCCTGGGCGTAATGGCAGTCGAATAGGCTTACTTTGTGAACGTCACACTTTATGTTCTAGAGCGCTTTAGAGTGTTCGAAACGACCAAAAGATAAGAATACCAAAGAGCAATGAAACGAACTTGTTGGTACTGACTAATTACCGACAAGGTCCTACTCGTCCTATATAGCAGAACGTCTGGCTGTGGAATTTGGATGTCAACAATAATTATATACACGGCCCTCCTACTCAAGAGTTCCGTTCTCACACTCTCAAAACACTTAAACAGTTACAACAAATCGTACGATATTAATTTATAGTTAAACTACACCAACTGCAGTTGTTATTATGTAATAATTTTGACGAAGACATGGATTAATTTACGTCAACGACGCTGAGGATATCGTCATAGTTTTACAGGCGTTGTTGCGGTAGCAATGCATACGATGAGGCACTTGTGAATACCACAAATACAGAATGTTGATATATGCATATTTTCGGCGCACTGACAAAACAGAGTGCTTGATGTGCTTTCTTCTCTTCGATACTAGTATACTACAACATTTATATTCCCACGCTATGTAGTTAGTAAATGTATATGACCGGGTATTTTACTGTCTTTTACTGTCTTTTTTCTCTTTTCTCTGTCCATCTCTCATACTTTATATTTAGATGGGGTTCAATAATAAAATTGAATTTAATTGAATTATCAGACGTTGGCGGTCTAAACTAATCCTCATTTTGGAACTTGCTCAGTTGAAAAAAAAACCCGCAAAATATATAAGTAGACAACTTCATACAAAGATTCGTAAGGGTGATAGAAATCACTATGGATCTTAGCTTGAGCTTTCCTATGACATTGACTTTAAAATTTCTTATTTTAAAATGAACTCAATTTCATAGACCCTGTTTAAACTATTTTCATCAAAATTCATATAAATATACTTTTAAGTTTTATCAAATTAATAATTGTTTTGTGACCTTGACCTTTCCTATATATATGATATCAATTTAAAATTTGTTTTGTGACCTTGACCATACCTATATATGAATGATATCAATCTATTACTGTTTTGTGACCTTGTCCTTTCCTATAGTCCTTACATCACTATTCTTCTATACATTTTTAAAAATAATTTTTATAGAACTTTCATCTGTCCAAAATATTTTTGTGGAAATTCGTTTGCAAACAACAGACACATAACAAAAGGAGGAATAGGCCTGGCCAATCAACGTTTTTGCTTACTACCTAAAATCTGTAATATTAAGTTTTCCTTTAATGTTAATATGCTCCCAATAAAGTGGGGGAGGATGTTATTTTGAAGGACAATTTTCAATGTCTAGATTTAAGGAAAATGTATGTTTTTAGAAAAAGTGGGGGAGATGGGGGGGGGGGGGGAGCCGCCTCCCTGATGCGAAGTGCCAGATGAAAAAGATTTGTTACTAGCATGAACAAAGTAACCTATTAGAAAGAGCAATTCACCTACTACTTGAACTGGGCTTCGCCATTTTAGCCAGTGGCGATTTTTTCAAAATTGGGAAAAGAAATTAAACAACTAGAAAGGTCATTACTTTCTTACATTGACCTTCACTAAGACCCTGACCTTATCATTATTTTGCATTAACATTATAGTTTCAAATATAGGAACATGATCACGATTCGGGCTGAAAATGTTCAAACTTTATTTTTTTCATTTTTGATATCTTTATTGGGGGTACATGTATTTCCAGTGATCAACTAAAACTGGGTGTCAGTAATCGAATTATAATCGAGATACTTACATGTAGCTCACAATTCTTTGTTTTGTAAACAAACCTCAGGCCATGTTTTTGTTTACATGTTGTTTGCTGAATAAGAAAAACAGGCTTGAAAGATTGGATGTGACAAACACTTGAAACTGTTTATTTGTTTCAAAGCAACTAGCACAGCAAATTGAAAAAAAATAGCTGAAAACAGTATCCAGTAGATTTAACCAAGTGAACGTAAATAAAAACATGGCGCAATCCTTACTTCCATAAAACACTTTAGGATTGTGTAACTATTCGCTTGTAACTCAACAAATGACATTCAAAATTTGGGTGAGCATTTGAAATATTATAAAAGTTATAGGATTGAATGGTTGTTGTCATTTTTAGACTATTCCGCTAACTTCTTCTAAGCGAAGTGCTATGTTTTCATAAAGATATAGAACAATATATGTGATTCCATCTTAACGCTTGAAAGTCGAAGTGCTTGGGGAATCCTCTGCCTTTTCTCTATAATCTTTTAATGATCTAGTTCCTTCTCGTTCTGTATTTTCTTCTTCGCTTCCCACCTTTTTTTTGTTAAAAAGAACGTTTTTGTTTGTTTGTTTTTGTTTTTAGAGGGGGATTCCTAGAAGCTTTGATTTGATTTTAATGAATGGTAAAACTGTAAATTCTCTATACCTTATGGTGATTGTTTTCATAATTAATTTTTTATGTATTACTAATTCTATCTTATTTATGGGTGATTCGCAACCACCACGAGCAATGGATGTTCGCATGACGTATAAGTATGACGTACCTTTACTCTGGGTTCACTGTGCGTACAATTTTTTAAAGAAATTAATTATTTCTGGTTGTAACACGCTTTTCTGATTGGCCAAAAAATTATTTCATATCGTTTAAAGAATGTTGCATTCGTCATAGTAAGACTAACGTGAAAAACGTATCAATCCACCTGACGTTACGTTTGAATTTTGTATATGTTGATATCATTTTAAAAGTCAAATGATCGTTTTATCTAAATAAATAGCAAAAAATAAAGTTATAAGCAAGGAAATCAATATTTATTTTTTTTATACGATATAAAATGGTTTGGAACAGTTTACGCTTTTTAATAAAGTTTTAACCGCTTCGCGATTTATAAAGCGTAAACTGTCCAAAACCATTTTATATCGAATAAACTAATAAATATATATTTAATTCATATGTTGATGGTGAACATAAACAACTTGCTGTCAACGTAACGCAAGGGACAAGTGAGATCTCCGTACATCATTCGTGCATGTCAAATCGTAAGGTTATCTTACGGGTTCCTTACTTTAGCGCAAAGACAGCATACGTTTTTAGGTCTCGCAAGGAAACTGTGGTGATTGTTGATTGTGCATGTCCAACAGCAACGGGAATCGTAAATCCTTCCAAATCGTAAGATGCGCTTGCGTCCAACAGCAACGAGAATCGTACGTCCTTCTAAATCGTAAGATGCACTTGCGAATGCAAGATTTCAATAAAAATCCGCCCGCAAGCCACCCGTAGAAGCACATGCGACCAGTTGTGACTAAGGCTTAACGGGAATATCCGGTCATTGTGTACACATGTGGACTAAAATGTAAACATTTCTTCAGCTGACTTGTTTATACCAAAAACTGACCAAACCTGTTGTCAAAAGTTAAAAAAAAGCAAGAAATATGAGGTCTTAGGTATTGTTTAATTCTGTATGCAAATTGGTCCACAAGAACAGAACAATGTCTTGTGCACAGCTGCAGATTTAAATTGAAGATTAACAAATATGAAAGGAGGTCATTGCTGTCAACTCTACAACCATTTGTCGAGAAAAAGGTTGAATCTTGCACATTTATGTTGTAGCTTTGTCTCAAAATAGGGTGATATAAGTGATAAAAAGGCATTTTTCTGTTATTGCATGAGTAATTTGCATACAAAACAACATTTAAAATCTCGTATGTATTGCTTTTTTATGTTTTGAAAACAGTATTGGTCAATTTTTGGGCAGAAACAAGCTAGTTTAAGAAATGTTTACATTTCGGCTCTTAAATGTACAAGATGGCCGGACATCCACCTTATTAGAGTTGAACCACGGTAGTAAATAATGCCGAAAACTTATATTACTGAGCGCGTGTCTGTGTTCGAACGCACATATTGGTCGATGTCTGGTTAAGATAATGAGAAAGATATCAATTACTACTCATAGTTTTATTGTATAATAAAAAGGAGGGACGTTACCAAATTAATGCATTTAATCCTTTGTTCGTGTCGTAAAATTTTACATAAAACATGTTATGCTGATTTACAAAAGCTAAATTTGGAGGTTTCGCTTTCCTACCCGCCATCTTTAAACTACCTTGACCAGAGTCTCCCCGCTAGTTCAACCGAGGTTTCATTTTAGTTAGACTAAGTGAGTTCGATCTCATTTTGGCTTAAAATACAAGTTATATGACCATTTCTTCTATCAGAGGGACTTGATTGTTGGAGTGAAATAGTGAAAACGCGATTTGCACTGTATGCACTATATGCACTCTGTCATTACGAAAAAATGCAGTCAGTATGCAGAAAATATGCACATTAACATTTTGAATTCTATATGATATTCATATACGCATGCAGATAAGTGCCTCACCGTATGCATTGGTGGTGTAACAACACATATAAGTTACGTAAATAAATGTATCACGAACTTCGCACCTGTGACGTAAATAGATACATGATTTTGCCTAAAATCATAAAAAATTACGATTTTAATTATACTGCAGCTAATGACGTTTGTGCTGCTGACCCCCCCCCCCTTTAAAAAAAAGAGAGAGAAAAGAAAATATCTGATGATGTGTTGTTCAAGTGGAGAAAACGGAAATCTTGAGTAGAGGGTCAATTTGTATAAAAGAAGCGTTAACATCCGAATTCCTCAGCAGATGTTTTACTATATAACGCGATAAGACGCTAGTCCGGTATAATTGGTAAGTCAGATCAACGTGTTCGTTTTAATGCTATTTCGGTAAAATTGTATTTATTTGAATCTTTGCACTTTTCGAACACCCCTTATTGTGTAGTGTGCTTTTTCAGTGAACATCTCTATATATATAACCCACTTTATATATAGACTCTCTGTACAGGAGAAGATGCAGCAATACAACTTCCTTCTCTTGGTGGTTTTGACCGTTTTCTTTGCGAGGTCCTCTCACAGCTGTATGTGTGATTTCCCACATCCCCAGAACAAATTCTGCTCCGCGGATTTCGGTGAGTACTGTTTCAAAGTAACAGTTGTGTTTATATAATATAACAATTTAAAGGGGAGTTTTTAAATACAACCAAACAGAAAGTGTAATATTCAGGTAATTGTCAATATTCTTAGATTTTACGACATTTTCATCAGTGTGTTAAGGGTCCTTAAAGCTTTGTTAAGCATCAGTCTCACACTTTGAGTAAACGTTGAAGGCTTATGAATCACACAGTTGGTGACACATTAGTGTATATAATAGCCATGTTGTTAATTATTATAATTAATTGTTTACAGAAATCTATCAGTTTGACCATATGGTATAATATTTAACATAACATTATGTTGAAAAAGCCTAAATTAAATAGAGTAAGATTAAATATGCTCTCTTGAAGATATCTATAAGCCTTTGTTGTGTTCTACAGTGATTAAAGCAACGATAGTGATAGAAGATTTAGAGTTTGCAAACAATACGGACGATATTCCATTCCCTTTGATGAAGAAATATACCGTGCAATACAAGAAAACAGATGTCTTTAAGGTAAAGCAATAGACGAAAGTATGTGTGATTTTGTGATTGCCAATGGTTCTCTTTGAATTCTAACACATGTATGTAAATGTATGAACTTGAAATATAATTAGCAGAAAAAACAAATATTCGTAAGCTGATTTGGTGTTTTTCTTTTTTCTTTTATCAAAGAGCATAACAATTCGTTGTCTCCTTGGTTAAAACTGAAAGTTTACATGTCAATGATCTAATTGTTTGATTTCACTGTGTTATAATAGGGGTCATCTCTGCTGGGTTCTAGCGACACTCTGGTCATCAAGACATCTGGTACCCCGTGGAACTGTGGGGAAACATTCACCCTAAACAAAGAATACGTCATTTCAGGTAAAACGATAACCTATTCAATCAAAGGATAGGAAAGCATGATTAAAAAAATTTGATAAAAAGTTTTTATTATTATACAGCCCTGGACAGTGATATACAAACATACTAGTAAATGATCTGTATTAATTTATGTTGATTCTTCGGCGTTTCTATATTTTCCAGTAACCATAAATGACCAACTGTCAATACCTTTGATATAGTTTTGTATTAGCGGTAGTAATAATCATAAGATTTATAAAGTATACTTATCTTACTATTGGCGAATCACAAAATTACCCCCCCCCCCCGCCCCGGCCAAAAAAAAAAATTAGAAGGAGAAAGAAAATAAGTTTTCTCAAAGCGCAATTATAGCCCCCATAATAATTGATTAGTTTACAGAACTGACTTCATTTATTTTATTGATGCACAACATAAGAATGCATAATGATATCAAAGACTATTTTCTGTAATTCAGGGTTTGTCAGTGATGGCGAGTTCTTCACCAACCATTGTCAGTGGAACCCGGAGTACCTCAGTCTGGAACCTCATCAGAGACGGGGACTCCGATATACGTACGGACAGGGATGTACCTGCACGGTAAGACACAGTTCTATTACCCTGCTCGGGTACTAATCATTCGGGGAACGATTTGTCTTTGAATTATTGATTAAATGGTGTTTTATGTCTCCTTCAGAGTTCGAGACTATATCAAGTATGTCGTGACGTCATCATTATTCTACATAAATGGAATCTGCACTAAATTTTTATTAAAACATCGGGTTTGATTTTTGCTTTGTTTTGCAGGTGTATCATTGTCGTGGGAATGCGTGCGATGGCGACTTCCCCCAATCATTGAATCCGGACCAGACCTGTATTTGGCCAGGGTCTTACAACACCAACGACTGCTACGCCAAATACGGGTTCTGTTTACCGGATATTTTCGGAGTCTGCTACTGGAAAGAAAACCGGATGTTGGGAGGATGTCTACAGAGAGAAGGAGGGGTTCTACCGTGAACCAAACTACCAAACACGGATCTAGCATTTATATATATTGCATACAGACTTTATATATATTGCATACAGACTTGCTTTTAAGAATAAAAAACAGTATTAGGCCATCATTAAAAATATCTTTGTTTCCCCTAACCCGACCCTAAATTTTGAAGTTGGGTAGGTAGGTAGGTAAATAATTTTTTTTTCTGCCAGGGCATAATTAAAATTACATTATAAATTAAAAATGGAAAAACAATCAATTCTTTAATTAATTACAAAACTAAAAAAATTTGATCAGTTGTAAAACAAATTGTAATACTTGTACTAATGGAATGTAAAACAAATTTAATATCGAATTCACGATTTGATATTGTTTATCTTAAATTTTAACATGTTTGATTCAATGACTAGATGTGCAAGAATAGATTCATTATCATTTGTATGTTGATGTACATGTTAATCTATATTTAAATATATTTTTAATGATAATGTACATACTTCAAAGTATCAATTAGTTTTTCAAAATTTGGTTTATACAATGTCTAAAAGCATATTAAAACAATAATATTTGACAAACTTAACGTAATGTAATAAATGTAAATGTTTGTTAAGTCATATTTAATGATTCTAGTTACTATAATATCAAGTTTACACAAACTCACTACACTTGCAGACAATATCCTTCTTTGACAAGGAAAAAGGTGTCTGTACAAAGAAATATTAACCGAAATTTGATACAATTTGGCAAAGTTATTAACTAATTACAAGTTACCAACTAATTGTCATATCAACACTAAAAGTAATAAACATCAGTTGTAATTTTCAATGCACAGTAGGCTATATGTTGCAGCACCAGTATTCATATTGTAACCCATAAAAGATAAGACAATTGCAAATTTTTAAGCACAACAGCGGTTAACTGGGGCTATGGAAACGTCTTTTGAATTAAATGATTATCATTTTAATGTATTTGGGGTTAATTTACACGATCTTGAACTCAGAATACAAGGCGACTTCAACTTCTCTTTCGGAGAAAATTCTGGCAAAGTTACCAATCATAAAGCGAATATTCCGCCCATGTTGATGATCAAGGCTAACAAAATGATTGTAAAACGAAAAAAATGTGGGTCTCCTAAAAACGAATTTGGGTAAAATTAAGTTTAAAAAAAAAATCTCTATTCAATGTGGTTAAAAAAAATAATTCAGTCGGCGGGATTTAATTGGGTCGGTCGCGTTAGGGGAAACATAAATAATTTTAATTTTGGCCTTATTGATTACTTAACTGTGTTATATGCAATGCAGTGGTAAAGTGTCGGATCAAAGAAAAGTATACACCTGATTTTTCAATCAAAAAATGTTTGTCCTTTTGCATTTCATTTTTATATTTCAATAAAAAAATATAAACATATACTCAGTATATATTCGTCTGTGTTTTTTTTAGACTTGTATAACTTCGTTACAGCTTAAATATTTTGTCACTTTGATTATTTGAGGTAAAGTTGATGTGGCCTTTATACACGTGTTTTTCTAGTTGTTTAAATGATTTGAAGTCAAGTCAATATTATAGCATGCAAAATTTTAATGTGCCAAAATATCATTTATGTATACTGCAGAAACATAACATGCATCGCCTGTATGACTCACAAGTGTTTGTAGACAGGACCGTGCACTACCTGCCCCCCCCCCACCCACCTTTTTCTCAAAAATTTTTTCACGGTCCTGTCCACAGGCACCTGTGGTATGGTTTATTTCTAGATATTGTCTTGAGTAATAATGAAACGATATCATCTCGAACGAATTGTCGGATACATTTCTCTCAAAATTCGTTTTCAGACTTAAAACATCAAGAGAGTGTGCGAAGAATTGTTGAAGGGTACCAGACTACTCGATCATACTGCTAACCTTCAAAATGAGTTAAACCAGGCAGTAGTCACCCGTTCTATTTGCATAGAGCGTCTTTCTTTTTTCTAGGATTTATCGTATACTACATGCATTTTGGTGCAAGAATTAATTAAAGTAAGTTATGATTATTGGGACTTCAATTTTGTTTTATAAAAGACTGTAACACGCCCGCAAGTCTGTGACCTTGCATGTGAAGTCACATTTGAACTTGTCAGACATGACCAGGTTTTGTAGGAAGTGTAAAGTCATTCAAATCGATCCTTTGTGGTTTTTGGAATGTTTACCAGCAGTTTACCACAGGAAACAATACAAAACACTTGAAACCGAGAGTAACCTTGACATTGGCCTCGTACTATCCATGCACTTGCATGTGAACACTTATAACTTGAGAGGTCTGGATGACCATGCTTTTAAGACCATTATATATTAATATAATATCCTTTAGAAAAAGAGCTTAGTATAAACGTATAAGAAATATTTAAACATGAAAGCTAAAATAATAGGATTTACTATAATAAACAATAGCTTATGCATGGCATATAAAAAATAATATCTAAAATTTTAAGGAAGTTCTGATGGTTAATTTGTTGACCATTCAGACTCCTTGAGGATTAACGTTGAAGAAAAAAAACTTTGATTGTCCGATGGATGAGAATATAAAAATTAACAGTCTATACGCTGTCCCAAGATATCCTGGATTAACATTTTGCTTAATTACTCAATATTTATAAATACCTCAGGGTTTAAACGATGTTCATTCAAAAGTATGATAAATTTCCAAGATTTCTCATTTGAAACGCCCCCGTTAGCTTATCAGGTTTCAATCAATACAAGGCTAAAAATTGTGATGTCTACGGGGATTTTGTATTGCAGTAAGCCCGGATGATAACGTTGAAAAATTGCGCGAGGTATTCCGAGTGATTCCGAATGGAGAAAAGATATAAACATTCCCCATTATAAATCTCCGTAGGAAATCTATTTTTGTTCCTGTGATTGTTTTCGAGTGAAAAATGATAATGTGTCAATGGAAATATCTTGGAAAATTTCCCTTTCATCGAATTTAATTGCACTTCTTTCACATGTATGTTTATTTTTATTAAAAATCGATCAAATGTGCTGCATAAATATCTTGGGACAGACTATAACAACCAATGACCGCTTAGATGAAAAATGTTCGAAACCATTCGTAGAAATCGGTCGTTACAATTCGTGTTCGATTCGAACCCGCTGTAATTGTGTTTATTTATAGCTATTTGGATACCTGTATTATCCATTAACGATCTCAAGATAAATTTATGGCAATGGTTTCGGGTAATGCAGTAATGCAAGTTATTTTAACTTGTCATCATAACTTAAAATGTTTGAACAATTTGTTGGCGGATTTTTAAAAGATTATTCGCCGAGTAACGTACTCGGCGAATAATGGATACTCAAACTTAATGACGTCGAATTATCCACTGGGTAAGTGAATTAAAAAAATCCAGTAATTAATTTTAAAGACAATGAGTTTATTTTTATATTAACAATGAACATTTAGAATGAATCCCTTTTGTGTCAGGCTTAATAAGTATGGGACCGAACTCCCTGGACACCGGTTTGTTAGAAAGCGTCTACACAACATTGATCGTTCAGCATGGCGGTGGAAATAGAGTCAGCAGAGTAAGTTGATATTTAAAGGTTGATTATCCACCATAATATTGCATCCTTATCTATATTGATTGAGAATTATCCGGTCAATGTTGGCCATTGATTGAAAAACTACATTGCAACATGAGTCTTCGAGCTGTTTTTGCATTTTCTGGATGCATACGTATCGTCTATAGTCTGTCCCAAGTTATTGCTTCCATCACTTTTTGATGATTTTTAATAAAAATACATATACCTGTGAAAGAAGTACGGTTGAAACCGATGAAATGTAAAATATCCAAGATATCTTCATTGACAAATTATCCTTTTTCACTCATAAAAGTTTACAGGAACGAAAACAAATTTCTTACGGAGATTTATAATGGGAAATGTTTACATCTTTTCTCCATTCGGAAGTTCTCGGGACACCTCGCGCAATTTTTCAACATTGTCATCCGGGCTTATTAATGGCTGATGCAATGCTAAATCCTCGTAGACTTTCTATTTTGGGATGTGTATTGAAACCTGAAGCGGTAGAAGGGGCGTTTCAAAACAGATAATCTGGACATTTTTCATATTAGTGGATGAACGTAGTTTGAGCACAAAGGTATTTATGATTATCGAAATATCAAGCGAAAAGTGATGGAAGCAAAAACCCGGAACAGAGTATAAGTTTCCTTTTGTCAAGCACCGACTAGAATACATTGAAAGATACTAAAATATCTCAAGACATGGTTATGACGTGTTAAACATGCTTTCAACGAAAATGGGTTAATCATCATTATTGACAAAATAATAATGTGTTATTTTCATGATTGACTAAAATAATGATTTTGTTATTAAATTTCAGTGTCGTTCGACTGATTGAGCAATATCTGAAGGAGAATAACCTCCTGCGAACACTGTCAATTCTACAAGAAGAGACGGGAATCTCATTGAATACTGTAGATTCTGTTGATGGCTTTATCGGTGATATCAACAGTGGACACTGGGACACTGTGCTACAAGCCATACAGACTCTAAAACTCCCAGACAATAAACTCATTGACTTGTATGAACAGGTAAAAAATAGACTCTGGTCATTTGCTGGAATATGGATTTTTGATTTAAAGTCAGTAGATGCTTTTCTCTGTATGAATTGTATCACAATATACTGTCTCTATAATTTAGTAAATTGTGTTTTATAGATAGTGTTGGAGCTGATAGAATTACGAGAGCTGGGAGCAGCCAGGTCACTCCTCAGACAGACAGATCCCATGATTATGTTAAAACACAACCAAAATGACAGATTCTTACATTTAGAGAATATGTTAGCAAGGTCATATTTTGATCCACGAGAGGTAAATTGTTCCTTTCATATTGCATGGAAATGTAAAAAGAAATATGTTTTTAAAATGGTCAGGAGACGAATAATTTTTTTCTTTAATTTCTGTTAAGAATTAAAGATGTATATGGAGAAATAAACACAAAATGTTACTGTTGGTGCTATTGCTTGTGTCGTAAATTTTAAAGTCTGTTTCTTCACTTTAGATTTCTTGAATTGTTTTATAGGCATATCCCGAGGGGCAGACAAAAGAGAAAAGAAGAAATGCTATAGCTCAAGCCTTGGCAGGGGAGGTAAATGTTGTCCCTCCCTCCCGTCTCCTTGCTTTGCTTGGGCAGTCCCTGAAATGGCAGCAGCACCAAGGACTTCTTCCTCCAGGTTAGGCTCAAATCTTATGGAAACAAAAACCTGTAGAAAAATGATTCAGCATTAAATTTAGTGGAGGAAAATAAGCATTGATAAACATTGGTGTTAAAAATTTTTGAACTCCATTAACATTTTACCGTCTATTTTTGAGGGAAGGATAGAATTTACTCTAAGAAAATTGGATACACTGTAGTTGAGTGTAGATATAGGAACACTACTGAATACTTGTAGGTACAACTATTGATGTGTTCAGAGGTAAAGCTGCAGTCAAAGAACAAGAAGAAGAGAAATACCCCACACAACTCAGTAAAACTATAAAGGTAAATGCATGTATATTGGGGAACTGTAACATTGTAAAGATGTAAAGGGAAATCCTTGTGTGAAAACTGTAAAGGTAAACACTTGTGTAAAAGGACTGCAGCTTAATTAATCTGTAAAGGTAAACATTGAATGGTAAACACTGTAGAATACACTGATACATAACCATCGCAATAGTTTAATCAATGAAAGATTCTTTAATGAAGGGAGAAATGCCAATGCTGTTTTGACAGAAAAACAATTGATGTAGGATTGTATAA
This sequence comes from Magallana ariakensis, assembly GCA_020458035.1. Taxonomy (NCBI): domain Eukaryota; kingdom Metazoa; phylum Mollusca; class Bivalvia; order Ostreida; family Ostreidae; genus Magallana; species Magallana ariakensis. Next base: position 23,009,463 of record CM035813.1, read on the forward strand.
AGTAACACATGATGTATACTTGACAAAAAAATATTTCAACATTGAAGACATTATTTTCAGTTTACTTGGAATAGATTTCATTGAAGTCGTAGTCATTTCAACAAGAATTTTTGTTGTTTTTGTCAGTTTGGACAGAAAGCCCACATAGAGTGTGCCCGGTTCTCCCCTGATGGACAGTTCCTGGTGACTGGCTCAGTGGACGGGTTTGTTGAGGTCTGGAATTTCACCACCGGAAAAATCAGGAAAGATCTCCGATATCAAGCACAGGTATGTAGTTGTTTAAAACCCTTGACAATACATGTACATATATATTGTGTTGAAAGTTAATTATAAGAGTGAGGTGAAGGATACAAGAAAAAAAAATCCATTAACTTGTGATGATTTCAGTTTCTTGGTTTTTTTTTTTAATTAAGGACAACTTCATGATGATGGATGATGCTGTGCTGTGTATGTGTTTTAGTAAAGATTCAGAAATGCTGGCCACCGGAGCACAGGATGGAAAAATCAAAGTAAAATGACAACTCTTAAAACTTTGTTAATTAAAAGGAACTATATTTACAATGTTTCCTAGAATTATGTATCATGAATTCATTAATTCCTGGTTTACAAAAGAAATTATTCTTTGTGATTGTGATTTAATGTGTAATTACTTTCAACAAAATGTATAATATGCATAAATTAGCAATAATATCTGAGACAGAGACTTAGTGTAAATTTTTATGTTATTGTCTATTCTTGTTAAAAAAAGTGAAAGGGAAAAGTTCACTTAATGTAGTATTTATATATGATATTCTTATTTGTCATGCAGGTCTGGAAAATTCTAACAGGACAATGTTTGAGGAAGTTTGATAAAGCACATAACAAGGGAATTACTTCAGTGAACTTCTCCAAAGATAACAGTCAGCTACTCAGCGCTTCTTTTGACCAAACTATCAGGTAGCCATTGTATTACATCATGTAATGGTCATAGCATGGTATTTTAGCCACAAGCATTAGTTGGAAATGGCATGGATTTAACTTTGAGCAGTTTGAAGTCTTGATGTTTTTATTGTAGAATCCATGGATTAAAATCAGGAAAAACTCTTAAAGAATTCAGAGGACACAATTCTTTTGTTAACGATGCTGTTTTCACACAAGATGGACATCATATATTAAGGTACTAGGCTTGAACTTCTAAACATTCTAAAAACATTCTCTACATCTTTTGCTTTTTCATCTTCAGAATTCAAAATCATAGTTTGTAACAATATATTTGATACCTAGAGAATCATGTAAACCTCTATTTATAATGCACAGTACCACACAGTACTATATTCTTTTGATCTTGATCGCTTTGTATGGAGTTCCCCATTACAGCACCATTTCTGACATACATATATATGATATCTGAACAACTTTTAAAGAGAATGAAATACCTCAATAATTTTTATTCTTTTGTTTGACATGTATGTCCACATTACAGCGCCAGTTCTGATGGAACAGTGAAGGTGTGGAACCTTAAGACCACAGAATGTCAGAACACATTCAAGTCCCTTGGGGGTACCTCTGGTATGGACATCACAGTACACAGTGTCCACCCCCTACCCCGACAGACGGAACAGTTCATAGTGTGCAACAGGTCTAATACCATCGTCATCATGAACATGCAGGGACAGGTAATATAACCATTTTCTAGAAATTCTTGCAGCAAAGTCCTTTCATATTTTATAAGAAAAATATATTTCAGAAATGAAGATATACACGAAATAAAAAAAACAAAACTAAGGTCATTCATCAGATTAATTTATTTTAAATAAAAACATATTAAATAAAAACTGGCATGTACAAATTGTTTCTCTTGTCACAATATTGTGGTAAACTGTTAGTTGTGTAACACGAGAAAGTATCCTACACTCATTTGCATTTTAATTTCTTCAATTTTCCTTCACCTCTTATTTTTGACTACTGTAGATTGTGAGGAGTTTCTCCAGTGGTAAGAGAGAGGGTGGGGACTTTGTGTGTGCTGTCCTGTCCCCCCGGGGTGAGTGGATCTACTGCGTGGGGGAGGACCTGGTGCTCTACTGTTTCAGTGTCACCACTGGCAAACTGGAGAGGACCCTGACAGTAAGTCCTGATATGTGGCTGAAAATGTAGTGTAAAATAATACTTGAAGGGGGGGAGGTAATCACAGATTTTGATGTAGAAATAGCAATGAATGAATTCTGGAGAGAATTAATCAAGTGTAAAATAATTCTTTTTGTGGAGGGGGGAGGGAGGGTGTTGATCAGAGATTACCAGTTTGTTTATTCTTTCAAGAGATAGTGATAATCTGTATATATTGTTTGAAATAATTCTTGACTGAATGTAGCAGTGCATTTTTAAAGAGCAATATTCTTCATATATTGTTATTATAAATTGATTCTAAAATTAATGTACAAGTATCAAAGTTGAAGAAGTTAAAGTACTTAGAAGTAGGTTGAACAAACTTTCCCAGTGATTTGACAATTCCTCATATTTCTGTACACTCAAATATACTATGATTAAGCAAATTACCGGTAGATATTTCAATAGAGAACTTAATTTTAATTATATTTCACTTGCTGTGCAAAATAAGACAGAAATTGTCTTATACCCTTGACAATTTTATAGAAGATTTTGAATTGTTTTAGTATGAGTTATCTTTCTTACTAAAGGGTCAATGTACCATAAGCTGATGTGATTTTTTATGGAATGTTTTTAGGTTCATGAGAAAGATGTGATAGGCATCAGCCATCATCCTCATCAGAACTTGATAGCCACTTACTCAGAGGACGGCCTACTGAGGATCTGGAAACCCTGAAGGGGCACCTGCTAGACTATCAAATTACATTGGTCACCCCATAACAGACTTCATTTATAGCATGCAATTATCTGCATGTGTCGTGTGTCATAGTATGGAGAAAAATTGCTATTCCTGAATAAAATGGAAGACAATTTACAGTATGAGGTAGAGAAACATTGTGGATATCGTGATGATTTTTTAAGTAACTATTAACATTATTATGTCATTGAATCACGTTTTTAAAACATTAAACTCTTGAAGGTATGTTAAATCTTGTGCTGTATCAGGTTTTGTATGACTTGCTAAGGACTAGAAACTATATTTCTTCTTTATGTTTAATATTTATTTTGTATAAACAAACTCTACAAATGTTACACAAAGTTTTTAATTCTACTACAGAAAAACGAAAATTCATTTGCAGTTAAAATTCTATTTTTATGGTCCCATAATTGAGAAATTGGTATGAACCGGTTTACATCTGTATAACATATATTACAAACAAACAAAATAAAAAAAACCCAAAACTTGATGCTACTAGGTTTGGATTTTGAATAACTCTGGTTGATACATTTCTAAGCTGAATGTTGATAGATTTGGATGTTTTTGTAGCAAGTTAAGTAATTTGTTGGAAAAGAAATTGTTGCTCTAAGCTTTTCTTTATATTACAACTTCATAGGAGGTAAATTATTGTCAGTGAATGACAGGCGATTTTGCAAACGAAAGTATTTTAAAATCTGTCAAACAGGAGGCATTAACAGTCTTCTTGATTTGTAAGCTGTAGGAAGCCTGTTAATCGATGGATGTAAAAAACCCCACATATTGCAATTCATGAGATTGTTTACCATTTCCTCACAACGGACTTTTTCAAGACCATTGTTTTTACACCAATAAGAAGTTATGTATTTTTAAACGTTTAAAAGCGACAGGTTCCAGAGAATGCATTTTAACTATTTATAACGGATCCATGGGGCACGTACGAAGTCCGGATTTTCCTTCATAAATTTGACATTTTCAAAAAAATGTTTTCTTCTAATATAACAACCAGATAGTAATAAACAGGTTGGGAACAATTCCCCTTTAGCGAGACAGTCTCGCTAAAGCGAGATCATCCATCTTTACAGTAATATAAACATTCCCGTAAATGCGAGATTTTGACACATTTTTTCATTATTATATTGTTTTCTTTAAACAGAAGAATATGCGGGAGAACATTTTCACATTTAATTGATAATAAGGGCTCACTTACTAGATATTTGTTTCAAACATAGATATTTACAGCTGCGTTTCACTGAAATCAAGTTATAAACAAAATCTATTCAGCAGATTTCTTACGGAAGCCTCTAGCGGTAATAAATGCGATTGTCTTGTTAACATGTTAAGTCGTACCAAGAATTATTCGTTCAAAATTTGGTTCATTTTATATTAAGGTCTTTCGATTGTCGCGTGACGTCATTGTGAGCATTCCGGAATATTTTACCGTTATCGGTTATAATAATAGTGTTATGTGATGCATGGTTTTGCCAATATTTCTTGATTTATACTTGTGTTTAACACATTTTAAGTTATGGAAAGTGAAAGACACTAATGTTTAACAATTTATAGACAGTAGTTTGAGTTGAAATCGCTGAATTCAATGAAAAAAATGATAAAACCGTACAAAGGCAAACTTGACAGAGACAACAATTTATAATAATTTATAATTTTTTTCCTGGCAAGGTAAACATTTCTTTGCAGATTTCGATAGGATATATAATGAATTATAAATGTACCAATTTTCAGTGAGTTTGAACCATTATTAGCTCACCTGAGCTGAAAGCTCAAGTGAGCTTTTCTGATCACATTTTGTCTGTCGTCCGTCTGTCTGTCTGTCCGTCTGTCCGTCTGTCTGTCCGTAAACTTTTCACATTTTCAACATCTTCTCCAGAACCACTGGGCCGATTTCAACCAAACTTGGCACAAAGCACCCTTAGGCAAAGGTGATTCAAAGTTGTGAAAATTAAGGACCACGCTCTCTTTAAAGGGGAGATAATTGGCAATTATTGGAAAATTTTGAGAAATTTTCAAAAATCTTCTTCTCAAGAACCATTTGACCAGGAAAGCTGAAACTTATGTGGAAGCATCCTCAGCTAGTGTAGATTCAAAATTGTGAAAATCATGACCCCCGGGGGTAGGGTGGGGCCACAATGGGGGGTCAAATTTTTACAAAGGAATATATAGAGTAAATCTTTAAAAATCTTCTTCTCAACAACTAATCAGCCAGGAAAGCTGAAACTTATGTGGAATCATCCTCAGCTAGTGTAGATTCAAAGTTGTGAAAATCATGACCCCCGGGGGTAGGATGGGGCCACAATGGGGGGTTGAATTTTTACATAGGAATATATAGAGTAAATCTTTAAAAATCTTCTTTTCAGAAACTAAACAGCCAGGAAAGCTGAAACTTATGTGGAAGCATCCTCAGATAGTGAAGAATCAAAGTTGTTCAAATCATGACCCCCGGGAGTAGGGTGGGGCCACAATGGGGGGTCAAATTTTTACATAGGAATATATAGAGTAAATCTTTTAAAATCTTCTTCTAAGAAACTAATCAGCAAGGAAAGCTGAAACTTATGTGGAAGCATCTTCTGCTAGTGTAGATTCAAAGTTGTGAAAATCATGACCCCCGGGGGTTGGATGGGGCCACAATGGGGGGTTTCATTTTTACATAGGAATATATAGAGTAAATCTTTAAAAATCTTCTTCTCAGAAAGTAATCAGCCAGGAAAGCTGAAACTTATGTGGAAGCATCCTCAGCTAGTGAAGAATCAAAGATGTGAAAATCATGACCCCCGGGAGTAGGGTGGGGCCACAATGGGGGGTTGAATTTTTACATAGGAATATATAGAGTAAATCTTTTAAAATCTTCTTCTAAGAAAGTAATCAGCCAGGAAAGCTGAAACTTATGTGGAAGCATCCTCTGCTAGTGTAAATTCAAAGTTTGTTCAAATCATGACCCCCGGGAGTAGGGTGGTGCCACAATGGGGGGGGGGTGAATTTTTAAATAGGAATATGTAGAGTAAATCTTTAAAAATCTTCTTCTCAAAAACTAATCAGCCAGGAAAGCTGAAACTTTTGTGGAAACATCCTCAGCTAGTGTAGAATCAAAGTTGTGAAAATCATGACCCCCGGGGGTAGGATGGGGCCACAATGGGGGGTTGAATTTTTACATAGGAATATATAGAGTAAATCTTTAAAAATCTTCTTCTCAGAAAGTAATCAGCCAGGAAAGCTGAAACTTATGTGGAAGCATCCTCAGCTAGTGAAGAATCAAAGATGTGAAAATCATGACCCCCGGGAGTAGGGTGGTGCCACAATGGGGGGTCAAATTTTTACATAGGAATATATAGAGTAAATCTTTTAAAATCTTCTTCTAAGAAACTAATCAGCCAGGAAAGCTGAAACTTATGTGGAAGCATGTTCTGCTAGTGTAGATTCAAAGTTGTGAAAATCATGACCCCCGGGGGTTGGATGGGGCCACAATGGGGGGTTTCATTTTTACATAGGAATATATAGAGTAAATCTTTAAAAATCTTCTTCTAAGAAACTAATCAGCCAGGAAAGCTGAAACTTATGTGGAAGCATCCTCTGCTAGTGTAGATTCAAAGTTTGTTCAAATCATGACCCCCAGGGTAGGGTGGGCCCACAATGGGGGGTTGAATTTTTACATAGGAATATATAGAGTAAATCTTTTAAAATCTTCTTCTCAGAAAGTAATCAGCCAGGAAAGCTGAAACTTTTGTGGAAGCATCCTCAGCTAGTGTAGAATCAAGGTTGTGAAATCATAACCCCCGGGGGTTGGATGGGGCCACAATGGGGGGTTTAAGTTTTACATAGGAATATGTAGAGTAAATCTTTAAAAATCTTCTTCTCAAAAACTAATCAGCCAGGAAAGCTGAAACTTACGTGAAGGCATCCTCTCCTCAGGTAGTGTAGATTCAAAGTTGTGAAAATCATGACCCCCAGGGTAGGGTGGGGCCACAATGGGGGGGGGGGGTGAATTTTTACATAGGAATATATAGAGTAAATCTTTTAAAATCTTCTTCTCAGAAACTAATCAGCAAGGAAAGCTGAAACTTTTGTGGAAGCATCCTCAGCTAGTGTAGAATCAAAGTTGTGAAAATCATGACCCCCGGGGGTTGGATGGGGCCACAATGGGGGGTTGAATTTTTACAAAGGAATATATAGAGTAAATCTTTAAAAATCTTCTTCTCAGAAACTAAACAGCCAGGAAAGCTGAAACTTATGTGGAAGCACCCTCAGCTAGTGTTCATGTAGAATCACAGTTTGTTCAAATCATGACCCCCGGGAGTAGGGTGGTGCCACAATGGGGGGTTGAATTTTTACATAGGAATATATAGAGTAAATCTTAAGAAATCTTCTTCACAGAAAGTAATCAGCCAGGAAAGGTGAAACTTATGTGGAAGCATCCTCAGCTAGTGTAGATTCAAAGTTTGTTCAAATCATGACCCCCGGGAGTAGGGTGGGGCCACAATGGGGGAGGTCAAATTTTTACAAAGGAATTTATAGTGTAAATCTTTAAAAATCTTCTTTTCAGAAACTAATCAGCCAGGAAAGCTGAAACTTATGTGGAAGCATTCTCAATAAGTGTAGATTCAAAGATGTGAAAATCATGACCCCTGGGGGTAGGGTGGTGCCACAATGGGGATCGAATTTTTACATAGGAATAGAGGAAATCTTTAAAATCTCTAAAACTAAGTAGCTAGGAAAGGTGAAACTTATGTGGAAGTATCCTCAGGTAAGGACTAGGTAGATTTAAGTTTGTTCAAATCATGATCCCCGGGGGTAGGATGGGGTCACAACGGGGAGGGGGGAGGGAGACATAGGAATATATGGAGAAAAATCTTCTACAAAACCATTTGTCTAGAAAATCTGTAACTTTAGTAAAAGCAACCTTGGGTAGTGTAGATTCAAATTCGTTAAAATAAAAATCTTGAGGAGTAGGGTGGGGCCACATTCGGGATTCAATTTTACATTTTGCCAATTTGTGATTCTTTAAAATTGTTAAGACTTTTGCCCCTGGACAATTCTTGGGCCTCACAAGGGGTTCAGAGTTTGATGTAGGTTTATATCCCATGTATAAACAATTGTCTAGGATCTTGTTGAGAACTGCGATGCTCAACATGTGATATGAATATAAAATCATCCTGTTAGAAAAGGGACTTGATTATAAACACAAGAATATCTACATGTATTACTACATTGTCCAGGTATTTTGTATTATGTCGATCTCCATTAAGCTGATTTTATCATGCCTATTGTTGCTCAGGTGAGCGATGTGGCCCATGGGCCTCTTGTTTCAAAAGTTATAGACGTTTTATGCTGCTAAACTGTACTTATTCATGGTTGAAAAATTGTTTCAAATTGCACTGTAAATGTGATAGCTTTCATACTGGCAAGCTTAAATAGCCTTAGAATGTTAAAATACATAAAATAAAGGATTGCGATTAATTTCTTTAAAAAATTACTATATTATATCTAGAAATCAGTTTTAAAAAATGTGATGTTTGATTAGAGAGCAGTCGTCCCTATAATTTTCCTGATAGTGTACCTGTGTAGGCTCCTACAGCATGAACAAAATATTTGCAACATACCAATATTTAAGTTCAATTTGAATGTTTACATATCAATCTTCCAATTTTAACAAAAAATACACGGATTAAACCATAAAAACATCAAGGGTGGAGAAACCTTAAAATGTAGTTCATCGATTTTCTCCCATAATTTTTTGATTGTGCATTGATTTTTTTCTTTCAAAAACAAACATCTATTTAATTTTCTGAAAAATATTTGTTTACCATAGGTGTATATTGCTGGTACAACCTTCCGTAGTTTTCATGGTCGTGCCGAAATCAAAATATAAAAGCAAAAGCAACCAATAATTGTTGCATGTTATTTAATTTCTTTTGCACGGTCAAACAGTGTCGACAAAATGAACGCAAACTCTGATAGTTTTTGTTTTATAAGAAGAAAAAACATACTTTCAATTGGAAAATTCGCGTTCAATGCAAGAATATTCACGATTTCCACGATATAAAAATCATCCTATTTTTGTTTGCAGCAATGGATCACTGATATTTTAGGCCACAAAGGTCAGTCTTGGAAAGTAAAATTGCTTCACATTGCTTTTCTTACCCGGATTTTTTTATTTTATTGGGATTTTTCATTTATTTGAAATACATCATGAAAATCTCGCATTTACGGGAATGTTTTTATTACTGTAAAGAGGGATGATCTCGCTTTAGCGAGATTGTCTCCCTAAAGGGGAAATGTTCCCAACCTGATAAAAGCATTCATATTCAAAGAATTCTTTGCAGATACGCAACATTTATATAAATTAATAACGATGATGGTTTTTTTTCCGTACTTTTCTTTCGGAGCTGATGAACAAATAGTGATTTATACAGGCATCTGATCCCACCTCTACCTTTTGGGGGTCCGTGTTGCTGAAATTGTTGACAGTTTGTTATTGCCATTTTTCATCAATCACATAAGTCATTATTGCAATAGGTTATCAATTTTTTTTTAACAAAAATTATCAAGCATTTTTTTCATCATAGAAAAATATCAAAATACGCATAAATCATTATTCTAGTATGTGCATAAATTTTAAATAAATATGAACAGATATAGGGTCGGTTGATATCATTAGGTTATGTCAAGAAGTCATGTGCACCTCATTTTTAATGATAACCGAGACATGATAAACAATGCTACTGATAGTGGTTGCTCGCAAAGTCAATTGCCTCGCACGACTTCTACACATTTCCTCCTGGCGATACATGCACAATCCACTCTGTAGCCTGTTCAATTCATCATATCATGCACGGATCTAGGGGGGAGGTCAGCTAGGGAGGTCCCGACCCCCCTGGAAAATGAAAATTTATTAAATTTACAAAGTAAAATTATCACAAATATGCCTCGGACAGCCCTGGCAAACACAATTATCCTTCGCCCCCCCCCCCCCCCCCCCCGGAAAAGTTTTCTGGATCCGCGCATGATCACTATAGTGTCCTTTACAAAAATTTTGATTATCGGGAATCAAAATTTGTACATGACAATTAATTATCCTTTCCCGGATGTCCGTGGGGATTTTCGCCGGCAATGTCCAGTCCAGAAAGGTTTGGGACGATTACCGACAATAAAATTAGCACCACCAATAAGGACCACTGTACAACTCGATCGACACTCGGCTGTACTATAACCCGATCGACACTTGGGTGGTAGCCCTTTCTATGGTAAAAGCAACCGAGTAAAGTCCAATCAGCGTTTCAACATTTATTAAGGATCTGACAGAAATTTTGATACAGATCGGTGATATCGGGACGGCTGTCCGATTCCGACTAATGTACAAAAGAATTTCAACAGTATATAAAACAAAAATTATGTTACATGTGTAAAACGATCAATGAAAAAGAGTTCAGACCATGACACCTGAGTTGATCCCTGAGTAAATTACCTAGCTAATTAATCCCTTTGAACTATTTAACACCCGTAAGTGATTCTAGCAGAATAAAGATGACAGGTGAGGAAATTCAATTATCTGAAACCCTAAGACATTTGACGTTTTTACTATCATGAACTTAGATAAACGAGTAAATGAGATTAACTAACACTTGAACCTAACAAAAGCGTTTCCTAAATATAATCAAATTTAAGCCCTGAGAAAGTATTTTAATTAAAATCGCGCTAAAATTTAGAAGAAAAAGAAAATAAATAGAAGTAAAATCTTTGACACAATAATAGATTAAATTTTGATGGCGTGACCGCCCCCCGTGTTACAGCGATAAGAGACATACAGTATTTATTTGTGTAACGTCAAAATTTAATGGTCGCCACATGAAGTACAAATGAAAGCATAAACTTGTGGGGGAAATCGGCTTCGAAAAGTTACGCAATTATATTATTTCACTTCCATGTCTGGCTACAAAACACGAGAGAAAACCGGGACGAGGAACGTACGCCATTTATTGCTTTTGTTTACACAATGGACGACATAACTATCAGAAAAGCTACAGTAGACGATTCCGACATAGTATATAGACTGCTAAAGGTAACGATTAATGCTGTTATAGCACGGACTAAAGCTGTTACTTGTGTATATGCACATTAATTACGTAATTTTTAATGAAAATTTTATATACATTAGAAAGTTTTAAAATATGCGCACATGTAAATTCTTTTTCCTTTGCGTTTACTTGTATGCTTTATTCATACTTTAATATTTACATTCAGTGTATATTTCCCCTTATGTTTGCATTGGAAATCTGCGACGTTCAATTTCCTATGAATACACTTTGCTAATTTATGCGCCATGAGCACAAATATAAACGTCACCACGTGTTTTGAGTATATTTACTTTTGTAAGATTAAATGAAACGTTCAACCTTACATAACCAATTTGATATGTACTTTTGAAAAATAATCAATAAATTATATATACTCCTTATTTAAATAGATTTTTCTCTAAAAAGTTTATGGCACTATATTTTTAGCTGCGGAAGCGTACCATATTATATAAATAGTGCCTGTTTGGGAGGGTACCAGTTGAAATTGACACCCCGAGAAAACCATTGTCAACCGACGCGAAGCGGAGGTTGACAATGGTTTTCGAGGGGTGTCAATTTCAACTGGTACCCTCCCAAACAGGCACTATTTATTTTATTATACTGAATGTCTTAATTTTTATAGCAAATTTTACTGCTTTTATATAGAAAAGACGTGAATTCTACGGCGAACCGTACGCGCATAATTAACGCGCATGTAACAATTCGTTCTATCGGCCCGTTGCTAAGCGTGCGAGGGAGAGAGAACGGATTGTCAACTGCGTCTAAACCAATCAGATTGCAGTATTTAACATGAAAGTATAATAAAACATGTTAATATGGCTGTTCCATGTATGTTTCATATCCCTGACTGAGAACGTATATATAATGGCTTTACAGCGACGATACACATATATTTCATACAAAAAACATCAGTATGAATATAAATATAAGCATTGAATGCTTATTTTTGGATGTCGTCGGTCCTATGACACACCAATGCGGTGCAGACAAATTGAATACCGCGCGTTTAGCTGAAGTAATAGACTGTTATTTAAAGGTGATATCTTTATAAAACGATTTTAATGCTCAAGATTGTTACACGGGCTTGAGCTGTTGAATCCATGCTACGGCTACGCGAGAGTCTTATGATTGCTTGTAATTATTTGAAAGCTTCAACAATCTGCATATTTTCTTTGCATGCCTTTATGTATGCAACAGGCGTATACATACTATTAATATATTACATACATGTAGTATGCACACTTGCAATCTATGTACCTCGATGAAGCAAAGATTTGGTATGACGGACAGTTTAGGCCATAAATTAACCCTTTATTTGGATTTTTTAAAAAGTTCTTGATAAACTTGTTTGATCACTTGGTCATGTACTGTGAAATTTAAAATCTATTTATGTACCAACTAAGGTAATTTAAAATTTCTCACGTTAGTGATATTTTTAAAAATGTTCAAAAAAAAATTCTTGTATTTTCTCACTATCGTGTACAGGATATGCGAGAAGAAGAAGGTCGTCTGGATGCCTTCGTAATTACCCCCGAAGGTAAGAGTTTTCCTTTGTTTGTTCATTGGGTATGAGTATTGCAGGCATCTAGTGTATAGTCAAGTTATTATATATTTCTTCTTCTTTAATTGCAACACTTATATTATATATCTATGACACGCCAAATTCACAAAAAGGAGCTAATCATTGTTTCGCAGTCGATAAACTAGGTTGTAAACCTTAGCTTACGGACAGAAAACTATAGCTAACGACGCTAGTCTATACCGGTATTTCACATCTGTAAACGCGATCATCTATATTTCAGAAGTGTAAAACTATAAATTACACTCAAAACAATCGTTTGCGATTGCAAAACATAGTTTATCAGATAAATATATAATTTCACAATTGTGAAACTATGATTTACAACTCTTAACTATAATTAACAAATGTTAATTATAGTTTATAGATGTGAATCTAATATATTTATCAGCAAAATCTATTTTTATTTAATTAGAATAGCATTCGCAAACTATAGTGTTAAATATGGTTTTATAGATTAAAACTATAGTTAACGAATGGTTAACTATAGTTTAGGGCTCGTAAACTATAGTTAACAATCGATAAACCTAGTTTATCATCTGTGAAACTTTAGTTAACACCGTTTATATTTCACATCTGTAAACCGTACTTAACGCGATCATGTATGTTAAGTAAGTGTAAAACTATAACGAACACTGAAAACAACCATTTACGATTGCAAAACATAGTTTATCTGTTAAATATAGTTTTACGTTATATAAATTTGTGAAACTAAAATTAACAACTCAAATGTGAATCCAATAGTATATTTATCAGCAAAAAATATTTTTAACGTTTATTTCCAGTGAGAAAAACTTAGATTTGCATTCATAAACTATAGTTTTAAACTGTTAAATATAGTTTAACAAATGAAAACTATACTTAACGAATCGTTTACTATAGTTTACGGTTTGGAAACTATAGTTTACGGTCGCTTAACGTAGTTTATCAACTGCGAATCTATGTTTAGCTCATTTTTGATAATTTGGCGTGCCTATATATAACACGCCAGGCAGTGCAGACAAATTATCATACCACGCTAACGCGCGGTATTTAATTTGTCTACAAGACAATACGATATTAAGAAAAAGCATTCAATGCGTAAACGAATACCAGCCGGTTGTATGAAAGAAATATAACAAGACCGATTCGACGTCTGCATTTATATAACTAGACTTTGACCCGTGCGTGCACGGGTTGACATTGCATATGCTATCGGAATAATCTAAGTTTATTCTAATAGAATAATCTGTGTCTCGGGACAGGCCTTCACCACAGTTAAAATGCCTCCTATATACCCGTAATGTAGCGAAAAACTGCAGAATCGCTCCGATACGATTTTGAGAAAATTAATGAAGCTTTATTGAAAATAACAGTCAAATTATTCATAACAAACCATTTTGCGGCTGTAAATACATTTCATCTAAAAATTTAATTCATATTAATGAAGAATTCAACACTTTTTCCCCAACGTTTTTTACTCGCTTCAAATTTACACACCATGTTGACATTTGGAACTCTAGGGATTTTTCAAATCAAATGCACTGAGTTAGAGTTATCTCCCGTATTTTCTTTGATGAACAGAATATATACATGTAGCAAACTTTCAATGAAAATTTACACGTATTTGTATTATCGTTTCTGAGTTTATCCATGCAAATGTGATATTGTGGAAACACAAACTAAAAAGCCTCCCGTGATTTAGCGTGAATGTAATGCGCATGCGCAAGATTGTAAAATCAAAAAAATCCAGATGATTTCCGGATTTTTAAAAGGAATTTTCGTTGATTATTAATTAGTGAAGCTTGATTGAGAAAAAATAAAAACATATTGGTAATCTTCAAGTACCAATGATGTTTAAAATATATAAAACTAAAGACAGTACTCTTCCGATTTCTCGGTATTAAAGCCCAAATATTCGAGTCTATTATTTTAATATAGTAGTATAGATTTAATAGACACGTGATTCATATACACCACATGCATCAAGTTTCATGCCGATGTTATGTTTTGTGTATTCAGAGTTTAAGCGTGACGGATTTGGGGAAAACAAGTGCTTTGAATCTGTGATAGTGGAGGACAAGAACAGTTAAGTGTGCACATACTTCAAGAGCATCTTCATAATTTGGAATTCACAAGTTTATTTTTAAATGTTTTCACTCTCTCAATCGGTCTATATAACTCAGTTTCACTCTGTCTCACTGACTGACTGACTCACTCATTCACTCACTCATGCACCCACTTACTTGCTCACTCACTCACTCTGCTTCACTCACTTACTTACTCTGTCTCACTCACTAACTTAGTTACTCACTCACTCTCTCTGTCTCACTCACTCACTTTGTCTCACTCACTCACTTACTCGGTCTCACTAACTCTGTCTTACTCACTAACTTACTCTGTCTCACTCACTCACTCACTCACTCACTCACTCACTCACTCATTTGGAAAATTATGTATTTAAAAAAAAATATTGAAGACAAATACAATTCCGCATTTTCAGAAAAAGAAGCAATTGGATTTGCGTCCTACTTTTTTGGATACAATGGCGACTGTGGGAGAATGTTATACTTAGAAGATATCTACATAAAACCTGCATATAGGTCAAAAGGTTACGGGACAACGGTTTTCAAATATATGGCAAAGGTGGTTTTTAATCTAATTATGCTATTTTATAAAATATGGAAATATCTACATAGTATTTTTTTTTGCATTAATCCAAGCGATAGACTAGTAGATATGAAAAGAAATGACAAATTCTTCGAAATTAAATTAATAACTAGCTTTTTTCTTTGGATAATTTTTCAATCGATTTTTTTCTCGATTTGTTTCACAAGTATTCCTTGAATTGATCACCCCCATAATACGTCTCTTCTGAACGCGGAAAACTCCGCAGAACGCGGAGCAGTGTTTAGTTCACACGGAGAAGCTAAGGTCTTTAGCTTTGATTTTAACTAAACACTGCTCCGCATTTTGAAGAGCCGTATGATGTGAGTGTTGATGATATTTACATATTAATCCAATTTGTCTTCTTTTGCAGATAACGATAGATGGAAACGCGCGGCGTATGGAATGGTGTGTAATGGACGACCCCTCGTGGAACGCCAAGACTATTGAATTTTACAAAAAGTTTAACAGCATTGACGACAGTCTAAAACAGTTGTATCTTCATGGCGAAGTCCTGAAGAAGTGTGCAGAGTTTTAGTTTAAATTACAAAAATTGTGCACTCAATATGGTTTTTTGGATGATGACTGCTGACATTTTACTATAAACAATAATTGCCCAAATATTAAAAAAAAAATTCAAGACCGACAGATATAAACTTAAATTATTATTTATTTAGTTTCAACTTGATCCTTCAGTCTTTATCATTTTGTACAGGAATTTAAGCATAAGGTACCTCACTACACTTAGACTTATACTTTTTAAGACACTACGTCACAAGATGGCGATTCAAATGTTTTGTTAAACTGTTTATATCGTTCGATTCGGTTGTATATTGTCGTAGCTCAGTGGTTAAAGTATTGGGCTTCTGAACCACAGGTCATGAGTTCGAATCCGCCTGGAGCTTTTGTTCATGTTTACTAAATTAAATTTTCGAAAATGTAATTTTTCATCTAAAATTGCACATTTTTTGGCCTATTTGACTTAAATACTTCTTATCCATTTTGATATCTATCATAATCAAGTAATTTTCTGCTGATTTGAGAAAATATTTCAAGGTGTAGTGAGCCACCTTAATTAACCCATTTTTAATTTTTTTTCCTCTCAAATCAGAAGAACCTCTTGGTGAAGATTTTTAAAGATGTAATCTTGTACAAGTGTACATACCATTGAAAGACAGGTATAATGTACGTTAATAAGAAACTCCCTTATTCCACAATGCCCGTTACTCTACTTAACATGCATATAATTCTATCAAAGTAGAAATTCATTCTTTGTACTTTATATTGAGTGAATTGATAATTTGATGAAAAGTATGCAAGACTACGGTAAAAGAAAATTTCACTATAAAGTGTAAAAATGAATCTATAGTACTTTATTGCCAATTACTCAGTGGACGGTCTACCGAGGATTTGGAAACCATGAGGGGACAGCTGCGGGTTCATTACAGACTTCATTTAAAGCATGCAATTATCTGCATGTGTTGTGTGTTGTTATATTAAGAGAATTCACTTTTGTGAAAAAAGAGAATACAGTTTACATGTTTATGTACTAGATATACAGTAGATATACAGTAGAGAAACATGGATATTGTGATGATTGTTAAATGTCTGTTAACACAATTATGTCATTGAATCATGCATTTAAAACATTAAACTCTTCAAAAGTATATTATGTTTTGCTTTAAAAATCTGAGCTGAGGGCAAGAATCCATATTTCGTGTATGTATAGTCTATTTGTTTTTGGATAAACTACATGTAACTCTACAAACGGTACACTGATTTCACCACAGAGTATATGTACATAGAAGCAGGAAAATCATTTACGACTGAAATTCCTTTTTGTGACATAAGTCACAAATTTGGAATGATCTAGCTTAGATCTATACAGCCCAGTTTCTATTCGGAGAAAAAACAATGTTATCGTAAATCTTGATGCACTTAGGTTCGGATTTGTAAGTTTTTAGAAGGAGTTCTCTGACATATATTTCTGAGGCAAATGTTGATAGATTTGGGTGATTTTTCGCCACGTATGGGATTCGAAAGAAATCTTTTTGTAAAAATATATCGCAGCTGTATAAGAATATCTTTGTCAGTGGATGACGAGGCAATCCTACAAACGAACAAATCTTTAAATCCGTGAAAAAAGAAGGCATCCAGTTTGCAATCACATTCTTTTTGAATTATAAGCTGAAGGAAAGCTGTTAATCGATATTATTATACTTTCATGTTAAATACTGCAATCTGATTGGTTTAGACGCAGTTGACAATCCGTTCTCTCTCCCTCGCACGCTTAGCAACGGGCCGATAGAACGAATTGTTACATGCGCGTTAATTATGCGCGTACGGTTCGCCGTAGAATTTACGTCTTTTCCATATAAAAGCAGTAAAATTTGCTATAAAAATTAAGACATTCAGTATAATAAAATAAATAGTGCCTGTTTGGGAGGGTACCAGTTGAAATTGACACCCCTCGAAAACCATTGTCAACCTCCGCTTCGCGTCGGTTAACAATGGTTTTCTCGGGGTGTCAATTTCAACTGGTACCCTCCCAAACAGGCACTATTTATATAATAACGTAAAAAATATTGTAATGCACGAGCTTGTACAATTTCAACTCGTACGTGTTCCCAAGATTTTTATCGACAATATCAAACAATTGGTTTTGCGTGTTCATAGAGAAAATATTCTTTTAAACGTTTAAAACAGATATATTTTAGTGACTGAATTTTAGCTATCACGGATCCGGGGGGGCGAGTTTGTTGTCAGGATTTTCCAAAAAATGATGTTTTCTTCGAGTAAAACAACCAGATGTAATAAAAACACTCATCATTCAAAAGTTCTTTGTTGTCATGCGAAACCATCATATCATGCTGCTCATTTTCATATCTCGCTCTACCTGTTTCAAATACTCAATTTATTGTACCAAAGCATACTCATAGCTTTTTTCATGCTATAAAATTTCAAAATACGCATGATCTCATTATTGTTAGAAATCATAAAATAATTCATAAAATGCATAGCTATTTGGGTCTGTTGATATCATTAAGCTATATTTCATTAAAAAAGAACGTTCATACCTCCTTTGTAAAAATAAAGAGATATGATAAAATGATTCTGATAGTGGTTCATTCATCTGAACATCTATAACAAACACAAAGAAGAGGAAATGCTAATAGGAAATGATACTATTTAATAAGAAATGTGATAAAACATACATAATTACATAATTATATATTTCCATATAGCCAGACCTGAAATCGTTTATTATTCAAAAAATCTTAACACTTTTTAAAAACCCTCTCTTGATATTTAAGGAGAACAATTATCTACTCATGCATTGCAATGATAAGGGTTTTATGCATCATTTTATGCACATAGCACATGTGTGGTTGCCACCAAGTTCTAGATTTTTTTAAATAATGGGACCGTCCCTGTTATACTATGTTGTGGACGATCATAATTATATATAGACGTCACGTGCCCTACAAACGAAACTCAAAACATAAAATCTGCGGGTAAACGTGCGTAATGTCAAGGACTCCGAAACTCTACGGAGATAAAATCTGGCGTCTGGTTGAACGAGGCGTATTGTTTATATAATGGACGACATTACTATACGAGAAGCTACAGTAGATGATTCCGACATAATATACCCACTGCTAAAGGTAATGTCTTTATATGACGATGAATGCTGTTAAAACACGGGCTTAAGCTGTTTAATACATGCTTAATTATATATCATCATATGAAAGTTTTATCGATGTGCATATTTTCTTTGCATCCCTTTTACTGTATGCAACATGTATAAACATAGTATGCACTCTTTCGATGAAAAGTGTCGAATGTATGGCGGGCAGCTAAGGTTTTTTTTTTTAGTTCTTGATTAACTTTTTTTTTATCAAATACTGTCAGTGAAGTTCGACTTGCTTCTCAGAAGATCTAAATATATGACCTACGAATCAAGGTCATAAAAGTATTAACGTTATCTATCATTTCTTAAAAATGTTTGTTACTTAAAATTTTCTCACTATCGTGAACAGGATATGAAAGAAGGCGAAGGTCTTCTAGATGCCTTCATAATTACTCCCGAAGGTAAGATTTTTTTGTGGGCAATTGATGTATGATTGCTATCTTCGTTGTTTCATAAGGATATGCATGGGGATTGCGGGCATTGCATGCATATTCGAGTTACATATTAATTTTATTTTGCAATGTTCGCAGCCTGTATGTATCTGTATAAACTAAGAAAGGTAAAGAAAGCATTATATTACTATACTAAATAAAGTAAGAATATTATTTAATCGATCAGTACGTTACTTAGAAGGAAGAGCCAAGTTCTCCATATATGGAAATTACTTTAAATATGGAAATTTGCCGTCATTCTGTGAAATGCAAGGCAAATGTATCGATTAATCATTAGAACTGAGAAAAAAGGAGTAAACCTCTATATAAAACTTATTTAACAAAAAAAAAAATAAAATAAAATAAAATAAAAAGTAAATAAATAATTAAAAAATGGGTGAATAAGATGGCACAAATACATATTAGTTAAATCGTAAAGTTCAATTTCAAGTCAAATGTTTTAATTGAAAATGACATTGCAGTGTTTTCCCAGCTGTTTAATATTTGGCATATTAAATATTCAAATACATAACTATGACATAAAGTTGGATCACATGATTTATTTACTTTAATAAAACATTTTTCAAAATTCGAATGAAAACCTTATATTTCCGGACAATTAATTCATTATTACACCAAGTAGAAATTGAATTCTTTCTAATTCGTCCCTCAAACGAAAGAAATCACATTTCGCCTCATATTAAAACTCGCCCCCGACGTCGAGGCGGGGATGATTGTATGATGACTTTGGCATCGCCTTTAATAGAGTCTAAATATGGGTTTTATTCTGGAAAATCAAAAATTAACATGTGTACATGTTGTTTACTATTATTTCTGATGTTTGTTTTGTTTACAATCGATGCATAACATCCTGGTTGAATAGAGTTAACCCACACATTTGGGAGACGAAATCAAACGGCACCCTTTCCTAAACATTCCCATGATGCATTTTTGTTTTTGTTTTTTTTTGTATGCCCATAAGGAAATTATTTTTATTTACTTTGAATATTTCTAACTTTGAAAGGAGATCGATTATGCTGGTGTAAATAGGCGAAAGTCTATATCTTTCTAAGATAATTGGTTTGTATGGAAAATTATTTAATACTGTACTGGTACTGTACCAGTTATTGGCTAAGACCAGTTATCGGCTAAACTGAGAGTTCGGGTTTATAGCACGCGACTATCTGAGATTTTTTAATTTAGTCCTCTGTTTTGAATAAAGAAAAGTAAGTTTGCTAGAAAACTTTCTTGAATATGTTTTAAACATGAGCTTAAACGATCATTGTTTACCGCTGATTTACATCTTTGCACTTTCAGCAGTGGGGAAGTGACGTAATATGTTAAAAATAGAATATAACCCCTTTGTGATACATTATCATCTCCCTTCTTTGATTTGACATATAATATCACTACATATAACATGTAGAAACAAAGGAATTCACTAAATTCTGAGTGATTCATAGCGCAGTTGAACGCCTGATTGCAGAATATTATGCATTGAATAGACTACGATTTTGTGTATTACCGTATGATAACAAACGAATAATTTTATGAGATTTGTTTATGCATCATAACCCCTACGAACTTTAGTCTGACCCCAAAAGGGGCATAATTCAAATTACATTTTGCAGATTATTAAATCAACATGTACAGGGATTTTACTATGTTATTATCGCGAAGCCGATAACTGGTACAGTAAATCGTAAAAACTCGGCAAATTCTGGGCGTGCTAAAAAGCACACAAAAAGATGTTTTGGGTTCTAAATAATGATTTAACATAACAGGTGCATAAACAAGGAGTATACCATTTAAAGCATGTCAAGTTTTATTCAAAAATATCAAGAAATAAGGAAATACGAAAAGAAAACGTTAAATTTTAGCCGATAACTGGTACAGTGCCAGTAATTATCCAAAAAATCGGACCATGCAGCTTTAAGTAAATAATATAGATATTGTAACAAAGTATAATAATGTTACATGTATATATTACTTATTTTAAAGGTGACATGAATATTTTAACACGTGTTAAACTTCACTCGATGCATATACATGTACACCCCTTCATCATCATGTTTCATGCCACTGCTATTTTTATTTTTGTACATTTAGAGTTTAAGCGTAACGGATTTGGGGAGAACAAGAGCTTTGAAGCAGTGATAGTGGAGGACAAAAACAGTTGAGTGTTTTCACAATGAACATCTTTATTATTTCGCTTTCATGTATGTTCTTAAATGATGTTTACTCATTCATTCATTTATTCGTTCGTTCATTCATTAATTCATTCGTTTATTCATTCGGTCATTCATGTTTGAATTTATTTAATATTTTCTTATTCCTTTAGCATTTATTTTTGAAAGTAATTGGCAAATTAAGTTAGCATGTTGTACGCGATTTCAGAAAAAGAAGCGATTGGATTTGCTACCTACTTTTTTGGACACAGTGGTTACTGCGGGAGAGTTTTATATCTTGATGATATCTATATAAAACCCGCATATAGGTCAAAAGGTTACGGGACAGCACTGTTCAAATATATGGCAAAGGTAGGTTTGAACAAATTATTCTCCTTTATGAATTGTGAAAACATCTACATAGTCGTTACGGTTGCCAATACATGTACGAAAGACAAGAAGTAGAAATACTTCCCAATGAAATTGACAACTGGTTTTCTTTTTGGATAATTTTTGAAATGATTTCTTTCTTTCGATTTTTTTTACTAGCCCAATTAGTTACATATCTCAATGATATTTACATTTGATTCCAGTTTCCTCTTTTTGCAGATTACGATCGATAGAGACGCGCGGCGTATGGAATGGGTTTTTTTGGACGAACCCTCGTGGAACGCCAAGACTATTGCATTTTACAAAAAGTTTAACAGCATTGACGACAATCGAAAACAACTGTATCTTCATGGCGAAGTCTTGAAGAAGTGTGCAGAATTTTAGTTTAGATTGTACAAAAATATAAAAGTACCTCGTACCATTTCCTGCGCACGCTTTGGTTTGATTTTGATTATAAATGATGATATTTTGCCATAAACAATGGTTGTCCAAATATTTAAAGCATGCATGAATTTGTTCGCAAAATAAAACATCATCATACATTCACTTCAGCTTGATCCTTCCATTTTTATTATTTTGTACAGGAAGTTTAATACTAGGGCCATATTTTTGATTACTTGTTTTTGAAGACATTTAAACAAAATGAAAAATAGAATTAATCGGTAAGATGAAATAAAAAAAATAAATAAAGACACATTTTCACAAAATTTTAAAAATGTATTACTACAGTCTGTCTCAAGATATTTATTCAGCACATTTGAACGATTTTTATTGAAAAGGAGAATATCCAAGATAATTTTATTCACACATTATCATTTGTCACTCGGAAAAATTCACAGGAACGAAAACAGATTTCTTAGGGAGATTTATAATAGGGAATGTTGACATCTTTTCTTCATTCGGGAGTCACTCGAAATACCTACAACTTTTCAACGTTATCATCCGGGTCTGTTACTATACAAAATCCCTGTAGACATCACATTTTTTAGCCTTGTATTGAAACCTGATAAGCTAGAGGAGGCGTTTCAAAAGAGAAACCATGGGGAATTTTTTATACATTCAAATGAACATCGTTTAAACACTGAGGTATTTACAAATATCGAGTTATTAAGCAAAATGTGTACCGAGGAAATCTTGGAACAGAGTATAATACTACCACCGAATTGCATCCAGCACCTAAAAAGATTTGATAACATATCAAAAAGACTTGTTCAAATGTCATTTTATATATGTTGATTTTTTTCCCAGTGGATTTGATGGATTGGATAAAGGACTGGTGAACATGCTGATGTGTTTTATCTCGTTTTGATTTATATACGGTTAGTTTGTTCAACCTGAATTAAAAATCATTTTATCTAAAGGAATTGGTGTCAATCCGTCAAATAAAAAATGGCCAAGTACATGGTAATGCACTCTACTTTTTTTCTCAAATCGGTAGAACCCGGTTAAGATTTGCACATGTATGGTTGCATTTTTGTACAAGTATTTATATACCAGTAAAAGACAGGTCATAAATAGTTATGAGAAACTCATTTATTCCTCAATGCGCAATACTGTACTTAATATATAGTTTAAACAATTTTATATAATTTTAAATTTTTAAAATTTTATACTCAACACACACCATTTAAGTTTACAGTTATACAGTATACCTTGTAAATTTAAAGAGAGTTACCAATGTTGTCAATGTTTACCTGATTTTAGGGAACTATTAATAATGATCTGTTAGATAGTATTCGAGATCGTGATAAAAGAAAATTTCACGAACTAGTAAGTGCAAAAATGTATCAAAAGTAATCTTTAAATAAGAAGAGAAAAAATAACTATTTTTATAACATTGATCAAAAGTATTTTTTTTTAAATGCAAGAGAGATATCAAGAAAAAAATGAACAATTTCTATAACGTAATTTTGATCTGTTAATACTTTTTACGAACAAGACTAATTTGTATGAATTTCATTTTGAATTTACTCTGTTTTACTCATCGTAAGGAAGATTACCTGTTTAAACCTACTATTAGTACTTGGTATCAGATGGTGTGCTTGCTGAAGCGCATCATAAAACAACATCTGTTGTCACGATCATGAATAGTGTGTATTGATACATGTAAACGACCAATCGCTTCCATTTTTACATCGTCCCTCGATGTGTTAACGATCCCTTTTGTGTACATGTACACGTATCAGGACATGGACCATGTAAATTTCACAAACGCGCTTCTAGATTTCGCTATTGTTCAGACCCATGTATGAGAGCCACATGAAACAAAAGTTAAATTCCAAATATGTTGAACTTGATATTGTGCAAATCTAGGTCAACGGTAGAAACTATAATATAATGTATCATTCGCACCCCGAATTCTCTACGCGACGACCCATTAAATAACAAAAGAATTCCACGGTCGATGATCATTTCCAGCGAAACGCGATATTTGGACTATAAACATGATACAGGAGAAATAATTTTGTAGCAAAAATGTTTTCTTAGGGCGGTTTCCCGAGATTGGCACGGGGCAGGGTAAGTTTTGAGAAATTCAATTTCATTATTTATATGTAAACCTTTCAGTAAAGCTATTGATTAGAATATACTAGCTAGTGTATGATTGAACTTATTTTCGCTTACTACTGTGTTATTAAGTAAGCTGATGTTTTGTCTGCAAAAATAAGATCACTGAGGTTGTCATATTGGTAACATCTGCAGGACATTAACATTACATTGCTGACATACTCAAAACACAGCCGTATTTTTAAATACAAATGACTGATGTTTCTGATAGCATATGATAACAAATTACATAATAACGTATTTTACCATCCTGTCCAATTTGCATATTTTCAAAGTTTACGGTCATACCAAAATCAACATTTTCCTACAGATTTTAGTCTAAATCATAAACACAATTTTACGCTTTACAAGTTTGAGAATATGTAACGCATGTGTATGGTTGACGTTTCCAACTGAAAGCATCCCTAGTGCAATGCATAATTGCATCTTTTTCACTAGATGCATTGATTGCAATCCTCATTATTATATTAGACTATTCGTATCTCCGTATATAAATGGCTTAAAAGGACAAAATTGTTTCATCTGATTGCACTTACAAAAGCAGATTCACGAGATAACTTGTTGGTGTCATGGCAACAAAAAGTATGATCCCGATTATGACTTTTCTTTGAAGAGTTCCAATTAAAGTTTGAAGCAAAGCCTCTTTTTGTTTTTTTTTTAGTTTATTTAGTGATTAGATTGTCACCGAAGAGTGTCTACCTATCACCGTCGAATGTAATAAGTACGTTTTTTTAGATGACGTACTCCTCCAATTTATGGCCCATGATTGTGGCCGCGATATGCGCCCTGCTTTGGATACTTTTGGGTGTCATCATTATGATTGCCTTGAAATCAGAAAAGAACAGGAAGTTAAAACACATGAAAAGAGCAGGTAAATTGTGTTGATAATATGTTGCAAGAAATCATCGTCTTAAAAACAAACGTACAATATACATGTATGTCATTTTTCATGCAATTTTGGTGCCATAATTATGCAAATGACAAATGCACATCTATCTTTGTTCAACCTTAATGTGCCTGGATGACCTTTTATTTAAAACTATATGATCATTGATCACAAACTGTTATATCGATTTTGATTGATTTTTATTGTTTTTATTATTAGGTGTTTTCATGCACCTTTGAGCCTCATTATACACGACTGACCCCCCCCCCCTATAAAAACCAAAACAACAAACCAAAAACAAACGAGAACTCGGTCAAAAACTAATAAAATCAATAAATCCATTCATTTATTGACCCATCAATCATATTTGTTATAATTGCAGCTAAAAGAAGAAAGAAGTTAATGGAAAAAAGAGCTAAAACTGCTGTTCCTTTTGGTCCAGGTCCAGTAATGTATCCGCCGGGAATGAAACCACACGAAGTAATAGTGATGAATTCCCTGCCCAGGAATCGCCCACGGGACACCCCGAAGGTTGTGCCCCTAGAAGATGACATTATATATGACAACAAACGCTCGAGCAGCGAGATCCGCCGAGATGACGGCGAGAGTAGACGAGAAACGTAATAGTTACGTCACAAATACTTCCAACTAACGAAAAATGACGTCAAATACTATAGTAATTATAAGTCTTGTCTCTATAGTTTGTCTCACGTTCAGCACGTGAGGCTTTTGTTTCGTGCCCCTGATGAGAGATTCGCCTTGAACACAAAGGAGTGTATGCGATTTGATAATGACAGGGTATCAGAAAATTAATTAAATAATAGATAAAGGCATTAACCATGTACTTCATTTTCAGTATGAATGAATGTCGACAAAGTTTCATTTATTCGTATATATTTTGTTATACTCTTACATGTACGTTAAGAATATCTAAAACAAGCGTTTATTAATATGTAATTACAGATCTTGATTTTGATATTAAGATATTAAATTTGATGCGTTTCACTCATTTGTGTACGTTGTATTGTGTGTTGAGTTCTTTTGTGTGGTATTTTGAAAATGAGAGTTAATGGAAAATTAGGCGCAATATCGCAATATGAATCGTTTTCCTTTATTACGTGACTCTAGCATTTTTTAAATTTGCAAGAAAGTTATATCTTTATAGATTAATGAAAAAATTAAGTTTTTCATTTTGAAAACAATGAAAAATATTGATTTTCATTTGAAAACAGAGTGGACGGTTTCAAAATCTTTTTAAAAACATTTATGAAAAAAATTCGATCGCCTTTTATTGTTAATTTGCAGATTTTAAAAATCTTCTGATGAAGAACTTGGATACATAATCCAGTTTGTGAATTTTAATGGAAGAAAACCGATATCATAACGTTTTAAGTTTGTTTGTATGTATCCCCCAAAGAAAGAATTTTGGGTACGAAAACCAAAAAACTGTCAGAAATGATGGATAGGTATACATATCAGTAAACGAAAGATTGCAATGCACTCTTTGTAAAAATGCAGTCCTTGTAAAACACTCTATTATACATACAGCTCATAAACTGCATTATATTCTAGAGTGCAATGGAACATCATACATCCGGGATACGTTTAATGATAGTTTTTTTTCTGCACAGGTAAGAGCAAAATGTTGATCGCTAAACCGAATTGTGCATAACTGTTTGGATCTGACGACAAAATGTGATGTAAAACTTTTTTTTTTTATTACATGTACGAACTTTTGTCGACACAAACGCAATCCTGCTGGAAAACTGATGGTGTATTCCGAAAATCCATTCTCCACTACTGTCATGCTTTTAATATTCAATATCCAATACCTCTGACTTTTTTGCATTGTGTTCCCTTGGTCTGAGAGAGATTTAACTGATTTTATAATTAAATTGATTTGTTTAACAAAAACATTACAATATTCATTTACGCCGATTTTTTTTTTATTTTTCTGTTCATAAAATACTACGTCTGAATCAGAGAAACTTAATTGCTGTTTAATTGTATTTGGAGAAAACCATATACGGCAAAAAAGTAAGTTGTCGATATCTTGTCTCTTGTTTCAATTAAAAATAATTTGTATGCTTAATTTGCAAACAGACACGCGTTGTAATTTGAAACGGTAGAGACATAAAAACTATAGGCCTAGCCATTCATGATATTACTGGGCTAGCTTTCTCGTACGCACTACATCTTGACCTCGACTGCATAAATAAGTTCCATAAGAAAACGTACATTTTTTTTCCATTCCGAAAATACCTGAGAGCAATGAATGTATATATCTGTATATATCTGGGTTTTTGGTTTGGGGGTAAGTGGAAGGACGGTATTATAAAACTTAGAGATCAAGTTTAAGTCTTAACAGCGTAATATGAAGTGTGTAAAGCGACCGCTGCATAAACCGAAAGTTGATTTCGAATGCTGGGCGTCGCTGAAGGTGCCCTACCTACGTTCCTTCGATATGAAGTTTCTTGTATTCTGAAGCGATTTTGGAGAAGAGGTGCGACATATAAGGTATCTTAAAAATTTTTTTTTACATTTATTGGAATATGATAAAGGTATAATATAAGCAAATGGCAGTTTTACACGTTCAATCTCAACAATTCACAGCATAATAATTATTCATTTTATGAATGTCCTGGGTTTTAAAAACAAGGTCATGTTTGACATTGATATAATTTAGTCACGTAAATATTGCGATTGACGACTAAAAATGTTGTAATAATGAGAAAGTAAAACAAAATTATAATATCTGTACTATAAACCAACGACCATCGTCAGAAAATGCAGTCCAACAATTAAATTGTTTTTGTGTGGGCTCGTTATATTGGTACAATGTCTTAAACAGGAAGCGAAATAATAAAGATATTTTATGCTGCGACATACAGAATTGTAGTTACGACAGGTAGCTGCAAGCCACTGGCTTCTGTGATCTTTGCTTACTGCTAAACGTTTACATGATTGTAAGTAACTAAAGCGGAAATAAATATTAACTGTGTTTGCATGTTGGAAAGGGGCATGATGACACTGTGGTTTTGAAATGTTATTAAATAAGATATGCCCCAGATCTATTTCTCAACCTCCTTAGAGAATCAATTAATTGCGTGGACCCTGAGATCCACGCAGAAAATATATAAGCGAGGTTAAACCGGATGCACTGGGGAAAATTTAGCTTGCGCATGAGCTAATCTGGTTCCTGCGCAACATTATGTATAGCTAAGGGAACCAGGCTAGCACACGTGTATCTGAATCGGGATCGGGATTTCATGCCATATATGCACATGTTCGTTGTCGGTGAACAGTACAGAAACAAACTGAAGTATTTCTTTTAAAGAAATGATCGACATGAGATATGAATTATCAGCATCATAGAATACGTTGATATTATGCCGAAACTACAATATGCATTTAATGGCATAAATCGCGATGTTTTATTGTTTTCCGAAATAGCTTAACTATACGACGAGGCTAGTGTACTTCCCGATTAAAAAAACAATTGCGCATTTAAGCATGATTTAATAATTTTGTGACTGTATATAATACATCATTGAATAATTATGTCACTGTATGAAAGTTTAAATTTCAAGAGAAATGCATCAAAATACGAAATCAATTTACATAGTGAACAAAGTAGTACGCAAATAGTGAAATTCGCTGAACGCTTAATACTATACATGTATAGTATCTTCATTAATGTCTTCATTAATATAATTCATAATTGTGTTTAAATTCTGAGGTAAAAGGTCAGGGCTCTACGTGATACAACGTACACATTCAGTGGTTAAAGGCACTATATCCAGGCTTGCTACTATAATATTAATTCATCATAACACTTGCAATCACAGGTCTCCCCGTAGATGTCTTTATATAAAGCAGGGAGCTAGAGTCGGTGGAATCTCTGATAATCTTAAGGCTTTCGCGTTTCCGTTAGAAACACATGCATATGGTCCACGTATTGCAGTCCTTTTTTAAAGGACAGCAACTTGTATTTGCTTATTTTTAGATGGTATTGAATACTGTAATCCAA
The DNA here is from genome assembly GCA_020458035.1 of Magallana ariakensis. Classification (NCBI taxonomy): domain Eukaryota; kingdom Metazoa; phylum Mollusca; class Bivalvia; order Ostreida; family Ostreidae; genus Magallana; species Magallana ariakensis. Next base: position 23,038,772 of record CM035813.1, read on the forward strand.
CGTGTATTCAAGATGAGAAAAAATATAAATGTTTATGTAAATCATGTGGCAGAAGCTATATCAATCGGAGAGAATGCTCTATATATATCAACTTTATATGAAGTAACTTAACTGTGATTAGATTTACAGAAAGCAATCGTTTCGTCAAAGTTTCAACTTTCTTTAGAAAAAAGCTTACACAGTTGTGATTTGCTTTTGATAAAGAAACAAATATTTTTTGTTTTATTTTTAAAAGAATTTTGATAGAATCATTTTAACAAGAGCTTGGACTTGTTGTGTCAAACAGCAATGTGACGTAGGCCTGTTTATTTATTGCCGGCCACTCAGCCATGGCTCTTTGAAATCAACAAGATTTGTCTGGCTTTTGAGCTAAGACTACGCCACCCCCTGCGAATGTTATTGTCATTTAAATTTAGACCACATGGTTTTATTTGACCGTTTCAGTTTCGCAGTAAAAAATCGTGCCTCTTGTTTATAGTCTATTTCCCAGAATCTAGGTACTTGTAATCAAATATAAAATCTAGACGTTTATTGATTTTAAACTTTATCTTCATCACTTAATGGATAAAATGAGTTCAAGAAATAAATGTGACAATACAAAATATAGGGTTTTTTCCTGCTGTTGCAACAATTAACATGCTTGGTAGCAATCCCCTATAGGATTAATTTTCGATCCGCGCCTAATCTAGTAATAGCATCAATAGTGAAACAGACTATACTATTTTATGCCGAATGTTCCTTGAAAATGGCTCGGTAAACTAAGTTTTTATACAAAACAGACACCCATTCTTTTTTTCATAAAGCATAGTATTGCAGACCAAAAGCATAAAACATGGCTATGATTTTATCAAGCAACCCAATGTTTACATTTTCAACCACGTGTAGAGTGGTTGAAAACGAACGATAACTCTGTTCCGAATATCATCGTTAAGTTTAAATAACCGCTAGATGATGAAATAAGACATATATCTTAATATATTTTCATGTTTTAACATATATCAAAGTAGGATATGATATGAAAAACGCTCGAAATTTCACAGGAACTGAACAAATCTCGATGAAGTCTCGTGAACTTTCATTCAAGCACCTCTGGATTTATTACATACTTAGCAACGATAAAAACATTCCGAACACATTCGCAGGTGTGTACGCAATCTGTGTATATTTCGCTTGAAACTGCGTCATTTTTAACTTGTTTTGACGCAAGAAGATAGATAGTTCGTCCTACTGTAAGTCCAAGGTCTTGTTAAAATGGTTCTAATATAGAATAAATGACCTATTAATACTAAATTATTAAGGCGAACATCAATACACAAAATAAAAAAAATAAAACTCAGTAAATAAAAATAATCGCTTAAAAGACATCTTTAAAAATAAAAGTGTATAAAAGTATAGGTTACTATTAAAATGAAATGTTAAAAAAACAAGAGGCCAATAGGCCTTAACGGTCACCCGAGTAGCATAACCCATACACAAACTTGTCAAGGAGTCTCATATATGCATTTAATTAAGTTTTATTCTGGAATAGAAATTTTTTTAATTTGTAATGACGACCACCTCCCTGCCTGAAATCTTTCAAAAAGGACTATTAAACCTATAATTTTAGCGAAAAACTTAAAAGATCATAAAAGAGTGAATGACCTGATATTGAAAAGGTGCAAGACTCTGATAGAAAATAATTTAATAATAATAACAAGGTGGCTATTATTCATGTTTTATCTAAAACAACCTCCCATCCCCCATCCCCCTGGGGCAGACAGAAACTCTCCCTGTGGGCATTTAAACAAACGAAAAAAAACCCCAGCTTTATCGATAAAAGCCATCATGAGTTACTCACTTTTCCTGTTCCAGTTTTTAAATATTCAACATTCGTTGAGAATCACCATCTGGCATATATACCAAAATCATTTTACCTTTATATATCAGTGATTTTAGTTAGCCAATTATTACTTTACTATTAACAAGTCTATTTGTTTATTTTGAAAGTTCAAAAACTGTTTTTGTTTCAAATGATAAAAAGCTTTGCATAACTCTTTTGATCATACAACTTCTTTATAATTACATTATATTCAATGATTAAATACTAAATATGAACAAGCAAAGGAAGATAACTTCTAGGAAGAAGCAAGGGAAAACAAGATGTAATTATAATCGGGGCGATTATTTAGTCTCCCAAACGAACTAGGCTATCATATAGAGTAGGGATGACCCACAAAGTTTCATGATGTTCCCAGGGGTCCTTTACTATATATCAGGTGAACTAACATGACCAAAGGAACAAGAATATATATGGTTTAGGGGTGGGGATATTAACCGTTTTCAAGATATTCGGGCACTACCTGTTTGAGGGGGATCAGGACCACCCCCGGGGCCCATGATCTACATACCATATGATGCCCCTTGACACAAGGAACAAGAATATATATGGTTTAGGGGTGGAGATCTCAACCGTTTTCAAGTTATTTGTGCACTTTCTGTTTGAGGGGGGTCAGGACCATCCCCGGGGCCCATGACCTACATACCATTTGATGCCCCTTGACACAAGGAACAAGAATATATATGATTTAGGGTGGGGTTCTTAACCGTTTTCAAAATATTTGGGCCCTTCCTGTTTGAGGGGGGTCAGGACCACCCTTAAGGTCCATGACCTACATACCATTTGATGGCCCTTAACACAAGGAACAAGAATATATATGGTTTAGGGATGGGGATATTAACCGTTTTCAAGATATTTGTGCACTGGGGGTCAGGACCAGCCCCAGGGCCCATGACCCTTATACCATTTGATGGCCCTTAACACAGGGAACAAGAGTATATATGGTTTAGGGGTAGGGTTCTTAACCGTTTTCAAGATATTCTGGCACTTCCTGTTTGAGGTGGGACAGGACCACCCCCAGGGGCCATGACCTACATACTATTTGATGCCACTTAACACAAGGACATCATAGCCATGCCTTTAGTATTTCACAAATATATACTGGAGTAGAGAAGAAGATTTTCTAAGATTTAATACATTTTTACTATATGGCCATATTGGCCCCACCCTAGTGCCTAAACACCTGTCCCAGGGGTCATAAATTTCACAATTTAGGTAGAAGACTTCATGTACATCATATCCAGGCCTTTAGTTTTTAACAAATATCTATGGGAGTAGAGAAGAAGATTTTCTAAGATTTAATACATTTTTACTATATGGCCATATTGGCCCCACCCTAGTGCCTAAACACCTGTCCCAGGGGTCATAAATTTCACAATTTAGGTAGAAGACTTCATGTACATCATATTTAGGCCATCATTAAAAATATCTATGTTTCCCCTAACCCGACCTTAAATTTTGAAGTTGGGTAGGTAGGTAGGTAAATAATTTTTTTTTCTGCCAGGGCATAATATAAAATACATTATACCTAGATTAAAAATGAAAACAATAAATCAATTCTTTAATTAATTACAAAACTAAGAAAAATATGACCAGTTGTAAAACAAATTTTTATACTTGTCCTGATGGAATGTAAAACAAATTTAATATCGAATTCACAATTTGATATTGTTCATCTTTTAAAATTTAAACATGTTTGATTCAATGGCTAGATGTACATGAATACATTCATTATCATTTGTATGTTGATGTACATGTAAACCTATATTTAAGTATTATTTTAATGATCATAATGTACCTACTTCAAAGTATCAATTTTTCAAAATTTGGTTTATAAAATGTCTAAAAGTATATTAAAACAATAATATTTGATAAACTTAAGGTAATGTAATAAATGTAAATATTTGTGAAGTCAAATTTAATGATTGTACAATAGTAAGGTTACACAAAATCACTACACTTGCAGAGAATGTCCTTCTTTGACAAGGAAATTTTAACCTAATGAAACATAATGCTAGGGACGAAAAAATATTTAGATACGAAATATTTTTGTTAATTAACCCAATTTCACTTTAATTATAGTCATAACCAAAACCAACTCGATTTAAAATTTGACAAAGTTAAGAGAACTGTTTAAATTTTTCAAAACATAAAGAGTCTTTCATTTCACTGGTACCAACCTAATTTTTGGGAGAATTATTTCTCCCTAACAGAAAAATAGAAAGAAGTTTGACATCAGGGAGACTGTTAATATTTGATACAGCATAACCTACAGGAATGATGATATACACAGATTCAACCTTAATTAAAATTGGATTAAAATTTAAGCAAGTTAATAAAAAATAAAACAGCTTCTAAAAGTTTTAAAAACTTATCCAATCTATTAAATTTAATTTATTTGATGTATTCATACATTTTATAGATGACATGTTTTGTAATTGTGTTAGTTAAATGACAAATAAAATCAGTCTCTGTACTTCTGTGTATTTTGGAGGTATTAGTCCAACCTTTTGACCCAATTACAACCATTGTGTAGAGGATCATTTTAATTGATAACTGATAGCTGTTGGCAGATGGTTTTATGATTATTTTAGCATTAATTTGGCAGAGTTATTAACTAATTACAAGTTACCAACTAATTTTAATATCAACACTAAAAGTAATAAACATCGGTTGTAGTAGGGCTACATGTTGCATCACTCGTATTGATACCCATAAAAGATAAGGCAATCGATTAATCACAACAGTGGTTAACTGAGGCTGTGAAAACGTCTTTTGAATTAAATGATTATTATTTTAATGTCTCTGGGGTTAAATTACACGATCATGAACTCAGAATACAGGGCGACTTCAACTTCTCTTTCAGAGGAAATTCCGGCGAAGTTACCGATCATAAAGCGAGTATTTCGCCCATGTTGATGATCGAGGCTATCAAAATGATTGTAAAACGAAAAAGATGTGGGTCTTCTAAAAACGAATTTAGGTAAAATTAGGTTTCTTTTATAAAAAAAAAAAGTCTTTTCAATGTGGTGCAAAAAACAATTCAGTCGGCGGGATTTAATTGGGTCGGTCGCGTTAGGGGAAACATAGATATTTTTAATTTTGACCCCAGGCCTTTAGTTTTTCACAAATATATATATGAGTAGAGAAGAAGATTTTATAAGATTTAATACATTTTTATTATATGGCCATTTTGGCCCCACCCTTGAGCCTAAACACCTGTCCCAGGGGTCATAAATTTCACAATTTAGGTAGAAGACTTCATGTACATCATATCCAGGCCTTTAGTTTTTAACAAATATCTATGGGAGTAGAGAAGAAGATTTTCTAAGATTTAATACATTTTTACTATATGACCATATTAGCCCCACCCTAGAGCCTGAACCCCTGACCCAGAGACCATAAATTTCACAATTTTGGTAAAGGGCTTCATGGACATCATAACCATGCATTTAGTTTTTAACAAATATCTATGGGAGAAGAGAAGAAGATTTTCTAAGATTTAATACATTTTTACTATATGGCCATATTGGCCCCACCCTAGAGCCTGAATCCCTGACCCAGGGGCCATAAATTTCACAATTTAGGTAGAGGGCTTCATGGACATCATAACCATGCATTTAGTTTTTAACAAATATCTATGGGAATAGAGAATAAGATTTTCTAAGATTTAATACATTTTAACTATATGACCATATTGACCCCACCCTAGTGCCTGAACCCCTGACCCAGGGGCCATGAATTTCACAATTTTGGTAGAGGGCTTCATGGACATCATAACCACGCAATCAGTTTTTTCCTCACATGTGTGGGAGTAGAGAAGAAGATTTTTGAAAGTTTGACTGTTTTTTACATATTTGGCCCCACCTGTGGCACCATGGGGGTGGTAGAGCCACCAATTTCACAATTTACATTCCTCTTACCATAGTGATGCTTCACACCAAAAATGGGAACAATTGGCCTTGTAGTTTTTAAGAAGAAGTTAAAAATGTAAATTGTTAACGCACGACGCACGACGCACGTCGCACGACGACGGACGAAAACAAATAGCAAAAGGTCACCTGAGTTTACTCAGGTGATCTAATAAAAACGCTCTAATTAAGAACGTTGAAAACGGAAGACCTTGTACTGATTCTGTTGGTAATTCTTTTTTTTCTTTTTTTTTCTTCTAGACGTTTTTTAAACTCAAATATCTCGCATGTTTGTTGTCCTATTACGTTCAAATTTTCAGGGTACATTGCAAATTACAAATTCTCAACATCAACTGAAAATCATTGAAATCATTTCCGGTGCCGAGTTATTCCCCTTTTTCAAAACAATATAGGCATTCCTGTGCACGCAAAGGCTCTGAAACCATCCATGGCATGTGTTTCAAAGTCATAAATCTTGAAAATAGATACTCTGAACGTTGTCCTCCGAGTTTTGTTTTTACGATTTTTCCCATTTAAAGTTTCAAAAAATTAATTTAAATTTTATGTTTTCAAAAATGCTGATTTTTGGTCCTGTTTTTGTCTCGTAACTTTTTAGTTTAAAATTTTTTCTGAACACATACATAACAAAATATGTGCAAATTATCAAGGGCTTTCACTTAACACCATTGAAAAAGGGCTGGCCCCTTAAATAAGGGGCCTAGAACCCTTAAAGGTCTTCGCTTTATAACTCAAAAATGGTTAATATTTTGATATAGCTGTCGCTTGAAAAGTTGTTTATTATGATGTTAATAATGTCGTTACAAAATTATTTTGTACCGGTATTGCGTAATATAAGTGTAAAAAGCTTGTCTTGTTAACACGTACCTGTTTTCATTTTGCAAGTAAACGAATAGTCTTTGTGCGCACAAATGACATAAATTAACAACTGAAAGTGTACCATCTTATACGGGATGCTTTAATTCATTAGAGAAAGTTTTTTTTTTAAAGTATACATGTTTTTCTTACAGCTTTATTTTTAGTCATTTCTATGGAACGCCTCAACTGCCTTATGTGAATAAACTTCATTATGTGATGGTACTTTAACATTACGTGATGGTACTTTAACATTACGTGATGATACTTCGACATTACGTGATGGTACTTTAACATTACGTGATGGTACTTCAACATTACGTGATGATACTTCGACATTACGTGATGGTACTTCAACATTACGTGATGATACTTCGACATTACGTGATGGTACTTTAACATTACGTGATGGTACTTTAACATTACGTGATGATACTTCGACATTACGTGATGGTACTTTAACATTACGTGATGGTACTTTAACATTACGTGATGATACTTCGACATTACGTGATGGTACTTTAACATTATGTGATGATACTTCGACATTACGTGATGGTACTTTAACATTATGTGATGATACTTTAACATTCTTTATTATATGATGCTACTTTACTATGCGGTGGTTCTAAAAATAGGGAAGCGTCGCATCGGGATCGAAATACATGTACGCCAAATCTTTAAACACATGGATGCCTGTAAAAAAATTTTTAACACTGGGCTGATTCTCTGTTTCAGAAATTGATCAGATAGGACTAAGGTCCACTGAGACTAGTTTAGATCACAAATACTTATGTTTGATTAAGTGTTGCCTTAAACTTTTAAAAGGGTCATTTTAAATTTTAAAGAATGGCTGCTTGGTGAGACCATTTGGGCTCCCCATCAGTGCATAAAAATCAGGGGGTACGAAAAGTCCCCCAGGGGATTTTTGGTCCAAAAATGTGAACCCAATCATTTGGCGCTTGGTCAGAGTGGACTGTGAAATTTTAATAGCACCTAAACAAAGAATTCTGTCATTTATGTTAGATTGGACTTATGGGGATTGACGGGCTCTCCCTGTGTAGGAGTGGGCAATGTAACAGGCATGCATCAGCCTCCCCCCTTAGGATCCTTAGGATTTTCATGATTTTGGGAAGTTGACTTTTTTCTTTTTTTTTTTTGCTTGTCAAGATTTTTAGGATGAGTCTGCCCTCCCCCTTTCTTTCAAAAACGATGCTACGTGCCTGTGTAAGCACTTATTTATTCAACAGTACAGTTACTGTTAAAATCAGATTCAACAGCAATGGGGGGGGGGGGGGGCAGATGCTACGTGCCTGTTACATTGCCCACTCCTACACAGGGAGAGCCCGTCAATCCCCATAAGTCCAATCTAACATAAATGACAGAATTCTTTGTTTAGGTGCTATTAAAATTTTTAGCAGTCCGCTCTGACCAAATGATTGGGTTCTGAATGCACATTTTTGAACCAAAAATCCCCTGGGGGACTTTTCGTACCCCCTGATTTTCATGCGCTGGTGGGGAGCCCAAATGGTCTCACCAAGCAGCCATTCTTTAAAATTTAAAATGACCCTTTTAAAAGTGTAAGGCAACACTCAATCAAACAGCAGTATTTGTTGATCTAAACTAGTCTCAGTGGACCTTAGTCCTATCTGATCAATCGCTGAAACAGAGAATCAGCCCAGTGTTAAAAAAACTTTATAGGCATCCAGGTGTCTACAGTTTTCGCGTACATGTATTTCGATCCCGAGGCGACGCTTCCCTATTTTTAGAACCATCGCATAGTAAAGTAGCATCATATAATGAAGAATGTTAAAGTACCATCACGTAATGTTAAAGTACCATCACATAATGTTAAAGTACCATCACGTAATGTCGAAGTATCATCACATAATGTTAAAGTACCATCACGTAATGTTAAAGTACCATCACATAATGTTAAAGTACCATCACATAATGTTAAAGTACCATCACGTAATGTTGAAGTATCATCACGTAATGTTAAAGTACCATCACATAATGTTAAAGTACCATCACGTAATGTTAAAGTATAATCATATAATGAAGTTTATTCACATAAGGCAGTTGAGGCGTTCCATACATTTCTGTTTAGGTCTTCTAGTGGAGACTCCTTAAGAAAAACGAGAACGAGAAAATATAAACAATCTTTTTCTTTTCTATAAATACATGCACTGGATTTAAAAAAAATAACTTCTATGAAATATATTTTAGTCATTTTACTGCAAGCATTTCAAATCTACATGGATTCTTAGTTGTGTGTGTCATTACGTAACGTAGTCCTCGCCCGCGGCCGGAGATCGGTCGCGGCCGGACTACCTAGCGGTCAGCGGTTATCTAATACACAAGATCTGCATCTTACTTGTATGGATTTGTTTAGCCGTAAACACAAAGAATTATTTGAATTTTGATTTCATATAAAAGTATATTCATCTTAAATTAATTAAGTGTAATTGATGCAGTGTTTAAGAAATATAAAAGCAATATTATTCTCAATCTGAAACATCGTCAGACATATATCAATTGTGGGTATCTAAGTATTAAAAAAATAATACCTATGTAATGCATTTTAATCATAATTAAATCTACATGTACCTGGGTTCTGAGCTGTGTGTGTCATTACGTAACTCACCCCTTGCCCGCGGCCGAGGAGATCGGTCGCGGCTGGACTACCTAGCAGCCGTGATCTACATACACAAGACTCGCGTCGATCTTGCATACATGGTTTTATTTAACCGCATACACAAAGAATTGTTTGAATGTCGATTACACATAAACGTTTTTTCATCCTTAAATTGATTTAAACGATAGAGTGTAAATTAAGAATTAGTAAAAGCATTATTATTCCCATCTAAAGCATAGTCAGACATAGATCAGTGGTGGGTTTGTAAGTCTAAAATGTTCTAAAAACTACAGAAATAATGTTTGAGATCAACAAAAAACAGATTAACCTGTTAATGATGAAATCTGTTTTAGCTTCATAATTTAAAAATAATAGATATGTTGGTTTTGTTCTCTTTATAAAAGGTGTTCTTTGATATCTTGTCGATGTCATCAAAATAGTTATATTGTTTAAAATAAAACATTTATAAAACTCAGGGACGTATATACTAACTGTTATATATGTCTCTGTAAAACTGCAAACATTTTAAACCAAACACGGCCACTGGAATTTGTGTATACACCCTTCCATATCCCGCGCGAGTGGACAAGAGATCTGCGGTAGTCTAGCTAATACACACGTCAAGCTTCGTGTGCTTCTACCCTATCGCACGTGTGCATGTTTATTGATTAAATTCAATACAACGCCAAAATTTTGACCGGTTCATGTGAAATCGACTAGCGTTTCAACTTAAATATTTACTCATGATTATCTCCGTTAATTACTGCTGAGACTGTGAAGCATTCACAGGACAGACTTCAACACTTTTTAGACGATATTCACACCCTGCCAGATCAACCTGTCTTATGAATTAATATTTGGCGAACACAAATTAGTATATAAGTGTATAAAGTATTATAAGTATTCTCACTTATAAGTTGTACACACACACACACACACACACACACACACACACACACACACACACACAGAGAGAGAGAGAGAGAGAGAGAGAGAGAGAGAGAGAGAGAGAGAGAGAGAGAGAGAGAGAATTTGAATGCATTAATTGAACAGGAACCAAAATGGAGATTTTTAAAAAAAAATACTCTCCAAGCGTTTATTGTAAGGCAGTTTAAAACCAAAGTTCCGTGTTGCAATGTTACATGTATGTGAGAGGGGCTCGCACGATAAAAAAAAATCCTCGCTGATCGTTGTCCGGAATTGAAGGATTCAGTGATTATTTTAGGTACATATTCACGTGAATTTTAAAAAAAAATATGTTTAATTCACCCTGTATTGTTATAGATAGTTTTGAATTCTTTGAATTACAAAACTTAATGTAACATTTAGATTCAGGCCCTAAAATAGAAACGGTAAGATGATCGCTTTTGTAGTTTTTCTGTATGGTCGTTTGATTCTTTGTAGAAGCAAACTCATGCAATTACTGTTTTTATATCTTTCATTTTCGTGGGAACATGTGTGAATTTTATATAAGTTTTGTTGATGTTGAAGAGTAATAGATATGTTAAAAAACAATTGTTTAGATTCGGGCAGTTGTAGAAGATCAAGTAGCGGTCATACGGTTAAAAATGCTATACATCCGTAGATTGCGGAGATTTTTATTCGTGCGAACTTTACAAGTCGAACTTATGCGTATGCGGTGCACGCGCACTCGAATTGTTGATATTTTTTTTTTTTACCAAATCGTTTTGGTGTGTGTGAATGTTGTCTGATCAGCGCTTTTACTTCTACCCCAAAATGAGCGCACGGAGGTCGCGTAATAAATGTACAACACGGGGTCAACTACAAGTTTACAATTTTTAAAACTTTTAACTACACAAAATCACATAGTCATGGAGTCCCGTGATCCTTAAGGATATGGCATGATAAATACGATGTCATTCGCGGTTCCAGGATTTTCCCCCGGACGCTTAAGGAGTGGGGAGGGGGGGTCCGTGGGATAATGTTGTTTGCCAGTGGGTGTCCAATGCATACATGTATATATATGATTAGTAATTTTACTAGGTCCATATAATAAGTTTGTTTGAATTTTCCAGTTACCCACCCACCCGCCCCCTCTAGATCCGCGCATTGTCGACAACCAGAACTAAACATCGCAGAAAATTTGAACAGTTATTCAAATATGTTCAGGATCAGTGTACAAGCTACATTTACGTAGATAAATTGTGACCACATATTTTCTTAACAGATTATTACTGGCAATGGATACTTTCCTAGTATACAAATGCAGCATTATACATTATGTATGAAATAACAATTCAAAAATACGTTTATCCAAGTCGTTTGTAACTCGGGTACTTGTGGACAGAACACTTGGTTAATCCCCCTTCTTACATGACAATAGGTACTAATCACAATTTATAGTCATAATATCTATTCATATACATGTATAACTAGGGTCGACGTCCCATTCTGATGGCGCCGAATAATGATGAGTATGTTTACATTTCCACAAGTATAATTTCTCTGTAATAGGGTCTGTGTACATTTAACTTACTTACATGTACTTCTAATACTTTATCCATAACGTGCCTTTGAATAAAGAGTGTGTAGTGACCTCAAACCAAGTTTCTAGGTAAAAGGGTGGAGGTCAGGTGTCCAGACCATATATTCATACGTCAAGGATGTACAGTGAACTTGGATCAAGATATCGATAATTTTTAAATGTCATGGTTATATCACAGACCACTGTGTAAAGTTTCAATATATTCTTAGTCAAAGTTTAAGATTTACAAAGTTGCATGCAAAGCTTTCTGTTCTAAGTGACCGGGTTTTTTCAGAGGGACACCATTTAAATGATGTCAGGTACATTACAGTATTTTTTTGTTTTAAGGGCATCAATTAACTAAAGTGTCTATGTAGAGAGTCAATATCATAGCACTGTATACACTGTAGTCTGGACCGTGTGCTCTCTCTCCTGGCAAAAATATAGATCATTGCAAACAGTACTTGTGGTTTATAAGTGTGTAGTGACCATAAACTTAGTTCATAATTCAAAGGTCAAAATCATAACAGACATCAGTGAAACAGATGTCTATTCTACGCTGTCTCCTTCTTTTCTCAAATCCAGTTTTAGTTTCATCAGAAAAAATAAGGGTTGTGCTGTGACCTTGAACTATTTTTTTCAGTGAATAGTTACGCAACGTGATTTTCAATGTCTCATCCTTTAATAAAGCAGGGCTATCTGAGAATTTCAAGATCCTAATGATGTACATGTATAGTAATTGTTCTGAAATGCAATGAACAGAAAATAAATCAAAGATAGGATCTAAAATCTTTTGATCGGTCAATCTCTTTGCGGAGAAAAATTTATTATTACAAATATGGCATTTGCTGTTAAGCAGTTGCTGATAAATTCTTCTTACATGTATTTCGCACACATTTTAATAATTAATACGCTGTCAAATATATTAAGAAGAGAAACCATGTGTTTTTACTTGACTGAATTATTGCTGGATTGGAATTGCTGTCCTCTTCAATAAGGGGCTGATACATGCCATCCATTTACTCATTTATAAGCACTAGTATATAACATCATGACTATTATCGTATTGACAATCCTTTTTCGACTCGAAGCTGCAACGGAAGACCTCCTCGTTGCTTTGCAACGAGCTCGGCTCTAGTTCAAAACTACTGTACACATTTTTGAGTGGTGAGTGGGGGCTGGGGTTGGATTTGGGATATTATCGTTAGAAATGGAAGCCCCTAAATTGATAATAAAAATAATGTACTAAATAATACACATGAAAATAATTCCGTTATTAACGATTGTTTGTATTTTTACAGTAACATTTGATGGCGTCTGAAGAGGAAAACCAAAGCCAGCACTACGTGGAATGCGTCTTGTGTCAGGAACCAGTCTCATTTTACTGCAGACAATGCGGGGCCAATCTCTGTGACCACTGTTTACCAATACATGTACGAATAAAATCTAAAAACGGTCATGACGTCGTAGATTATGTCAGCAAAGATGATTACGACACAGGATTTTGTGATTCTCATCCAAAAAACGAATGCTCCGCATATTGTAAAACTTGCAATGCTCCGATATGCATACTTTGCGTGTCTATCAAACATAAATCACACGAAATGTCCGAGCTTTCCGTTAAAATTGAGGAATTTTTAAAAGTTATCGCGGAGGAAAATGAACGACTCCAGTCATTCAAACATGAATTAGAAACAATTTTGGATCATACGACACAGATGTTGTCTTCGATATCCTCCATTTACAAACAGAAAAAAGATGAAGTAACAGCACGGGGAGAAGAGTGGCACAAAGAGATCGAAAAGACCGTGAAGAAACTTCACCAGCAGCTAGATGATATGCAAAAAGCACACGAGGTGCTTCTTCACAAACAAAAGACAGAGTATGAAGAAATGATTAAAAGCTTGGGTGAAATAAACAGAAAGACAACAAATTTAAAGAATTCACATAATGTCAAAGAAATGCAGACATTCATACCATTGATAGAAAAACAGGAAACACTGTCCGAGGTAACACAGCATTCGTTTCCAACATTCTATGAATGTAAAATAGATGCAAATCTCATGCAAACGTACTTCGGATACATTGAAAAAATGCAAGAAATGAAGACACAGCTTACAGAAAAGAAATTTAAATTAAACGAGTTTTCTCAGAGAAAAATCTTAAAGGTACCAACAGTCATATCTGTCATAGACACTGGGTTCCCTACTGATAAAAAATATACAAATCGTCTATGTGACATGGCTCTTACCGAAGATAACAAAGCCTGGATGGGAGGAAACTGCGCTAAACAACTGAAGTTGTTTGATCTCCAAGGAAACCTCTCCCACACTGTCAAAATTTCTTTCAGTGGAAACTATTTATGTTTGTACAACAAACAAGTATTGTACAGTGATTCCAGCAAAAACGTCGTTAAAACAATATCTGATACCAACACTGTTGTCACGATGTTCACAACAGGTGACTGGAATCCTCGTGGCATCACAAGCACCGCGTCCGGTAACCTTCTTGTCTGTCTCCGTAAAGACGACCATAAAAAAGTCGTCCGATACAGCAGTACCGGTACCGTGCTCCAGGAAATCCAGTTTGATTCGCAGTGTCAACCTCTGTACATGGACCTGAAGTACATTACCGAAAATGTCAACGGAGACATCATTGTAACCGATTGGAAGCAAAACGCAGTCATTGCTGTCGATAGATTAGGAATATTACGGTATACATATTCGGATAGGAACACTGAATTTGAGGTCTGTTCAGTGGCACATGATTCTTTTGGTCATGTCATTGTTACAGATTACAAAGGAGACAAGATTCACATGCTGGACATAGACGGACAATTTCTGAGGTACATAATTCCTAACGAAGGACTAAAAAGACCTCGCGCCGTGTGTATCCTTGGTCACGGTGAGATGATGGTGGGAGAGTGTCTGACCGGTTTAGCCAAACGAATTAAATACTTGCAAGAATAAAGATAAATTTGCGCGGTTAAAAAGTTATCAGTTTTTAAGTAATTCAATGTATATATAATATCAATGGAAAAATTGTATTTTCATTATTAATAAATACCAGTATAACAATGAAATTAACAAAAATGAGTTGTCTGTTAAAAGTAAAGTTACAAAATTTTCATTTATCTTTGTAAACATTATAAAAAAAATCAATAAAAATCATTTCTTTTTGTTTGCTGTAAAATCGAAAGATTTACAAAGTATTTAAAAAAAAAATATTTGTTTTTAAATCGATTTAAAAAAAAGGCAATTTCGTAATGTTTTACAGAAACGTCTTTGAAATGAAAACTAACACAGTTTCTTTTATTTGAACAAATATGGTTTGAAAAGCTAGTTGCCCTTAAATCAAAATCAACTTAAAAACTTCTTTTATTGAGTTTGTTATAATATTAAGGTCAACAAGAAATTAAAAAGATAAATACTGTTTAACAGGAAATTAACTCGCGGAGTTAATTTTCGCCATATTTGCTGAAATAACAATTCCGCAAATTTAACATCTAGTGAAAAAATATTTGAGGATACTATAATGATAATGAAAAATAAGATTTACTTAATCATTTATCTTATCATGAAAACACACAAGACAAAATACGTTTCCGTTTGAATGGCATAGCAGCAAGAATGAATAAATAATTATTGGGCCACATCGCTCCCTGAGCAACAATAGGCATGATAAAATCAGCTAAATAGAGTCATAATACATCCTGTAGATCCTGTATATATGAAAATCCATTTCTCCCCTTGATAATCTTATGTTCATAATCATGTCTCTTTCCTAACAGGATGATTTTATAGTCATATTACATGTTGAGTATTGCAGTTCGAAAAAGAATCCTAAGCACTTGTTTATATATGGGATATAAACCTACATCAAACTCTGAACCCCTTGTGAGGCCCAATAATCGTCCAGGGACCAGAGTCTAAACAATTTTAAAGAATCAGCAATATGTCAAAATATTTGCATATAAGTAAAAACATATATGATAACATTTCAGTTTTTGTGAATAATTAAAATGTTTTCCTTTGTAAAATTGGATCCCAAATGTAGCCCCACCATACTTCTCAATATTTTGATTTGAACGAATATGAATCTACACTTTTTGAAGTTGCTTTCACTAAAGATACAATTTTTTTAGGCAATGGTTTTTTAGAAGAATATTTTTCTCTATATATTCTTATGTAAAAGTTGAGCTTAAACCGCAAACGCGTAATAAATAACTATATAGAAAAAAATTGATACATGGGAGCTACAGTGCCACCCATTGAAAAAATTGTATATTTATTGCGCAGAAAAACGTGCGCTAGTTTTGGACTAATAAACCTTATTTATACGCAAATTCTGTGAAAACATTTAGTACCATTATTAAATAAATTCTTCATGCAAATTACTACTGATATCGTCTCTTTACTTGCCTCAGACTTTCTCCGAAACAAGCTACCAACCTCGGAAAATCAAGTATAAATTATTCTCCACTACGTAATTTTATATCCTTCTTGCACAAAGAGATGATGAAAATTAAGTTACAACGCGGGATAAGAGTTACACAAACAGATCTAAACGACCAGGAAAAAAAAATTGCTAGGAACTGTGTGCAATCGGTTTTTGGAACGCAGTTTGCAGTTCGCTATTCGCAATTGAAAAGTGAACTGCGTTCTAGAACGCACTTCGCAATTCAAAATTTATAATTCATATTTGGGGCCTGAAATTTTCAGGGTCATCTACTAGTGGCATACTTCTACCACTGTGAATATATGGTGAAGTGGTCATCTCTAGTTTTTGAGATTCGGGTTTATTTGCAGTTGAAAAGTGAACTGCGTTCTAGAACGCAGTTCGCAATTCAAAATTTATAATTCATATTTGGGGCCTGAAATTTTCAGGGTCATCTACTAGTGGCATACTTCTACCACTGTGAATATATGGTGAAGTGGTCATCTCTAGTTTTTGAGATTCGGGTTTATTTGCAGTTGAAAAGTGAACTGCGTTCTAAAACGCAGTTCGCAATTCAAAATTTATAATTCATATTTGGGGCCTGAAATTTTCAGGGTCATCTACTAGTGGCATACTTCTACCACTGTGAATATATAGTGAAGTGGTCATCTCTAGTTTTTGAGATTCGGGTATATTTGCAGTTGAAAAGTGAACTGCGTTCTAGAACGCAGTTCGCAATTCAAAATTTATAATTCATATTTGGTGCCTGAAATTTTCAGGGTCATCTACTAGTGGTATACCACTACCACTGTGAATATATGGTGAAGTGGTCATCTCTAGGTTTCGAGATACGGGCATATTTGCAATTGAAAAGTGAACTGGTTCTAGAACGCACTTCCCAATTCAAAATTTATAACTCATATTTGGGGCCACAAATATTCAGGGTCATCTACTAGTGGTATATACCACTGTAAATTTACGATGAAGTGGTCATCTATTGTTTTTGAGATTCGGGCATATTTGCAATTGAAAAGTGAACTGCGTTCTAGATCTAGAACGCAGTTCGCAATTCAAAATTTATAATTCATATTTGGGGCCTCAAATATTCAGGGTAATCTACTAGTCGTATACCACTACCACTGTGAATATATGGTGAAGTGGTCATCTCTTGGTTTTGAGATACGGGCATATTTGCAATTGAAAAGTGAACTGCGTTCTAGAACGCAGTTCGCAATTCAAAATTTATAATTCATATTTGGGGCTGATATTTTCAGGGTCATCTACTAGTGGTATACCACTACGACTGTGAACATATGGTGAAGTGGTCATCTCTAGTTTTTGAGACCCAGGCTTATTTGAAATTGAATAGTGAACTACGTTCTTGAACGCAGTTCGCAATTCAAAATTAATAATTCATTTTTGGGGCCTGAAATTTTTAGGGTTATCTACTAGTGGTATACCACTACCACTGTGAACATTTGGTGAAGTGGTCATCTCTAGTTTTTGAGATCCGGGCTTATTTGAAATTGAATAGTGAACTACGTTCTAGAACGCACTTCGCAATTCAAAATTTATAATTCATTTTTGGGGCCTGAAACTTTCAGGGTCATCTACTAGTGGTAAACCATAACCACTGTGAAGACATGGTGAAGTGGTCATCTCTTGTTTTTGAGATTCGGGCATATTTGCAGTTGAAAAGTGAACTGCGTTCTAGAACGCAATTCGCAATTCAAAATTTATAATTCATATTTTGGGCCTGAACTTTTCAGGGTCATCTACTTGTGGTATACCACTACCACTGTGAATATATGGTAAAGTGGTCATCTTTAGGTATTGAAATTCGGGCTCCCACTTATAGAACACTATTCATTATAATGGGGTTTTAAACAATGTATTTATTGAAGGTATTACAACACGTGTTTCAATCGAACACGTGTTTACCTGGTGTTTGTTATAAAGACTAACCAATTTGATTGGTTATTATATTTTTTATAGAAAACCTGTTCTACAGGTATTCTCGTAAGGTAGGCACGATTTGGTAAAGAATTGAGTTTTAAGTCATTCGAAGGCTCTCTCTCAGTGCAATCAGACGTTTCCCCACCCACCCGCCCTCAAAAATATTCATAAATGTTTGGTTTTATGAAAAATATATATTTTGCTAATATGTGTTGTTTTGTTTTTGTAGATAAAAAAGAACACAAGAAAATTGATATATGTGATTTGTATACATGTAATTATTAAACTGCACTTCTGAGAGCGCTTCTGCATCTATATACGTGTTGTTATTTATTTTATAAATTATTTATGTTTGTTTGAGTGTTAACGAATAAGAACATAATCGGTCTTGGAATCATCGATGTTTTCTCAACAAGTATTTTTCGGGGCATTCAGAAGTTGGAGTTCTAATCGCTTTTCGCTATTCACTATTCGAATAGCGAATAGAATTCTGCGGTCGGTTCGCTATTCAAATTACCGTAAACATGCTAATGAACGTAAATTAAAATTCCAAATAAACATCCATTTTTAATGTAAAGAAACAGTTATATATTAAAAATCAATTCTTACTGACCAGACCTGAACATTGACCTAATTAGCTAGCCCGGCGAAAAGGTAAGAAATTAATCATACAGTTATAATGGGATAGCTTTCAGGGGGCTGGCTAACATCCTGTATCCCACATTTGGGCCTTCATATTTGGAGGAGGTGGGGCCCCGGGAATGCCCAGTCGACCCTCAAAAGGAATTGGGTTTACACGACCGGTAACAGGCTTAGCTAGCCCGGCGAAAATTGGAAATTTCGCATAATACAGTTATAATGGGATAGCTTTCAGGGGGCTGGCTAACATCCTGTATCCCACATTTGGGCCTTCATATTTGGGGGAGGTGGGGCCCCGGGAATGCCCAGTCGACCCTCAAAAGGATTGGGTTTACACGACCGGTAACAGGCTTAGCTAGCCCGGCGAAAATTGGAAATTTCGCATAATACAGTTATAATGGGATAGCTTTCAGGGGGCTGGCTAACATCCTGTATCCCACATTTGGGCCTTCATATTTGAA
The DNA here is from genome assembly GCA_020458035.1 of Magallana ariakensis. Taxonomy (NCBI): domain Eukaryota; kingdom Metazoa; phylum Mollusca; class Bivalvia; order Ostreida; family Ostreidae; genus Magallana; species Magallana ariakensis. The sequence goes on from CM035813.1 coordinate 23,058,048, forward strand.
GGAGGTGGGGCCCCGGGAATGCCCAGTCGACCCTCAAAAGGAATTGGGTTTACACGACCGGTAACAGGCTTAGCTAGCCCGGCGAAAATTGGAAATTTCGCATAACACAGTTATAATGGGATAGCTTTCAGGGGGCTGGCTAACATCCTGTATCCCACATTTGGGCCTTCATATTTAGGGGAGGTGGTGCCCCGGGAATGCCCAGTCGACCCTCAAAAGGAATTGGGTTTACACGACCGGTAACAGGCTTAGCTAGCCCGGCGAAAATTGGAAATTTCTCATAATACAGTTATAATGGGATAGCTTTCAGGGGGCTGGCTAACATCCTGTATCCCACATTTGGGCCTTCAAATTTGGAGGAGGTGGTGCCCCGGGAATGCCCAGTCGACCCTCAAAAGGAATTGGGTTTACACGACCGGTAACAGGCTTAGCTAGCCCGGCGAAAATAGGAAATTTCGCATAATACAGTTATAATGGGATAGCTTTCAGGGGGCTGGCTAACATCCTGTATCCCACATTTGGGCCTTCATATTTGGGGGAGGTGGGGCCCCGGGAATGCCCAGTCGACCATCAAAAGGAATTGGGTTTACACGACCGGTAACAGGCTTAGCTAGCCCGGCGAAAATTGGAAATTTCGCATTAAACAGTTATAATGGGATAGCTTTCAGGGGGCTGGCTAACATTCTGTATCCCGCATTTGGGCCTTCATATTTGGGGGAGGTGGGGCCCCGGGAATGCCCAGTCGACCCTCAAAAGGAATTGGGTTTACACGACCGGTAACAGGCTTAGCTAGCCCGGCGAAAATTGGAAATTTCGCATAATACAGTTATAATGGGATAGCTTTCAGGGGGCTGGCTAACATCCTGTATCCCACATTTGGGCCTTCATATTTGGGGGCGGTGGGGCCCCGGGAATGCCCAGTCGACCCTCAAAAGGAATTGGGTTTACACGACCGGTAACAGGCTTAGCTAGCCCGGCGAAAATTGGAAATTTCGCATTAAACAGTTATAATGGGATAGCTTTCAGGGGGCTGGCTAACATCCTGTATCCCGCATTTGGGCCTTCATATTTGGGGGAGGTGGTGCCCCGGGAATGCCCAGTCGACCCTCAAAAGGAATTGGGTTTACACGACCGGTAACAGGCTTAGCTAGCCCGGCGAAAATTGGAAATTTCGCATAATACAGTTATAATGGGATAGCTTTCAGGGGGCTAGCTAACATCATGTATCCCACATTTGGGCCTTCATATTTGGAGGAGGTGGGGCCCGGGAATGCCCAGTCGACCCTCAAAAGGAATTGGGTTTACACGACCGGTAACAGGCTTAGCTAGCCCGGCGAAAATTGGAAATTTCGCATAACACAGTTATAATGGGATAGCTTTCAGGGGGCTGGCTAACATCCTGTATCCCACATTTGGGCCTTCATATTTGGGGGAGGTGGTGCCCCGGGAATGCCCAGTCGACCCTCAAAAGGAATTGGGTTTACACGACCGGTAACAGGCTTAGCTAGCCCGGCGAAAATTGGAAATTTCGCAGAATACAGTTATAATGGGATAGCTTTCAGGGGGCTGGCTAACATCCTGTATCCCACATTTGGGCCTTCATATTTGGGGGAGGTGGTGCCCCGGGAATGCCCAGTCGACCCTCAAAAGGAATTGGGTTTACACGACCGGTAACAGGCTTAGCTAGCCCGGCGAAAATTGGAAATTTCGCATAATACAGTTATAATGGGATAGCTTTCAGGGGGCTGGCTAACATCCTGTATCCCACATTTGGGCCTTCATATTTGGGGGAGGTGGTGCCCCGGGAATGCCCAGTCGACCCTCAAAAGGAATTGGGTTTACACGACCGGTAACAGGCTTAGCTAGCCCGGCGAAAATTGGAAATTTCGCATAATACAGTTATAATGGGATAGCTTTCAGGGGGCTGGCTAACATACTGTATCCCACATTTGGGCCTTCATATTTGGGGGAGTTGGGGCCCCGGGAATGCCCAGTCGACCCTCAAAAGGAATTGGGTTTACACGACCGGTAACAGGCTTAGCTAGCCCGGCGAAAATTGGAAATTTCGCATAATACAGTTATAATGGGATAGCTTTCAGGGGGCTGGCTAACATCCTGTATCCCACATTTGGGCCTTCATATTTGGGGGAGGTGGGGCCCCGGGAATGCCCAGTCGACCCTCAAAAGGATTGGGTTTACACGACCGGTAACAGGCTTAGCTAGCCCGGCGAAAATTGGAAATTTCGCATAATACAGTTATAATGGGATAGCTTTCAGGGGGCTGGCTAACATCCTGTATCCCACATTTGGGCCTTCATATTTGAAGGAGGTGGGGCCCCGGGAATGCCCAGTCGACCCTCAAAAGGAATTGGGTTTACACGACCGGTAACAGGCTTAGCTAGCCCGGCGAAAATTGGAAATTTCGCATAACAGTTATAATGGGATAGCTTTCAGGGGGCTGGCTAACATCCTGTATCCCACATTTGGGCCTTCATATTTGGGGGAGGTGGGTCCCCGGGAATGCCCAGTCGACCCTCAAAAGGAATTGGGTTTACACGACCGGTAACAGGCTTAGCTAGCCCGGCGAAAATTGGAAATTTCGCAGAATACAGTTATAATGGGATAGCTTTCAGGGGGCTGGCTAACATCCTGTATCCCACATTTGGGCCTTCATATTTGGGGGAGGTGGGTCCCCGGGAATGCCCAGTCGACCCTCAAAAGGAATTGGGTTTACACGACCGGTAACAGGCTTAGCTAGCCCGGCGAAAATTGGAAATTTCGCATAACACAGTTATAATGGGATAGCTTTCAGGGGGCTGGCTAACATCCTGTATCCCACATTTGGGCCTTCATATTTGGGGGAGGTGGTGCCCCGGGAATGCCCAGTCGACCCTCAAAAGGAATTGGGTTTACACGACCGGTAACAGGCTTAGCTAGCCCGGCGAAAATTGGAAATTTCGCATAACACAGTTATAATGGGATAGCTTTCAGGGGGCTGGCTAACATCCTGTATCCCACATTTGGGCCTTCATATTTGGGGGAGGTGGTGCCCCGGGAATGCCCAGTCGACCCTCAAAAGGAATTGGGTTTACACGACCGGTAACAGGCTTAGCTAGCCCGGCGAAAATTGGAAATTTCGCATAACACAGTTATAATGGGATAGCTTTCAGGGGGCTGGCTAACATCCTGTATCCCACATTTGGGCCTTCATATTTGGGGGAGGTGGTGCCCCGGGAATGCCCAGTCGACCCTCAAAAGGAATTGGGTTTACACGACCGGTAACAGGCTTAGCTAGCCCGGCGAAAATTGGAAATTTCTCATAATACAGTTATAATGGGATAGCTTTCAGGGGGCTGGCTAACATCCTGTATCCCACATTTGGGCCTTCATATTTGGGGGAGGTGGGGCCCCGGGAATGCCCTGTCTTTTGTTGGTGTAGCGATTAATTATGAATTATAAATAAATTATATACACCTTATTTTACACGTCGCTTTGTTATCTAAATTTTTTTTATATTTATGTCTTATTATTTCTTCTGACTTTGCTGAAATACGAGATGCAGTTTTGTTTTAAATTTGTTTAAACTTGTTTTTCAAGTATGGGAAAGATCGATCACTTTCCCTTCGAGTGAGATTTCATGTTCTGTCTCCCCCCCCCCCCCCCCCGTTCCATTATAAAATCGAAAGTGAAAATTTAGGCCACAGTTTCGCATTTTCTATTTTCTATTCTCTGATAAAAAGGGCTGATTCTCACCAAAACGTAAATGATAAATATTATACCAATTTATGCCCTTCAAGTAACCACCAAAACCCCACATTTACCCTTTTTTGTAAAATTGTCCCATGCCACCTACCAAAATACCATATCAGTTTGTTGACATCAAAGTCAAGGTAGCCTTCAATATGTAAAAATAACCGCGCACGACAAAAAATTGACTAGTCTCGTTTCTTAACAGGTTAATCAACGCTATGCTTCCAAATAGTTGATTATCAGCAATAACCCCCCCCCCCCCCCACACACACACACACCTGAAATATGTCTTTTATTCGACCAATTGCTCAATGTTTTACAACTTTTCCATGTAAAGGAGGCGATGTGTATATGACTTTGTTAATTGACATTATATTTACATTTGTATAGATACCAAAGAAAAAATCAGTGTACCTTGAGTGGGCAACTATATGCGTAGATCTAGATGGAGAGGGTCGGACCCCTCCCCCGGCAAACCAAATTATATTTCACCACCTCCTTTTGGGTGAATTTTTCTTGATCTTCTTGAAGGCACCCCCTCTCTCTCTCTCTCTCTCTCTCTCTCTCTCTCTCTCTGAGTGTCTGTCTCTCTCTTTCTCTCTATCCAACTCTCTCTCTCTCTCTCTCTCTCTCTCTCTCTCTCTCTATGTTATACCAACATATAAACCATGGATACACAGGTGTAAAATGTCCACTTAGTTTACAGGACGATGCCCGGATTTAGAAAATTTCTCTCGCGAGGGTTGGGGGGGGGGTCTAAAAGATAATTTGTTTGGCGTGGGGGGGGGGGGGGGGGGTGACTCCCTCCATGGAGATCCCATTCTACGGTAACGTAGGTTTGTTCTTTGGTAACTATGATAGAAAAATTCACGCTACGCCAGAAGAAATACTCCCACTATTTATCGACTTGCAAAATTGTGATAGATTTGGAAAACTGAACATATTCTGTCAATAAAATATGTCAGATATCGTATAAATATAAAAAAATAGTACAAGACTGTATGCATTTATTTGCATATAATAATTTATCGTTTAAAGGAAAACAGACAATCCAGGAAATGAGTGGATTGATTATTGCACCCCCCCCTTCCTCCTTGTAATCTACATCATTGCCAGATCCGATAGTCTAACTGAATCTAAATTAGTCTTTAAAATCAATTAATTTATTTGTTCGAACATATAGCAAATTCGTGAGAACTTAAAAATATTTTTTTCATTTGGTTCTTGGCTTTTTCACGCCGCTGTAAATATCAAAGCATTTCGTTTAAAGAACGAAATGTGGTGTGCCAATATCTATTTCATGATTTTAATTGATATTGCACTATTGGTTTAAATCAATTTCGTTCGATGTTATTTTTTCTACAACCACTACCATCACCTAGCTTGCGAATCCGAAGCGTTTGAGTCACCACTGGTGCGCTGTCCTAGCTATATATATTCCTAGTTTGCACATGTTCTAAATTGAATGTATCAGGGAAGTAGCATCTGTTAAACAGTTTTGAATGTGGGTGCCAGAAATATCCTATATCATGATAAGCAAATACCTTTATTTATGAATTATAACAAGTCGATAAAATCTATCATGAAGATTTAATAATTCGATACAATTTTTCTGTAAAGCTGTAAATTTCAATTGAAGTTATTTATTAATTATAAACAGCCCTCATAGGGGTAACAGAAAGATTTTACAATAAACATTCATAATGTACAATACACATATCCACAAGAGGGAGCGATTGTATGATTGAAAGGTTACAGACATAAAGCATTAGCATACATGTTTATTTATATATTAAAAACATGTATGTATAATTAAATATAAACACCAATATATAGATATATCAAAATACATACACATTTTGAATAATATTACATGATGAGAAATTAATTATCGAATATAGTTGATTAGTAAATAGTTAGTTTCAACTTGGAAAGAAATATATTAGTTACAGAATAATTATATCTTAAATAAAAACAGTTTCTCCCGATTCAGCGGTATTAAATCACAACCAAAGCATTTAATTATTTGTAAAGATGTTAACAAACTTCATGGACGTATTTGCATTATTAATAATATTTTCATTCTTTCTCCGACCAATGAGGGATTTTATTTTATTCCTGGTTTCCGTGATTCTAATCGGATGCAAATCATAGACTCCCTCTATATGGGATACCAGTTTATCGCGGATTAACTTCAGCCTGACCCAATTTTATCTTTGTGGACGAAGACAAATGTAGATAAAGTTCCTTGTCCAAGGACACAACACACATTAAGTGGCCACACCGGGGTTTTTTCATATTTTTATATTACTCTCACATGATATATGATACATCATATGGCATATGAATCGTTATGAAATAGCACACCATGTGAACTTTGTTATATGCATTGATAGATAACACAAGTCTACCAAAGACCCATATTGATTTAAATATTCGTTCAACCTTGTACAAGCGATTAAAGAGCATATTACATAACCTCTTGTTATCGATTTTATACACTATAAAAATCAAAACGTACTACATACATGTACATACAAATTTTATTACATGTAATACCTCAAATTATTCATCTCTGCTTACTTTCAATATTTAATTTAAAAAGGGTTAAGATAAATAGTGTAATAACTGTATAATATAAATGTCCTTATACATTCACAATAATAACTCCGTCTTAAATGTCAATTGATTTGACCAAGTACCACATTTGATATAAGAAAATATAAATATGTAGGTCACTCCCTAATATAGTATTCCGATTATAATCATTTACATGAAATTTATGACTGTTAGGTGTAATCCCAATTCCTTTTGATGGTCTACTGGGCATTCCCGGGGCCCCATCATCATCAAATATCAAAGCCCAAATATGGGATACATGGGGTTAGCCTGCCCCTCGAAAGATATCCCATTATAACTGTACTATACGAAATTTCCTATTTTCGCCACGATAGCTAGGCCTGTTAATGGCCGTGTAAACCCAATTCCTTTTGAGGGTCGATTGGGCATTCCCGAGGCCCCATCCTCACCAAATATAAAAGCCCAAATATGAGATACATGGGGTTAGCCAGCCCCTCGAAAGATATCCCATTATAACAGTACTATACGAAATTTCCTATTTTCGCCACGATAGCTAGGCCTGTTAATGGCCGTGTAAACCCAATTCCTTTTGAGGGTCGACTGGGCATTCCCGGGGCCCCATCCTCACCAAATATGAAGGCCCAAATATGGGAAACAGGGATTTAGCCAGCCCTTTGAAAGATATCCCATTATAACTGTATTAAACGAAATTTCCTATTTTCTCCAGGATAGCTAAGCCTGTTAATGGCAGTGTAAACCCAATTCCTTTTGAGGGTCGATTGGGCATTTCCGGGGCCCCATCCTCACCAAATATGAAGGCCAAAATATGGGATACAGGAGGTTGGCCATCCCCTTCAAAGATATCCCATTATAACTGTATGATACGAAATTTCCTATTTTCGCCAGGATAGCTAGGCCTGTTAATGGCCGTGTAAACCCAATTCCTTTTGAGGGTCGACTGGGCATTCCCGGGGCCCCATCCTCACCAAATATGAAGGCCCAAATATGGGAAACAGGGATTAAGCCGGCCCTTTAAAAGATATCCCATTATAACTGTATTATATGAAATTTCCTATTTTCTTCAGGATAGCTAAGCCTGTTAATGGCCGTGTAAACCCAATTCCTTTTGAGGGTCGATTGGGCATTCCCGGGGCCCTATCCTTACCAAATATGAAAGCCCAAATTTGAGATACAGGGGGTTAGCCAGCCCCTTGAAAGATATCCCATTATAACAGTACTATACGAAATTTCCTATTTTCGCCAGGATAGCTAGGCCTGTTAATGGCCGTGTAAACCCAATTCCTTTTGAGGGTCGACTGGGCTTTCACGGGGCCCCATTATCACCAAATATGAAAGCCCAAATATGGGATACAGGGGGCTAGGCAGCCCCTCGAAAGATATCCCATTATAACTGTATTATACGAAATTTCCTATTTTCGGCAGGATAGCTAAGTCTGTTAATGGCCGTGTAAACCCAATTCCTTTTGAGGGTCGACTGGATATCCCTGGGGCCCCATCCTCTCCAAACATGAAGGCCCAAATATGGGATACAGGGGGCTAGGCAGCCCCTCGAAAGATATCCCATTATAACTGTATTATACGAAATTTCCTATTTTCGGCAGGATAGCTAAGTCTGTTAATGGCCGTGTAAACCCAATTCCTTTTGAGGGTCGACTGGATATCCCTGGGACCCCATCCTCTCCAAACATGAAGGCCCAAATATGGGACACAGGGGGTTAGCCAGCCCCTTGAAAGATACCCCATTATAACTGTATTATATGAAATTTCCTATTTTCTTCAGGATAGCTAAGCCTGTTAATGGCCGTGTAAACCCAATTCCTTTTGAGGGTCGATTGGGCATTCCCGGGGCCCTATCCTTACCAAATATGAAAGCCCAAATTTGAGATACAGGGGTTAGCCAGCCCCTTGAAAGATATCCCATTATAACAGTACTATACGAAATTTCCTATTTTCGCCAGGATAGCTAGGCCTGTTAATGGCCGTGTAAACCCAATTCCTTTTGAGGGTCGACTGGGCTTTCACGGGGCCCCATTATCACCAAATATGAAAGCCCAAATATGGGATACAGGGGGCTAGGCAGCCCCTCGAAAGATATCCCATTATAACTGTATTATACGAAATTTCCTATTTTCGGCAGGATAGCTAAGTCTGTTAATGGCCGTGTAAACCCAATTCCTTTTGAGGGTCGACTGGATATCCCTGGGGCCCCATCCTCTCCAAACATGAAGGCCCAAATATGGGACACAGGGGGTTAGCCAGCCCCTTGAAAGATACCCCATTATAACTGTATTATACGAAATTTCCTATTTTCTCCAGGATAGCTAAGCCTGTTAATGGCCGTGTAAACCCAATTCCTTTTGAGGGTCGATTGGGCATACCAGGGGCCTTATCCTCACTAAATATGAAAGCCCAAATATGAGATACAGGGGGTTAGGCAGCCCCTAGAAAGATATCCCATTATAACAGTACTATACGAACTTTCCTATTTTCGCCAGGATAGCTAGGCCTGTTAATGGCCGTGTAAACCCAATTCCTTTTGAGGGTCGACTGAGCATTCCCGGGGCCCCATCCTTACCAAATATGAAGGCCCAAATATGGGATACAGGGGGTTAGTCAGCCCCTTGAAAGATACCTCTTTATAACTGCATTATACGAAATTTCCTATTTTCTCCAGGATAGCTAAGCCTGTAAATGGCCGTGTAAACCCAATTCCTTTTGCGGGTCGACTGGGTATTCCTGGGGCCCCATCCTCTCCAAATATGAACGCCCAAATATGGGATACCGGGGGTTAGCCAGCCCCTTGAAAGATATCCCATTATAACTGTATTATTCGAAATTTCCT